>VWZG01008883.1:157932-182861 GCA_013396735.1 Grallaria varia
GAGGTCTTTTCCAACCCAATCACTTCTATGATTCTATGATTCTATGATTATTCAAAGCCGTTTTCCTTTATTTCATCAGTGAGTTCTCGAAATTTTCTCCCCTGCAAGAATGTTTGGAACAACACCAGAGCCGCCCACTCTGTGCTGACATTTAACTCATCCCATTATGTGCATTACGCCACCACTGCGCCTTTACCCAGGATATAATGTAAGGAACATATACACGCTTTCAGAAAAAGCCACAGCCATAGAGACTTATTTAAAATGGCACAGATATTTAAAATAACCTTCATTGTGGGGAAAGTTGAGCACACGGTGGGACAACAATGGCCTCTTCAGTTATGTAAAAGTGCCATGAAAAGCTCTTTCCTCCTCGGCGTAAAAAGTTTCCTTAATTGCTCAGGGAAAGTTGCATTCCCTTAAAAGAAAAAAAAAACCAAAAACAACAGGCTGAAAATGGAGATGTTTTGTTTGTTACAATTTATTTCGGTTCAAAGTTACTTTTTATTTCAAACGCTTTCAAAAGTGTTCTTGTGAAGGTGGTGGGAGGTTTCCCAAGATGTTGGAAGAGACGCACAGGATGAGACAGGGATGGCAGGTGGCACCAAGCTGAGGGATGTGGTTGGCACACCTCAAGGACGGGGACATCCAGAGGGACCTGGACAAGCTCAAGAAGTGGCCCAATGGAATCTCTAAAGGTTTAACAAGAGCAAGTGCTGGTGCTGCACCTGGGTTGGTGCAACCCCTGGGATCAATCCAGGCTGGGGATGAAGAGATGGAGAGCAGCCTGGGAAGAAGGAGCTGGGAGTGCTGGTGGGTGAGAAGCTGGACATGAACCAACCTTGCAGCCCAGAAAGTCAAACCTGTCCTGGGCTGCATCAACAGAAACGTGACCAGCAGGACAAGGGAGGGGATTCTGCCCCTCTGCCCCCTCAGGTGAGACCCCACCTGCAGAGCTGCCTCCAGCTCTGGGGTCCCAGCACAGGAAGGATGTGGAGCTGTTGGAGAGAGTCCAGAGGAGGCACCGAGATGACCAGAGGGATGGAGCAGCTCTGCTGGGAGGAAAGGCTGGGAGAGTTGGGATTGTTCAGCCTGGAGAAGAGAAGGCTTTGGGGTGACCTCATTGTTCCACTCCAGTACATGAAGGAGCCAACAAGAAAGATGGGGAAAGACTTTGGACAAGGGCCTGGCGTGACAGGACAAGTGGGAATGGCTTCAAACTAAAGGAGTAGCTTTAGATTGGATATTGGGAAGAAATTCCTCCCTGTGAGGTTGGGCAGGCCCTGGCACAGGTTGTCCAGAGAAGTTGTGGCTCCCCCATCCCTGGAAACATCCAAGGCCAGGTTGGATGGGGCTTGGAACAACCAGGAATAGTGGGAGGTGTCCCTGCCCATGGCAGAAGGTAGAATGAGATGATCTTTAATGTCCCTTCCAGCCCACACCATTCTATAATTCTATGATTCCACATCTTGACCCCAGAAGGGCACAGGACTGGAAAAGGTGCCAAGGCTCATGCAGGGACAAGGTGATGAGTTTGCTCCTCAGATGCTCTTTGAGCATCCACGTTCTGGTGTCTGAGCTCACAGTGCAATGCAGCCCAGAGGTGAGATGTGGTTAAGGAGACCAAATCACCCCCGAGTTTAGGTGGTGTTGGGTTGGCATCACCCTCATGAGTGGGAGCTGTGTGAAGTAACAGCTGAGAGCAGCCGGAATAAGGAGGGATCATAATGAGATGACAGGGTAAAAGACAAGAACATTGGGGAGGAAAAAGGGTAGAGAAGGTTGAGAAGTTGTGGAGAGACAGTGATCCCACAAAACCACAGGGCGATGTGGGAGAAGGTTTCAGGGGTTCACACCACATGGCCTTGTGCTAGAATCATTGTGGCTGGAAAAGCCCTCTAAGATCATCGAGCTCAACCATCAACTCCACACTGCAAAGCTCACCACTAAACCAAGTCTTTAAGCACCACCTTCACGTGTTTGTTGAACACTTCCAGGGACGGTGACTCCACCACTGCTTGGGCAGCCTGTTCCAATGCCTGATGACCCTTTCAGTGAAGAATTTGTTCCTAATATCCAACCTAAACCTGCCCTGGAACAACCTGAGAACATCCCCTCTTGTTCTATTGCTTGTTACCTGGGAGAAGAGACCAACTCCCTCCAATCTGCAACCTTCTTTAAGGGAGTTGTAGAGACCTTGTGCTGCAGTTTGCCTCCTGATGAGAATGGAGGTAAATGACTCCCAAATTCCCATGGGCTTTCTTTAGCTCCTGCAAATCACCCTGCTCTGCTGTTTCTGGATCAATCTGCCTGAGAGACTGAGGAGTGATTGGTGGTGCAGCTGAAACCATCCCACGCCAAGTGCCAACCAGATGGGAAACAGCTCTGTGCTTACCAGGAAGCAAGTGGGAAATTCCACCTTACATAAGAGGCCTTCTGCCATCCTCCAGAGAGCTCCTCATGACCTACTTTCCTTGGGATTTTCACCGGAACTATTCAGGGAGCTTCACACACACGCCTTGATTTGCAAGTGCAAAAGGGAAGAACAAGGAGTCTTGCTTTCTCTCTTGCTGCACATTGCATAAAGCTTTAATAGCCAGTAATAGCTTACATGGGTTTGATTTTATTACACTTAAACGGGTAATTCTCACGTCTCCAACTGTGCCCAAGAGGCCTGAGAGGAACAGGAGTGACTGTGCCACTGTACAAATGGGCCTTTGAATTCCTCTCAGATTCCCATGGCCTGGATTGTGTTAAATAAGTCATGCACGGTAAATACAACCAGGAGACGTGAGGAGATTCATTAATACTTGCAAGGCACTCAGGTGTCGCTTTGGTGAATATGTTGTGGGCAGAGGATGGGGAAAAAAAATGCCCTGCTTGTGTCCCTGTCCCTCCCCTCCTTTGTTAGTGAAGAATGTTCCCAAACACTGGAGGTCCCCAGGCACAGCTAATGAACCAAAACAAGCCATTTCTAATTTTATCCCTCCTTTCTGGTGACAAGGAGACCTAAGTTTCCATCTGCAAAGCGACATCCCTACCCTGGCTTTGATGATGGTTTCATAGGATCAGAGAACATCCTGAGCTGGAAAGGACCCATAAGGATCATCCAAGTCCAACTCTTGGCCCTGTAGGGACAAGGACAACACTGACAACCCCACAAATGACAACCACAGCAATGACAACCCCAACAATGACACCGTGTGCCTGAAATCATTGTCCAAGTGCTTCTTGAGCCCTGGCAGACTTTGTTTGTACCACTGCAGTGTCTCTTGGTTGCAGGGAGAAGGTTTCTCATGGCATGACTCAAACCTTGCCATGATGGACAAGCCAAGCAGCAGTGAGAGCACACTGAGTGGGCAACACAGGGGTTGTTCAGCTGGACATTTGGCCAAGAGACACAGCCGGGCCAGTTTGGCAGCAGAGAGAGCCTGGAATTTTCGTGTCTCTTCACTGCTTTCACTCTTCTCTTCCCTTTGTGGGCGGTGTGGAGTATGGGGACCTCTTCAGTGGATGTCTCCTACTCTGTTCCCATCTTGCCGCACCATATTTCAATGTCTTGTTAATATTCTTGTACTTCATCCAAATTCCACCCCGTGTTCTAAATCTGTCCTGATGGAATTCAAGGCCTTACACAATCCCTTCCCTTTTATCTCTCCACAACCTGACCCCGCACACCTTCAGAGGGTAAAGAGAACCCACAGTGCCTCTGTGGCCTGCAAAAAGCATCCAAAGAACTTCCCTCAGACGATCCCAGTTTCTTACTGTGCGTTAGACAAATCCGTGAAAGTTTTTTAGGATGTCCAGAACCATCAACTGGTCTGAGTTGGGGAGCTGCTTTAGTGGGATGGGGTCTTGACCTTCCCATGGATGACTTCTGCAAGTCCATTCCAATGAAGGTGTTCTGGTCACGTAAGATCAGCCCTTGGAGCCTTTGCAGTCTGTTTAGCAATGCAAAGGAGGCATTGCACCGTCTCCTTTAACGCTTTTAAATAGTTAATATGTCACTGCTGGCAGTCAAATAAATTGTTAACTAATATGCAAATCAGCAGGGCTCCTGGAACGGGCTGTCTCCAGGTGCTTGGAATGCAGGATGTACACTTTAATGTTTGCAACACATTTCATCCCAGCAATCATCTCCTCTGCCTTCATAAGCAGAGCTGCTGTTAAACCACGACCTGATTCATCACAACAGTAAATTAAAAAATGTCAGGGAGTGTTTCTAGGTGCTGGAAATTCATTTGGTTTTCTGTCCCATTGGATTTCTGGCATCAAATAATGATATGGTTTGGGTTGGAAGGGACCTGAAATATCGTTTCATTCCACCCCCTGCCATGGGCAGGGACACCTTCCACTATTCCAGGTTGCTCCAAGCCCCATCCAACCTGACCTTGGACATTTCCAGAGATGGAGAACCCACAAATTGTCTGGGCAACTTGTGCCAGGGCCTCACCAGCTCCCTTGTCCTTCTGCCTTTCCCGCTGTCCCATGTAGAAACCTTTCTTTCCCTTGTGTCCTTGATGGGTGGCATTTCAGGGAGAAGAAATTCCTTCACTACTTTGCAAACAAGCAGAACTTTTCACTTTTTGAGACTGCAAAGCTGCCACCTGGGTTTTAATTTTCCATTTTCCTCCTGGTTGATGGTAATTTGGACACATCAATCCCTCAAGGACTTCTGAAGTTCTTCCTTCGATATTTTCTCGGTCTCAGAAGAGCGTGTGGCGCCTCCAAAATATGCAGTAGAGCAGCACCATCCCTGAAGCAACAACTGAGGGAGAGGCTGGAATGTATTTATTGTTTTAATTTAAATCTCATCAGACTTCATCAGTGTTGTCCTTATCCTCCTGCCAGTCTCCACCTCCTTACACCATCCTTTGAAGCATCCCCAGGACTGAATGATCCAACTGAAGGAGATGTGCCAAGGGTTCTACACAACATCCCATGCCCATCACACCGAACTTGGATTCATCACTGCTGCTTTTCCATCGATATCCCACCTCTCCTCTACAAGGTCCTGGTCCAAGACTCTCTAAAATGCCACTTCCCAGAGCTGTGTTTCCTTGGATGGAGCAGGATGTTCAGGGAGCTGAGTCACAATTCCATGACAAGACCATGGCCTGCTCAGCCTGAAGTTATTTTTACAGGCAGGGAATGTGCACAAACGAAGGATGAAGTCAGTTTTCCCATTTGCCAGCCTGGGATCATTTTACCACTTTGCCTCCTTGGCATGTTCTGGGTGGTTTCCATTTTAATCTTGGAAGCAGCACTTTCGTTTATTTGCTCAGGTGAAGTTATTCCAAAGCTCGGAAACTGAAGATGAGTGCAGAAAACTGGGCATTCCTGGTGGGCTGGAGATCTCCAGTCATGGGGCTTGCAGTGTGTCACTGAAAGGAGAGTCTTTCCCTTTGTTTGTCAACACTTGGAAACAGGAGATTTAATTGCTGAGGGATAAATTGCTGAGATATAAATTCCTTATAACTAAATTCCTTATAACCCACCATGCTGCCCAGACCCAGTAAAACTCTGTACCAGGCTCTGCTTTCACTGGAGCCATTGAAGACCATCAAATCACCAATAATGAATCCTGCTCTGTCCCAGAGGGTTGTGATCCCATTGACAGATGATGTCATCACATCCAATTTCTTCGACCAGATTCTAAAACTTCTTTCCTTTTTTTACTCAGGGTCTCACTGAAGTAGTTACATCACAAACTGAGGTTATTCACGATTAATCATTTTTTATTTGAGTCTCAATTTGATTAAAGAAAGAAAAGATGGGTTGGAGCTTTGTAAATGACACTTGGTTTGGAAATTTCAGTTTCACTGTGAATGGAACATGATCTGCTGTTTGCAAGTTCTCTCTAGAGACTCATGTAGCTCATTTGTGAACATTTCTCAAGTCCCCATGGCTACTGCTGTGGTTTTAGCTCAAAAAACAGCTTTATGGTGTAAAATACTCTCCCATCTCACAGGGCAAAAGTGGGAAAGAGAGGTTGGTTGGGGGTGAAAAAGGTCATGGCAACGAAGCTGCTGTTCCTGACATCACAGAATAGTGGAATCACAGAATAATAGAGTCATGGACCAATCCAATTCCCTGCCGTGGGCAAGGACACCTTCCACTGTCCCAGGTTGCTCCAAGTCCCGTCCAGCGTGGTCTTGGACACTTCCAGGGATGGGGCAGCCACAGCTTCTCTGGGCAGCCTGTGCCAGGAGCTCTCCACCCTCCCAGGTAAAGAATTTCTTCCAACATCTAATCTAAATCTCCCCTCTTTGAGTTCAAAACCATTCCCCCTTTTCCTGGGAGGGTTCCTGGTGAGCAACTGCTCTTAGTAGGGATCGAGGACAGTTGGTCCATGGGATTGCCCCTGGGAGAATTGGGCTGTGGGGAGGCAGTGGGTGCAGGACTTGTGGCCTTCCCAGAGGCAAGATTTGGCTGATATTACCCCTTGTTAAAGGAAATGTCACTCCAATGAATCACCAACGCATTGTCCCTTTGAGAGACAGTTTCCCTGGATGCTGATTTTCTTCTCAAATAGTGCAATTTTATTTAAGAAATAAAAATCAGTGGTGGTTCCCCACATACAACATGCAACCAACCTCAACACCAGATGGTTCTTCCTTCTTTACCTGCACTGGTTTTTATCCTCCAGCCCTTCTGACTTGTGTGACACTCGAACCATCCCTGGCAGGCGCGGGCAGAGCCTCGTGTGAAACCAGTTTTGTCTGCTCGTTTTGTCCCCCCAAGAGCTGTTGAGATCTGAGAGCTTAATCTGAGCTCTGGGTCAAGCACGAGTGCGATCCAAGAGGGCAGGGAGGAGATGTCCTGGGAGTGGAAACCAGGACAGCTCCTCCCCGCTGGAAGAAGGTCCACCAAAACGTTTTTGCCTAAAGGATGTGCTGCTTCCCACTGAAAACAAGATAATGACGGACTCTACCCAGAGATAATTAATCTGCAGATAGAAATGTCCATTTACATGAGCTCTCGTTATCCACCTCTCCATTCATTATTTTTACAAAGCCAGATGGAGCCAACAAAGGAATTCTGTGGCTTTCCAGGCACAAATTCCCCTGTGCCTTCCCTGGGGTGGCAAGTTCTCCTTTTCGTGGTGCTCAGCTCAGGGGTGACATGACCAGCAAGGACCAAAAGCCATTTCTTGGTGCTGGGAAGGCATTTCCTTCCTTCCCATCTATTTTGGGGGAGGAACAAAGGCTGGTTGATTTTTTTTCTTCTAGCTCTCCGTGGGTTGCCACAGGAATTAATTCATTACCTTTTTCTCTAATGACGGCAGCTAAATATTTTAACGCAGTCCTGTTTAATTGCTATTTTTAGCTCACAATAAAACCTCTGCAATCATTGGGNAAGGAAAGGAAAGGAAAGGAAAGGAAAGGAAAGGAAAGGAAAGGAAAGGAAAGGAAAGGAAAGGAAAGGAAAGGAAAGGAAAGGAAAGGAAAGGAAAGGAAAGGAAAGGAAAGGAAAGGAAAGGAAAGGAAAGGAAAGGAAAGGAAAGGAAAGGAAAGGAAAGGAAAGGAAAGGAAAGGAAAGGAAAGGAAAGGAAAGGAAAGGAAAGGAAAGGAAAGGAAAGGAAAGGAAAGGAAAGGAAAGGAAAGGAAAGGAAAGGAAAGGAAAGGAAAGGAAAGGAAAGGAAAGGAAAGGAAAGGAAAGGAAAGGAAAGGAAAGGAAAGGAAAGGAAAGGAAAGGAAAGGAAAGGAAAGGAAAGGGGCCAAATTCAGTGATAAGAACAAGGAAGAGTTTAATTCTGTCTTGGGCTTGTCACCCTGCCAGCAGTTGAAAGACCAGAAAGAAAATCCAGCCTCTGCTGAAATTCCAGGGTGCAATTTTGAGCCACGGCAGCGCAGTGTACAAAAACTCAGTGATCATGCTCATTGTTTCCTTTCCTGCTTAATTTTTATGGCCTGTTTCAAGCAAACATCCCCCAAAAAAGTGTTTTCATTTGTATCAAACAAAATTTTGGACTTTTAAATGCACAGACTTTTATTTCAAAAGTACAAACCCCATGAGCTTTGAGTGTATCTGAGATACGACCTGTTGGGTGAAGGGGAGAGAAAAAGTTTCACCTGTTATATTTTTGTGCTGAATTCAAAAACTTTTCTCAGTAGAGAAGGGATTTCAGTGCAAGCTTTCCATCCCAAGGATCATGGAATCATGGAACGGTTTGGGTTGGAAAGGACCTTGAAGACCATCTCATTCCACATCTGTGCCATGGGCAGGGACAGCTCCCACTTGCCCAGGTTGCTCCAAGCCCCATCCAACCTGGCCTTGGACACCTCCAGGGATGGGGCAGCCACAGCTTCTCTGGGCAACCTGTGCCAGGGCCTCCACACCCTCAAGAGGGAAGGATTTCTTCCCAATATCCCATCTAAACCTATCTCACTATGTCTCTCCAGCCTTGACTGGTCTTCAAAATTAGCTCAGCAGCATCATGACCTCCTGTCTGTACAGCAGAGGGGGTTTAGGTTCATATATAATCCATATATATGGAAATAAATACTCATCTCCCAAAGGAAGGCAAAAGGGAACAGCCCTGGGTGTAAATCCAAGAGGGCTTAAATCAAGATTTCCTGAGATATCTTCAGTGTAACAACTCTGATTTTTGCCTTTCCTTCGGTTCCTTTCTCTGATTTAAGATCAGTGTTCCCAGTTTTTAAGGGCATCCCAAGGCTTCATAAATAGTTGGATATTGGGGTGCAAGGAAATATGAAAACCAGCAACAATTAACCCTCACTGATGAAGGTTTGGGGTGGTGTAAATAGGCAATAGGAGGGGGTGAATTAATTTGAAGAAAATAAAAGATTGACCTGTACAAACCTAATTCCCAAGAAGGCGAAGGAGTCAGGCACACAAGGGAAGTGAGCACCAAGCTGGGCTTTGTTTCCTTTGTTGCCTTAAAAAGGGTCAGTAAAAAGTGAAAAAGAACATGAATATAAAAACCATAAAATAAAAAGTATAAAGAACATAAAATTCCCTTTTATAAAGGGAATTTTCAGTGCATTTCAGCATATTAAAATGTGAAATCCCACTCTTTTTATAAAGTAAGTAAATAACTTATTTAAGCTATGCCTCTGGATTTTTCTGTTTGATCTTTGCTGGGTGGTCAGCGTTAATTCCTGAGTGTCTCCGTGGCTCGCTGGAAAATCCACATGTATTTCACAAAATTGTGCACATTCGCATAATTTCTACAGAATATTAAAAGCACACCCCAGAAAGGCCCTGCTTCAATTCATTGTTAATCCTGCTGCAAGATTTCATTAAATTCAGAAAATGCTATTTCTTTTTTTTATTTCTTTTTTTTTTTTTTTTTTTTTTTTTTTTTTTTTTCTTTTTTTTTTGTTTGTTTCCAGGCTGTTTCTCTTCAGTGCCCCTTTGGCTGTGAAAGGAGAGCGAAAGAAAGGACCACGAGCTTTTTGTCAGTCCGGGAGAAGAGTTATTTCATAAATTGAACCCGAACTGATGGGTTTGGGGCACAAGGGAAATTATTTCTCCTTTGAATATTGTTACAGCCATTCGTTTTTAGCCCCGCTGATCTCTCGGTTGTAAAGGTTGAGGTCTCCTCTCCCAGCTGAACCCTGTGGGAGATCAAATAATATGCAAAGGCAGCTCAGCTGTCGAGCTATTCAAGCTCCAGGGTTATTCAGGCACAAAAATACTTCCCCAGCGCAGAACTGGCTCGGCTGATTAAAAACTCCAAGTCAGTAGCATCGCACACCTCAGGAAATCAATGCTGGATGTATTGACTTCCCCCACTGTTATTGCCGTTGTTTGCTGATTCCAGGACCATTTTCTGCCTTCCTTTATCACCCCATCCCTCCTTCTCATCCCTCTGCTCCTCAGGGGCCGCTCCTTTATTGCCAGTTGGAGCTGTGTGGTGATCCCGTTCCATCCCTGGTCTCTGGACAGCAGGAGGTGAGGGGGGAAACACTCGGACACAAACTGCATTTTGAGATTTAGCTCTCGGTAAGATATTAAACCCAATTCCTACATTTCAGCTTCCTTATTTTCCCTAAATGCACACTGTGCATACATTTTTTTTTCCTTTCCCCTCTCCTAATTACTTTCACCAACGCTTTGAGTTCCACGAAAAGAACGCATACTTTTGATTTCCTTTCTCCAACACGCAGAACTCAGGAATAAATACATAAAAAAGAAAATCCAGCCAGATCAACACCCCAATTTGCATATTTTATTTTTTTTTTCCCCAGGGAAGTTGATTTTTCCCAGGGGGAGAAGATAAGACAATAAAACATTACAAGACTATGTTTTTAATGCGAAGGAGAATGTTAGAGCACTAAAAACAACAGTTCCTGGCAGGCTTTAATATCTATATACACAGAGATAAACTCGGACAATTTAAAGCAGTGCAATCTCCTGGGATACTGATATGGGATATAATATTATTCCCACTTTCCAGTGGGAAATACAAAGTAGAATGACCCATATGTGAAGATGTGACTTGAGTCACGTTGCTTGAACAATACCAAACTGATTCTTTTAGCCTTTTATTCTTCCTAATCAGTGACTAATCCTCTTTTATTTCTGGTTTTTTTTTGGTGGACAAATCAATGCCTGATCATCCCGTTTCTTAATCTGCAAAATTAAAAACTCCCCGATTCAATAATGCCCTTTATTTTGGAGGCTGTGCACCCACTCCCTCCCTCTGGGGGTCTGTCAGAGCACAAACTCTGCTAATCCCGAGGGTCTATCACAGATAATCCCTTAAGGAGATTTCTGCATTGTGCTATNTTATTATACTTCCTGCATTTTATTAAGGATTAAGATTCTCGAAGACAAGGACAAGCCTGGACAATCAGTGGTAGGAAGAATTACAGATCCTCAAACCATCTCAAAGTGTATTTTTGGGGGGTGATTTGAGCTCCAGAGTTGTTGATTCTTTTTTTAATTGGTCCAATCTCTTTTCACTTTTCTGCACTTCTCAGACTCAACAGCTCTTGGAAATGCCTTGTTCCTAAAGGTTAAATGGCTTGTTTTCGAGGTAAAAATTAAAAAGAATGTTGCTAAAAATTTGCCTGTGTTAAGAAGGGAGCAATTAAAGGAATATAAGTGATGGGAAGAAACAAATGTGGAGCAGGTTGGGGAATGAGCAGAGGACAGGGAGCTTTCCAAGACAACTGGAGAGGAGGTTTTTGAGCTCTGGAGGCATCAGCATGACCTTCTAGGCTGTGCTGGTCCCAGTCCGTGGCCCTGATCCCTGCAGAAGGTTGGGGTCCTCTTCTTTGCTGGATAATCACAGAATCCTGAAACGGTTTGGGTTGGAAGGGACCTTAAAGATCATCCAGGGACACCTTCCACTAGCCCAGGTTGTTCCAAGCCTTGTCCAACCTGGCCTTGAGCACTTCCAGGGATCCACAAGCTCTCTGGGCCTCCTGTGCCAGGGTCCCACCACTCTCCTGATAAAGGATTTCTTCTTGATTTCCATTCGAAACCTGTTTGAAGCCATTCCCCTCATCCTGTCGCTGATACAATAATGTCTTGGCTTGGGGTTTCCCTCAGCTCAGGACTGATATTCCTGTTTTCCCTGGAGAGCCAGGATGGACAAATGTCTGTTAAACCACCACGGGGGTGGCAGGAAGATCAGATGGACAGGGGTCAGGATTATGGGTAGACTTCTCAGAAATCACTTGAGATGCCAATCCAGCCTTTTTTCCCTCCAAAAAAGTCCAGTTCCCACTGGCAAACAACAGTTTTACTCCAGTTCCCTCAGGAATCTGGCCAGAGGAAGTTCTCATTTCACATCTCCAGTGAAAGCCCTTCCCAAAGGAGTGGGATCTTTGGCTCCAGATCCAAGACTTCATTGTTCATAGGATCACCCAGTAGAGTGGAGGAGTGTTTTCCCAACTTTCCTGTTCCAACTGTGTTATGACAGGGGAAATAATTGCCTGAGGCCAGAAGGAAATATGGGATGTGCTCCATGAGCTGGTGCTTGTCCACTCACATCACAGGAGCTTTGCCTGGTGCTCATTCCAGTTCTGCGTGTAATTAAACAGTCCAGACAACAACAGAACACTCCCAAAGCCTTGAGGAATCATCTCCAGTGATGTGAGAAAAACCATCAAGAACTTTTCTTGCCCGCATTGGCAAATTAATAAGCCGGACAAGGTTCTCAAGCACTGAAATTCTCTTTTCTACACGACTAAACCGTAAAAGCATCAATGATTTTGGACTGCAGCAGCACCAAAGTGGCTTTTCTGTGCCTGTCACTCTGACAGTGTCTTTTTGGAGAGGTGACACTGGTATAAGGCAGAGCAGGGGTTTGGGTCACCATTTCCCAGCAGCATCCACCCAGATGTGTCAACCTCATGAAACAGCTGCACTTCGCTCACCTCCCGCCTGGTAAAACACTTGACACCCACTTTACACCGAGTCATCTCCTGGAAAGGGAAAAGGGCTTGTTAAATGACACTGTTGTTGTTGTCATTTAAGTGTCTTTTCTGAAGGTCTGCAGGTCATCACTGTTGGATGAGGAGTGTAGGAAGAGCTGGACTGGGTTGCATCCACCCAACACTTCATTCCAGCCTATTTTAAGGCGTTTGGCTCTGTCTTTTGCCATATTTCAGGCTCTTGCTCTTCCAAAGTCAGTTTAAAACCTTTGAGTATCTTTGGCACTGACATTTACGACTACTATAAAGAACTATTTGTGAGCAATTAGGATCCTGCCTGCTGGACAATATGCTTATTGGGGTTTCAAAGTCAAAGCCACTTGAAATTTGTCCACAAACAAACGAAAAAACAAAACCAAAACAAAACACTCCCCCAAAATAACCTAGAAATCAATCAAACAAACAAAAAAAGGAAAACATGAAAATAAAGGATTTTAAACCCAAGTAACTTCATAGCCCATAGCTCATGTATTTAGATACCATGGAAAGAACAGGGCTCAAAGGTTCTGATCCTTATTTCCTTGCTCCTGGAGGAGGAAAGGGAGGAAAGACATCCTCAGGTTGGTCCACAAGGAGAGGAAGAGAAGTTAAAAAGAAGTTATTTTCTGAATTTCTGATACCGGAAAGAGCTCAGGCGTCAGTGCCTCAAACTTTACCAAAGGAGAGGGTGGATGTGATGAACAAGCAGAGCAATATAAGAACATAAACCCAGGAAACACTCTGAGATTTTGAAGGCAAAAGAGACCTGTTTGCGACTGACAGGGAACAACCTCATATATTCTGCTTTTCCTGCAATCTCTCCTCATTTCAGGATGTAGAAATGTGAGTGAGGCGTTTTGTACTTTCCAAGCAGCTTCCTCAGCATATCCTGGTGGAGGAGAGTCGTGTTCCTGAGCTGGCAGGTGCTGATGGATCCCTCTGTTTCTCCCCAGTCTTTTCCTCTCACGTTCATTTCATTGCCTGTTTACCAGAAATTTATCTTCACTAGAAGCATCACTCCTGAGATTTAATTAATCACTGCCAAATAAAATAACGGGCAGGAGTTCACCTGGCAATATCCCAGGCTGAGGGGAATCTTCCTTCCTTGTCTGTGCTCCTGGAAATATCCCACTTTTTTGATGAATTAGCGCTGCAAAATTAAAAGAAATTGAAACTAAACCCTAAAAGTAGAATTTCTCCAACCATCCTCGGGGGATGAAGAACCCTCTGTCAGTGATGTGACTGATGGTGCTTTTCCCAGGGAAACATTTTGGATTTCCCAGGGAAACACCACACAGTGCTCCTGTGAGCCTCTTAGACTGGCCATTTATTCATGGAATCACTGAATCATGGAACGGTTTGGGTTGGAAGGGACCTTAAATCTCATCCTGTTCCACCCCCTGCCATGGGCAGGGACAGCTCCCAGTAGGCCAGGTTGCTCCAAGCCCTACCCAACCTGGTCTTGGGCATCTCCTGGATATACAAGATCACTGACCTCCATCAAGATGGACAAGACTTTAAAAACCTGGTTTTTCCTTAAAGTCAGTCCTGATTGGAGAAAGAAATTGAACTGGAGATCTCCTCCTATCCCCTCTATGCCTGCCTGTAATGGACATCCCTGATACCTTCAGTTTCTGTTTGAGATCCGCATCCAAAGAGGAAAATTTGGCTTTGCATTTGTTCCCAACCTCCAGTGTTTCCTGTGCCGTGTCTCTCCCCTCCCTGGTTCATCTTCACAAGCGCTGGGAACTGATCCCTTGTTTGTACAGAATCAGGGAATCACAAATGTTGGAAAAGCTCTCCCAGATCATCACATCCATCCTTTGACCCAATACCACCATGAACACTAAACCATAACAAGAAGTGCCACATCTACTCATTTTTTGGGCACTTCCAGGGATGGTGACTCCACCCCATTCCCTGGGCAGCCTGTTCCAATGCTCAACAATTCCTTCAGTGAAGAGATTTTCCTTGGTGTCAAGACAAAACTTACCTGAAGACAAACTCCAGATTTAATCAATTTGTCGTGGTTTAACCCCAACCAGCAACTCGACTCCACACAGCCACTCACCCACTCCCACCCAGTGGGACGTGGGAGAGAATTGGAAAGGCAGAAGGGAGGAAAGTAATTGATTTATAAGTGAATTCGTGGGAAATTACTAAAAAATCTCTATATCATCAACACTGTTTCCAGCACAACCCCAAAACTTAACATTAACCCTATCCCAGTCAAAACCAGCAAACCATTTCAAAGTGACCTGTCCACCAGTAAGTTCTCCTTTGAAGTTTTGCCTTCTGTTTCTGTCTACGAGGAACGTTGAATTTGTCGAATATCCTCTTTTTCCCCCCTCCTATTTTTAATGACTCATCCTCTGGAGGTGTGAAAAGGAGCATTATGCACTGCTGGGAGATATAATTTGTGACTCATGTAACCGTGGGCTCGATGCTTTTGGAGTGATAATTAAAAGGAGGGGGTTGGAGCTGCCCGAGGGCAAGGTAAGGATGAGGTTGGAATAAAGAGCCTTATCCTTCCCTTCAGGAACCCACTGATGGAATGAAACAAGGTGGAACATGCAGGAAAACTGGTGGAATTAGAGGTAAATTTTGAACTTTCAAGCATTTCCTGCTTCTCATTGGGTTTGCTGAGTTCTACCAGACTGCCCAAGTACACACATTAATTAACACGGCGAGTCCAGAGCTACAGAAAGAGAATCTGAAGTCAGAGAAAGGCACTGGGTTTCCAGAAAAAAACTCTTTCAGCCACTCTCCAGACCTGAAACCCAACCAAGGGCCAACTGAAATGAAGATCTCCCATTCTCAGCGAAAAATCCCCCAAAGGGGTGGAGTGAATAGCAGCTGGTTTGTTCTGGAACTGTGGGCTCGAGGTTCCCTCCCGAAACAGGATCCACAGGGGGGATGTGATCATCTTGGCAATGCAGAGAGCGTTTTCTCTTTTCCTTCCTGAAATGTAATCCCTGAATGGGATTTGATCACCTCGGCAAGGCAGGGGGGGTTTTCTCTTTTTGTGGTGATTTTCTTGGCGAAATCATGATTTATGGAAGGAACAGCAAATATCCACAGAAGCTGAGCTTCAGATCACCCAGAGACACAGAAACACCTCCGAGGCTCGTTGGCTCCTATGAACTGTGTTTTCCATGGAAAGAAGACAGAAGTGAAGGGACACATCTCAATCTCTTGTGGAGTTTGCTTTGTCTTTTTCTGTGCTAAATTTGCTTTTTTGGTGGTGTGTGCTAAGGATTTTCACAAGTTACCCACCTATGAGGAAACTAACTGTGCTTTCCTTTGTTGTTTGGACAGATCCAGTTGTTTGGATGCATTCTTGGGATCTGGGAAATACAGGATCTCTTCCTTGCTCTGGGACAAACACCCTTAGTAGTTCAAAAACCTTCTAAAGGAGAGTCACCCCACTGAATCTCAGTGGGGATCATGTCTGAAGTTGAGGCATCTCATGTCAGCTTTTTGTTGAGATTTTCCCTGTGGATAGATCCTGGAAAGGGTTAGGTATTTCTGAGACATGATTCCTTTGGAATAAATCATAATCTCCTTAAGCAGGGTAACTCATTAAATATAAAACAGTGATGACTCCTCCAGGAAGTGCCAACAGGTGTATCCATCTGATTATTCCACCAGAGCATTCCATGAGGAGGAGGCAGGTTTAAGGCTAGAAACCACTTGACCTTGTTTGCATAACGTCTTTAGAAGTGATGTTAGAGGTGGTCACAGGTTGTACCTCCAGTAGACGATGTCCCTGATGTTTTCAGGTCTAAGATATTCTACAAACTCAGACACTCAGCCTGGGTCAGGAGTTGGACTTGATGATCCTTGTGGGTCCCTTCCAGCTCAGGATATTCTGTGATTCCATGGACCTCACATTCATCTCTTGACCTGCAATGAAAGGAGCTTGCTATGACCAAAACAGGGTCATCCTACCCCAAAATGACTTCACACTTTAGGAAAGGAGAAGTCTCAGAGGACAGGAAAACTGCTCTGATTCCTTTGATGCCCCGTGGAAGTTTCTCAGATATCCCAGAACCATAAAATATCCCGATCTGGAAGGGACCCACAACGATCATCAAAGTCCAGCTCCTGATGCAGATTGAGATTGAGGGTTCAGGGTTGAAACGGGTTTTTTTAAGGAGATAAATGTTACCTGCTTTAGAGCACTGGAGAGTGAAAAAGGCCTGAACAGTCATATTTTTTTATCCACTTTCAACCTTCCATTCCTTTTTACAAACCTTCAGTTCCCCTAAGTATCTGCAGGGGGTGCCAGGTGCCCACCAAAGTGCTCTATCACTCCCTCAGCTGGACAGGGGAGAGAAGATGTAATACAATACAATAATTAATGTATAAAAATATAATTAAATATATTAGAAGTCTCATGGGTTGGGATAATGACAGGGAGAGATCCTCACCTGTTACTGTCATGGGCAGACTCATCTCTGTGAAACTAATTTAATTTATTGTCAATATAACCCACTCGGCCAGTTCCAGTGGTGGGATTCTTGGACTTTGATGATAACTGTGGGTCCTTCAAGCTCAGAATAGTCTCTAATTCTGTGAAAATCAGAGAAGGGTATTGAGAAAATAAAACCAAAGCTTTAAACACCTTCTTGCCTCCCTTCCCTTCTTTCCAGGCTCAGCTTCATCCCTGATTTCTCTGCCTCCTCCCAGAGTGGTGCAAGGGGACTAGGAATGGGAGCTGTGGGCAGGTCATCACATGGCGCCTCTGCTGCTCCTTCCTCCTCAGGGGTTGGACTCCTCACACTCTTCCCTTATTCCAGCATGGGGCTCTTCCCACGGCAGAGAGTTCCCAAAGTGGGTCCTGCCCATGGTTCTTCACAAACTGCTCCAGTGTGGGTCCCTTCCATGGGGTCAGTCCTTCAGGAACAGGCTGTTCCAGTGTGGGTCTCCCATGGGGTCAATCCTTCAGGAAGAGGTTTCTCCGGAGTGGGTCCCTTTCCATGGGGTCAGAAGTTCTGCCAGCAAAGCTTCTCCAGCGTGGGCTCCTCAGTCTGTGGGTCCACAGGTCTCACCATGGGTTACATTGTCCCAGCCCAAGGCATTCTATGATGCTGTGATCTCATATGGGCAAACAATAAGTAACTCTATAGGAATTAAAAGCCAAACCCATTCGAATGTGAAGTTCCTTTTGATCAATGTAAAAATCAAGTAATTTTCAGTAATTCTCTTTAAGAAATAACACAATCCACGCTGACTTTCAGCACAAACAGGTGCACTCCAAGGCAGTGGGTACATCCCTACAAGGAGCAAACACGTCTCCGATCGGAGCACCTGGCGATTGCATCAGCTCAGGAAGGAGGTTTCAAGTTCATTTTAATGTTGCAGCACACCGAGAGATGCCTTAAAGCTTTGAATTAATGCTTGGCTTGGGCTTTGAAACCAACCTGAGATACTCAGCTCAGATACCACGATGACAAATGGGGTTTAAAACACCTAGAAAGTGATGAGACGTGAGGGCAGAACATTCTAATGCTGCTTCGATTTGGCTCCTCATCACCTTTGCTATGAGAAGCTCGAGACGAGAGAATGGATTTTCTTTCTGCTGAATAGATTGTACTCCAGAAAAACCTTCAGCTGCCCTTGAGATTATTTCAGAGCCACACGGGATATCACAGGATCACAGAACCCTTAGATTGGAAAAGACCTCCAAAATCATCAGGTCCAAACTTTGACCCATCCCCACCTTCTAAACCAGAGCAGAGCACTGAGTGCCGCGTCCAGGCGTTACTTGAACACCTCCAGGGATGGTGATTCCACCACCTCCCTGGGCACCCCCTTCCAGTGCCTGGCCACCCTTTCCATGAGGAAATTCCTCCTGATGTCCAATCTGAACCTCCCCTGGTGCAGCTGAGGACATTCCCTCTCATCCTGTCCCTGTTCCCTGGGAGCAGAACCTGCCCCTCACCTGGCTCCAACATCCTGTCAGGGAGTTGCAGAGAGCCAGAAGGTCCCTCCAGAGCCTCCTTTTCTCCAGGCTGAGCCCTCTGAACTCCCTCAGCTGCTTCTGGGGCTCCAGACCCTTCTCCAGCTCCATTCCCTTCTCTGGACACTCTCCAGCCCTTCAATGTCCTTCTTGTCATGAGGAGCCCAAAACTGCCCCCAGGATTCGAGATGTGGCCTCCCCAGTGGCCAGCACAGAGGGACAATCACTGCCCTGGTCCTGCTGGGCACACTATTTCTGGCACAAGCCAGGATGCCATTGGCTTTCTTGGCCACCTGGGCACATCTGGCATGTCAGTAAACCCACATCAAGGCTTTCAGTCCCTTTCACATCTGACATGACCCCTGCCCCGGGGGTGTGCCTACGTGTATGTGTATAATTCAGTGGGTGTCATTTATATTTTAGCCATTATTCTCATTATAAAACTCCTCAGCACATCGCAGCGTTGATAAAAGTGAACTGCTGTGGGAGAGCCTTTGCAATTTGAACTTGAATATTAGGGACAACGGGGAGTGGCCTTAAGATGAAAGGGAGTAGATTTAGATTAGATATTAGGAAGGAATTCTTTATTATAAGGGTGTTGAAGCATTAGCACAGAGAAGCTGTGGCTGCCCCATCCCTGGAAGTGTTCAAGGCCATCTTGGAGCAACCTGGGATAGTGGAAAGTGTCCCTGTCTGTGAAACCAGATGATGTTTAAAGTCCCTTTCAACTTAAACCATTCCATGATTCTATGATTTTCTTAATCAGGGAGAAGAGGAAGGCATCTCACCATCCAAGAGCATTGATTCGTTATGGATTAATAATTTTCCCTCCTGAAATTCAGTTTCTGCCCCCAAGCAGCTCAACCCAGCTGGAGCTCCTGCTCCCTGTTCAGTCCGTGGCGTTTAGGGCAGGGAAATTCCTACAGGCAACTCTGCACAAGTCTTTTGTTAAAGGTGATAACAGTGAGCACGGACAATGTGGAGAGAGTGGGAAAGCAGAGGGGTCAGACAGTTCTCAGCCAGAGCCAGGAGGGTGAGGCCACTGAGCTGAGGGACCCAACCAACATAAGAAATAAAAATTCCTTAGGGAGCATTCCCTGGGACCAATTCCAGCTGGCACAGAGTGACATATTTCCCATTATTTAGCTCTCCTGCTCTCTCAAATGAGGTCTCCTCCTCTACTGCCTGCTGGGAGGGGTCTCAGACCTTTGTGAGCTCCTGGCCCAGGAGAAGTGCCCAGGGGAATAAGATTTTGGCTTGATCCATTCAAACAGCACAATGGCATTGGAATCAGCACCAGGATCTCCTCACAGGACTGATTAATTTATTGATTTATAGAATATATGCCCAGTGTTTAACCCTTTTAGTGATGATGGGCTCTGTCATCAGCAGTTTTTTGGGGGGATGGTCCTCTGATTCTTTGATCCTTTTCATTTCCAGCAAATTTTTAAATGGTAATTTTTTTGGCAGGGAGTCACTCTAGTCCAACATCCTCTGCCTACCCAGGGATTTAGAGGAAAGGGGAAGGATAAAATATGTTGGGATAGAGTTTCCCCTACACTCCTGCGTTTCTGATCTGTGTCACACCACAAACCTTATGGGGTGATGAGATAATTTTTAAGCTTGTCTGCAGTACATTTGGTTGTCCTAGAGGACTGTTTTAATACCCACACCTGGTTTTGCTTAAGCTTTTGGTGCCATCAAAAGCTGCTGCAGTGATTCCCACAGTGATTGAAACAGGCTGTCCAAGGGATTCACCACCCCTGGAGGGGTTTAAAAATCGTGTGGATGTGGCACTTGGGGACATGGTTTAGTTCCCAGCTGGGGGAACAATCAGACCTGATGAACTTGGAAGGCTTTCCCAACATAAATGTTTTTGGTTTTTATGATTTTTGTCACATTCATCAATGGAAATAGGAATTATCATCCCATTATCTGGAGGAAAATGTGACCTAGGGGGAAAAGGAGGTACCTGAATCCAAAGGTACCTCTAAAGCAAAAGATGCTTTAGAAGGGGAGGGGAGAATTTGCTTATCACTAAGTTCTCATTTACCAAATCATTTGCCTGTGCCTCATTTTCCCTGTCTGATAATTGTGCCAACTTTTAACAAGTTTTGAGTCCTGGGCATGAATAATCTCATTAGAAATCTAGACAGCACATTAATTATGAAGGCCAGGTTGGACAGGGCTCTGAGCAATGTGGAATAGTGGAAGATGTCCCTGCCCATGGCAGGGGAGTGGAATGAGATGATCTTTAAGGTCCCTTCCAGTCCAAACTATTCCATGTTTCTGTTGCTGCCATGAAATAAGTTCCACATCATGCATCAGCAATAATCAGAACTTAAAATGGTCTTCCTCAGAAACCCTGTTTCGTAGAATCATGTTTCTATTTTTATTTTTTGAAAAGTTGCTTTAAAACATTGACATTTCCCATAAAACAGCATTTTGATGCTTCAACCCAGTTTAATAACACTTGTGTTACTCTAATCGAGGATAAATATTCTGACAAATAGAAAATATGGTGTCATTTCAGTGATAGCACCAGAAAAAATATTTAAAGCAAACAGACTTTTAATAACAGTGTGACGCTGATGAATTTAACTCTTCTCATGCTCCCAATGCACAAAAGCCCAGCTTAAACCCACCTGGTTTTAAGCTCTGTAATGAAGTACATCCATTATGGGGCTGTTGTGCTTCCATCAAGGAATGTTGATTTCTTCCCAGGGACAATTCAGCTCCTCAGTGACCTGACTCGCCATCTGGAGGTTTCTCATTCGTAATTTCAGCAGGACCAGATTAAAATGCTGGTGGCAAGAGCCAGCCTTTGGACAGGGTGCGTGTAAACTCCTGCTGGGCTGAAAATAAAATTCAGACATGAATCAACTGCTCTTGAACTCAAAAAACAACAGCAGAGCCGTGAGTTGACAGTCACAACATGGGCTGGAGTTGCTGTTTATAATACCCTCCCTTGGCTTCCCAGCAGATGGGGCATTAATGTGATTGATGGCCATATCACATCATCAGCCCTAACTTAGCTGGGCTATTAGAACTAATTGCTGGTCAGAATGAGCCAGAAACAATTAGCAAGAGACACTGATTGTGTCAGAGGGGATTTATTCTTCTCCCAGCTCATGGTTTTCATCTCTTCAGGCCCCTTGGTTGAGTGGCAGCCAGACTGAAGGCTGGGCAGAGAACTTTGAGGCAGTTCAGCGCAATAATGAAGTCAGAGGAGCAGCTGGTTAGATCTGCCCGTATTTGTTGAGGTAACTTTCTCCTTCATTAGTCTGGGCTGTGGAAAGCTCCAGAATCCACTGCTAAAGGCAAATGGGAGAGGCAAAAGGGGTTGGTTGGGAATCACAGAATCATGGTATGGTTTGGGCTGGGAGGGACCTTAAAGACCATCTCATTCTACATCTGTGCCATGGGCAGGGACACCTTCCACTAGCCCAGGTTGCTCCAAGCCCCCTCCAAGCTGGTCTTGGGCACTTCCAGGGATCCAGGGGCAGCCAGAGTTTCTCTGGACAGCCTGTGCCAGGGCCTGACCACCCTCACAGGAAAGAATTTCTTCCCAGTATTCCCTCTAACCCCACCCTCTGGCAATGGGAAGCCATTCCTCCTCGTCCTGTCCCTCCATCCCTTGTCCCAAGTCCCTCCCCAGCTCTCCTGGAGCCCCTTTAGGTACTAGAAGATGTAACAAGTTTCTCTTCTCCAGGCTAAACAACCCTAATTCTCTCAGCCTGTATTCAGAGAAGAGGAGCCCTCTGACCATCTTTGTGACACTTGAGGTATAAAAAATGTCCCGTGAACATGTGAGAACATAGAAACAGCACTGGCAAAGCTCACCACAACTCCAAATCCACTTTTTAACCAATGTCCTCTGGGACAGGAAGGTTTTTCCTCAGTTTCTCCCCATGGGAGGCTGTTCTAATCATCTGCAATCTCTTATTTTCCCTCCTGCATTTCTGCACAGCTGATTTAGGTCTGTTTGGCCTTTTGCCTGCGATGTCCTTTAGTTCAAACCGTTCTCATCCCTTGGCATTTCCCTCCCAAGACTGTTTATAGACAGCAGACAACCCATGCTCAGCCACTCCTTTGTTGAGCTGCATGGACTGAGCTCACGGGGTCACCCCGTTAGGTCAGAGAGGTTCTCCTGCCCCCCCCCCCACCCAAAACCTCATCATTTTTTGTTGCACCAGATCCTGGTGGGATTTATCCTTTGTGATTGGAGCAGCACATGATGTTCTGCATAAAGCAGGACTTGGGAATGGAATAATATAATTCATCCTATATTTTCTTCCAAAATATCAATGAATTCTTGACAGGGCTGCATTTATCACATGAGTGTGGGTTACTGTGAGTGGAGTAGAGTGGAGGCATCTATCTTGGCACAAGTTCAACCACACTCCCTTGGCTTCAAGAGAGAGCGAGTCAATAAAGTCAGTGTTGTTTAAGCTGTTAATTATTCTTCTCAGCTAGAAGAAACCACCAGCATTTTTGTGGATAACTCATGTTATTGACTCTGTCGATACAGGAAGTCAATCTTTATTGACTTTGGAGTGATTTTGGGCTGATTAGCCTGTGATTATCTGTGCTGCAGACAGCAAGTGTTAAACTGGAGAGATCTCACTCCACCGAGTTTGGTTCACACCCTTAAAACTTTCTTCTCCATCATTTCCAGCCCTATAACCCCCTCCCTCGATCACACGTTTGTCCTACTGGTCCTTGCAGCTCATGTTGTTAAATTCCATCCTATTTTCAATGCTTTTCTCTCCAAGGTCATTTGTTTCTCCATTTGTGATAGCTTGACCCTTCCTGCCAGGGGAAATTCCCAGTAAAATTGTGTATTAAACAAAAGGCTCACCTGCTTTTTGCTCCATAATGATTAATGAAATAAATCAAGCAAAATCAGTGCCAGGGCTGATCTTTGGGTGAATTTGTGAATCACCCTTTTCCAGTCTGGTGCTTTTCTGACAGTTCCAATTTCCTTTCACTCCTCCTTTCCCTCACACCTTTTCCACTACTTGTAATAGTCTTGATCTTCTAGGAAAATATGGAAGTGGAAGACCTCCCTTTTTTGGCAGCAATACTTGTTTATACCATCTTAAATTGCTTGGGGAGATCCACTGGAAAACTCAAGAAGATAAAAATCAGAGAATCATCAGATTATTTAGGTTGGAAAAGATCTTTAAGGTCATCGAGTCCAACCATTAACCCAGCACTGCTGTCCAGGAAGAGCCTTCACTTTTGTTTCTTCAGAATTCCCAGGTGGAGCTGGCTGGATCCAGAGTTTCCTGCAGTCAATAGGGACTGGGTTGTGCTCAGAAAAGGGAGATTTATTCAAGTTTACTCACACCCTCTGTTTAAAGGAAAGGGATAATAAGTTTGTCTAAAAAGAGGGTTAGTTCTGGGACACGTAGCTCAGAGGGGGAGTGGCCTGGAAAAGCTGTGAGTTAGGACAGAAAATTTAATAACAATTCTCTTTTTGTCAATGTGAATTATGTCTCCTTTTAAAAATATTCAACATTTTAAATGTTTTGCCTTCTTTAATCTTTTCTCCCCTGTTTTCTCTTAGTTTTATTCCCAGCTAAAATAATGTAAAAAAGAAAATAAAGGGAGAAAAGCAGAAAAAATTAGCTGGAAAATCTATTTGTAACCGAAGCTGGAAAAAAGGAATTCTGTTTGACTTTTGTATTGCAAGATAAAGCAAACAAGAAGAGCTTCAGGACTTTCTCATGAAAACCATTGTCATTAACAAAGTGTCTGTCTGCAAGAGGGAGGTCCATTCCCGTTTCCATCTGCACCCATTTCCAGAAGTTTTAATCCTACCCTTGGGAACAGGGAGTGTTTTGTGCTTCCCGGACTTTTTGACACAACTTTGCTCTTCCAACTCAAGATCGAAGTCCAAACCAGGCAACTGGGCAAAAACCCTCCAAGAGGAGATGGGGCTTCAGGAGGAGCAGCAAACACAGGCTGCCCTCCAATATATGGAATGTATTTCTTTCTTTTTTTTATTGTTTTGCTTATTTCTCTGCTATTCTTTTTAATTAGAATAGCAATTGATTTTCCATTGTCGAGAATAGCTACGTTCCAATCAGCAGAGTCTGGAATATTAAGTAGACTTAATTTTTATTTTTTTCTATGGAACCCACAACCATGTTAATATTAAAATGTCATCAGTCTCGCTGAGATACATAATGAGCATGAAATGAACATATTTTTTTTTTATCCCCATCCTTTTGTAGATCCAATTTAAATTACAAATGTTCTTGATAAAAATTGTGCAGACTAATTCGGATATCACAGACAATTATTTCCAGTTTGGTGAGGGGAAAAAAAATACTCCAAAAGACAAAAATAATTTGGAGAGGACTTAAAACTGAGCATGATGGGACTGGAACATTCTTTGTCCTCATGATCCATCCAGAGGGGTGGTTAAAAAAGTTAAATACTCCTCCCTTTGAAGGGGAGGAAATCCAGGTTGAATCGCGGAATCATAGAACCATAGAATGGCTTGGGTGGGAAAGGGACCTTAAATATCACCTGGTTCTAACCCCATCCAATGGGCAGGGACA
>VWZG01008884.1:0-117113 GCA_013396735.1 Grallaria varia
GGGACATCGCACCGGCTGCATCCATCGGGATTGACTCTCCAGGACAGATCCCCGGCTGCATCCCTCGGATTGACCCCCCGGGATACAGTCCTGGCTGGATCTCTCGGGACTGAGCCCCGGGTCCAGCCCCTCCTGCCATTCCTGGGGTGTTCCTGCTCCTCCTCCGGAGGATGGAGAGTCCCCGGTTGGACCCCGGGATGGGCACACCCCCCACCTCTGCAGCCCGAGCGCTTCCAAGGCCGGAGGTGACCTTGTTACATTATTGATACCCGCAGGATTCAGAAATAAAGATTATTCTGGTTTAGGTTTGTGATTCTGCTGAACGTCGAGCCCATGGAAGTGAGGTGTCAGCTCTAAGGAGCACGACAGGAAGTGTTAATGTGGAGGAATCAGGGGCTCTGCACAGCGAGGGAAAAGGGAAGTACCACATGACTAACAAACTAGATTTACGTTTTCCAAATAATTTAGCAAAAAGGCTAATTATGTCAAGATCATATAATGACTCTGGGAGCACAAACTGTCCAAAGAAATGTACAGTGAGTGCACCCCTGGGAACTCATGAAAGTTTTGTGCTCCAAGTAGCATTTTGGAACATGATGTCCAGGAAGACAAAACATAAACCCAACCCCCCTCTTCTACAAGTATTTTTCCTAGGGTAATTTTTATTCTACCCACAAGGATATTACCTAAAATCAAACTACCTGCCTCTTACAAAGTCTGTGTCTACCCCCAGGTATCCTCTCTGGCTTGAAGACACTAATTGTGTTACCAAGTGACCCATTTTTTTTTGATGTTCTAATTAGTTTTCCTTCCAAAGGAAATATTTTACTTGAATAAGAATATGGAACACAGTCTCCTCTTTTGTTTTAGTAAACGATTACTAATGCATTATGCTGCTTATCATGAATTACTTTCTAAAAGTAATATAAACCAGTGAATAGTCCCAGAGTATTCTTTGTCTGGCTGCCTGTAGATTTCATGGATGGGAGACAAAAAGTGATCCTTTCCCTTTGAAATCAGCGTTATTTAATGTACAATATGTATCACATGATTTGTTTTTCATATATAAACACCAACTCCATTTAAATAGCTCTTTGCTGTTGTAAAAGTGGTGACCCACACGCAGCCAGGTCTCTCTGTGTGTACTGGGAATATCCAGTGGAATTACTCTTCCCTCTATCCCATCTCCCTCCACTGAGCACGGACACCAGGCCTGGGGCCTCTGGGAGTGAGTGGAAGTGGCTCCTTGCAGCTGAAATTACAGCCCCGTTTTGTGATGATGGTTGTTCCAAGCACCCTGCGTTTCTGTGGTGTCCCAGCCATGCAGTGCCCCGGCTCTGAGGTATTTCTGAGCTCTGTCTCTGACCTCCTGCAAATAACACACATCAGTAGTTTTGAGGTTGATGGCAGCAGCCAGAGACATGAAGTTCAGACCTTCCTTTGCAACCTTCCAGTAGGTTTACAACACGAGGATGTTCTCGGTTCAACACTGAAAACAATGCATGGCATTTAAACACGGCAGGCAGCGTGATTTCCCAACCCACCCCATCATAATTGAATGGCAGGCCTTTGATGTAATATGCTGATAAAACATTGTGTTGTAATATCATCTGGGATGTTATGGCAGCATATCATTACAAGGACCTGTCAGAGCACTCTTTTGTAACGATGGGACACTTAAGGTTTGCTGTGAGTTAGTCACTGGTAGAAGCTAAATAACCAAACCTTCCAGTCCTTTGTTCTGCATGTTAGTCACAGTTACTCCCTGTCTTCAAATACACCGCAAACATCAAAAAAAACCCCAAAGATGCAAAGCCTCACCTCCTATCTCCATCCTCAAGAATGTTAGATTCACCCACTTACAATCTCTGCAGTTAAACATCTATGGTAGCTCCACAGGACTAATGGGATGAGCAACCTAGTAGTGACTAACCCAAAAAGTGCTCAAGAAGAAAATATATTTACTTAAACAAAACTCTTCCTGTACACAAAATGGGATGTATTACCACGTATCACAGCCTCGTGTTTCCTGATTATGCACTGCTATAGTTGCCAAATTACAGGAGCTGCTGTTCTGCGTGGGAGGTGTTAAAACCTTTTTTTAGAGACAGATAATTGGATCAACTAAAGGATGTTGATAGTTTTATTTTCACTCGGTTTTCTTCAATATTTTTGATAACATTATTGGCATGGAAGGAATATTGTCTAGCAGGCTGAGCGAGTTGCCAGAGGGGTGTTAAAGGTCATCAGTGAATAAAGCCTCAAAAGGTTCACAATTCATTTACCCTAAAACAGTACCACTGAGCTGATCACAGAACCAAGGTCTTTATTCCACACCACTGTTTCAAGCCCAGAGATTGGCTCCTGTGAATGTTGAGACACACACACTCTGTCTCCCTCCCCCCAAAAGAATCCTGTCTCATCCTCTCAAACATAACCTTTCTTTCCCTGTCAGTGTTGTCTTTTTGTTTTTAACAAAGTGATTTGTTTCTCCCCCTGACAGAGGCAAAACAAATATCACTGGGTCTAACCTCCACTTTCAGACATCAGTGACCTATTAGTGGTTTTATGTAACTGGAGGCTCCTTTCTCCATTCCAATACTCCAGCATCCAAAATGATTTCACGGCACTCCCAAGGAAAACTGGCTGAAGAAAACTGCATTTAAAACAATCAGTAGAAGAAATTTACTCATTTGTGTTGTTTTCCTCTTAGTATCTACCTGTCGTTTTAAAATGGGGTTTGGTCAGAAGTCTCTGATTTCTTCCCACAAATGCTTAAGCTTGACATGGAGAAATGAACCTCTGGAAAATATGGCAGCACACATTTTAATCGCTGGCAGAAAATTCAGTTTGCATTAATTTTAAAATGTGTTAAATAAAGATCAAGCAGCTCTCTTTTAATCTACTCCTTGTAAATCATTAAGGAATTGCATTCTTCCTGAGAAATACTTAATATTTGGATTTGCATCTGCCACTAACATCCTGGAAAATGTAGAACAACTTTCATTTCTCTTGACTCAGGAATACCTACTGCATTTTGATGGGCCTGATCAGGAAGGGTGTTACTTCCTTTGGCTTCAAACACGTAGACTTGGAATAAATTTTAACATTAGAACATGAAGATGGATTATAACTGTAAATGTATCCTATTCAATTTACTTTATTAAATCAAATTCATTTCACTTCATATCCCTTAACAAATCTATGGAATCAATGGAGTTAATCAAATAATGAATTTTTGTCAAAGAGCATTTATTTACTCCCTCAAAGAGGCATAAGAAGTGCCAACATCAGTATAAATTTCTCCTCAACAGGGTTCTATACAGTCATGAGTGGGCAAATTTCTTTACCCGTGTATTACTCTGACGATGTTGCCAGCCAAAATGCCAATTCATGCCAATTTTGAAACTGGTTTTTATGCCACTGACAACGGTCTAATGCTGAAATAAGATATATCTGTGGTGATAAATCTGTGTCTTAAAGCTTCCTATAGAACCTTTCACCAAAATTTTAAGATAGAAATATGTGCCTGTTCTCTCCAAAGGTATAGATTTAAATAATTTCCACTGACACAAAAGGAAATGCAAAGTTATGATTTTTATGTAAAGAAGATGTTGTAAAACTTCCATAGCTACATTAGAAATTCCTTCCACCCTCTTCTATTTATTTTTAGTAGATGCTAAACTGTGTGGACTATTATATTTTGCTCAGATGCAGCAAAGCAGTGCTGAATATAGTGAGAAACCATTTAACCAAATCAATGTCTAATGCAGCCCTGATCTAAATATACACTGTAAGTGTGTCAAGGTAAAAAAGAAAAAAGCAAAGCAAGGAGAATATCCTCACAAACAGACCAAGTAAGACACAACAGATCAAACAAGGTTGCAGTTCAGTCTCTCCTCATGCAATACTTTCATTAAGGCAGGAGCTGCTCAGCAACTCTCAGAAACTTGTCCTGCCTGAGACTCCCAGAGTGTCACTGCTCAGGGCTCCGGGTGTTTCTGCACTGTAGGTGTGAGGTGACAAGGAACACTCAGCACCACTCCAGGGCAGGTGCAAGGCTTTAGGAAAAGTACCCACCAGTGCCTCTGGGAACAAACCATCTCCAGGCTCAGAGCACTCCTGTGACCAGCCCTGTTTAAGTATCTGGCTGATGTAAACTCTGCTCATCCAAGCTTGCCAAAACATGTTGTTTCTGGACCTCTTGAACAGCAGGAATCTCTTCATCATAAATCCTTCCCATAAAGGAAGGCAAACCTTTGAGCAGGAGATAAAATATGATTTGCATGTCTCTCTAAGCAGTAATTCTGATACTAAATTTTGGTATTACATGTCAATCACCTGTTGAAAGAGAAAAATTGTTCGGAGTCCTATCAAACAGGGAATTCTTGATCAACCTGCCTATTAAGGTAAAATTTTCCATTTCCATACCACCTTATACCTAACTTTATAGAAAATTATTAAGTCTTACATGAATTCTAGTCCTCATTTACATTGAGCAAGCTCAGGGAAGATTAAAGGACAATGTTTTTAACATATGTAGACAGTCACCTTCCATTTTAAATATCTTTAATTACCCAATCCTACATACCTGCTCTGAAATTAAACTAGAAATTATCTTTGACCACCTACATTCCCCTTCAACAGTCTCTCATTGGCTTCCACACTTGGATTTAGTGGAAGCATAAGCAAAGACTCCAGGCTAAGGACCACTCTGGGCATGGGGCAGGGGGGAAGCTCATCCCAGTTTGGGAATAATCTGCAATACTGACAAAAAGAATTTTGAAAGGAAGCACTGGTGACAGGCAGACAACTGGTGTCTCGATGCTTTCAGACACTTGGAAGAAAAACCACAAGGATTCAGAGGATTTAGAGGTTTAGGGGAAGAATTCCTTCATTGCAGCACTGCCAGGGAAGGAAGGATCTGTCTTGTCCTGAATTGTTAATGCTTTCTAATATGGTGTATTTTTCTTGTATTAATGAATGTTGCCTTCCAGAGCACTGACATTTCAACGTGACCAATTGCACAGAGAAGAATTGACATGAATCAAGACAAATTAAGCAGGATCAGGAAGAGTCTTGCCAACTGAGCAAGGAGCACAAACCAATGTATCCAGCACATGTAAGCTGAAAAACAAATTTATTGATATTTTCATTTATTTTTAATAATTATGAGTTCAAAATGCCATATTCAGAACAAGAACCATTTATCAAAGATAGCAACTGGATATAGCTTCCTGTACTATTTGGTAATCAGAAGGAAAAGAGGTATAAAATATCTCAGTGCAAATTTGTTACAGAGAAAGCAATGAGGAAATCTTATGCCACAGACAAGGAACAACTCCCTAAAAACAAACTGCAGATGCATTTTAAAAAGCTTTGGCACTTTTAAGGACTGTACCTTATTTTAAAAGCTTACAGATTAACTGTTAGTTACAAAAACAGACCCGAAATATGTAGCTTATTTTCTTTATCCTTGCAGTCTGAGAGTCCAAAGATCACCCAGGAATAAAGACCTGCTATCTTCTACAACCCCTTTATCTTTTTAATAAAAGTAATCCAATAGAAACATGTATACAAAATTATATCTCACAGGTGAAGTTGTTTTGCTTGTAGGATTATAAAATACAGACAGATAAAAAGATAGTGAAAATTTAAGCAAGGACACTGCAAAGGTTTCTCCCTCCCCAGTACTAACAATTTACTGAGCTCAGCTTACCATGCAGGATATTCTTTTCCCCACCTTCATACAACATTACTGGCACATTGTATGTCCTTAATTCTGCACTATATTGCCCATCATAGGAGATTAAGCCAGATGAGAAAACAGTCAACAGCACCTTTGCCAACATTTTAATTCCTCTGCAAGTGCACGCTACCACTGCTAAGTAATTTTGCCCATCAAATATTTTTAGAACATGGCAGGTGACACACCCACATTAGAAAACTCCAAAAATCACATTTACTAGAAGCAGATGAGGAATTTTAAAGATAACAAAAAATCCACAGCTTTATATTATAATGTACTATATACACACAAAGAATTATTTCCTCTTGTGTTATGAGCATGTGCTACCAGCACATGGCTGGAAAACCACCTAACAAGCTGACAGCTTCCAAATTACCCTTGGGTGAGCACAGCTCAGGTTATCTATTTATAAAGCCACACCACAGGTGTTGCCTGCAGTGGGATATTACAATAAGCAGCAGCTAAAGAGCTCCTCTCATTTTGATGCGACCCAGGTGCTCAGTTGTGCCTTATCCGTCTTTGGAGCCAGTGCTCTCAATTAGAAATTCAGGGAGCCTGGCATCTGGCACAGGAAGGCAGCAGAAATGAGCATTTCCATTTCCCAGGGGTCATGGATTACACACGGCTTGCACCTGCTCTGTTTACTGCTGAGCTGGTAAAAACAAGATTATCACTTTCACCCTTTCATTGGTTAAATTTGACAGCTTAACCATCCACCACAGTATGGATCCCTCTTTAATTCGACCCAAATACAACCTTCATCCCACACAAACCTCTAGACACACTTAGTTTTGTCAAAGACGTGTCTCAAAATGCTGAATCTCTGAACGTAGGTAACAGAAAATGTTATTGTTACCACGCAAATTAACACAACTCCATGACATTCCTACACGTGTTCAGTACTCCTGTCTTACAAGACGATCTCCACTGTTCTCTGTGCACGAGTAGCAGCATCAGTGTATCACATCACATTTCTCCTCTGCCTAGATTTGATGGGAGTTGCGGGAGATCAGGACAGTTCCAAGGGCTTTCCTCTTCACTGGCTGGCCCCACCACGCAGAGGGCTTGTGCACACACCCTGCTGCAATGCTCTGTGCTCCAGCTGGCAAACACCAGCCTGGCAACAATCTGTGCATGGTCCCTGCCTGGGCAGATCCACTGCAGAGGAAATATCCACACTGAGCATTCCTGGTCTAACCTACTGCAAGCCCCATCTTGTAGAGGAGGTGAGAAAGTGGAGCACTGTGCTGGTTTGGCTGGGATGGAGTTAATTTTCTTCACAGTTGCTGGTACCGGGCTGTGTTTTGTATTTGTGCTGGCAACAGGGTTGGTAACACTGGGATGTTTTTGTTATTGCTGAGCAGCACTCACACAGAGCCAAGGTCTTTTCTGCTCCTCACCCCAGCCCAACCCACCGTGAGTAGGCTGGGCAGGAGCTGGGAGGGGACACAGCTGGGGCAGCTGATCCCAAGGGACCCGAGGGACATTCCAGACTATGGGGCTTCATGCTGCATGTTTGAAGCTGGGGAAAGCAGAAAGAGGGGAGGGACATTGGGAGGGATGGCGTTTGCCTTCCCAAATCACCATTGTGTGTGATGGCGCTCTGCTTTCCTGGGCTCACTGAGCACCTGCTGCCCATGGGAAGTGGTGAAGGAATTCCTTGTTTTGCTTTGCTTGTGTCTGTGGATTTTCTTTACCCATTAAACAGTCTTTACCTCAAGCCAAGAGTTTTCTTGCTTTTACCCTTCCAATACCTCCCCATCCCACTGAGGGCAGTGAGCAGCTGTGGGGTGCTGAGCTGTGAGCCAGGGTTGAACCACGACAAGAGGGAAGGTCTTTAGAACATCAAGCTGATCACTGGAAGGCAGGAGATCCTGTCTGTGCCCACCATCACCTGCCCGTGACTCCCACAGAGATCTGAACAGCACCAGTTGAAGCCTGAGCCCAGGCTGACCTTCTCTGTACACTCTGGTGCTGTGGCATTTCTGCAATGTACACAGCTCTCCTTGGAGTAAACTCGGAGTGAGAAACACCCAGGAGCTCTGCCACAGGCTGGGTTAGTGTTCAAAGAGCTCACCAGTGGATATTGCTTCCCACATGTGCTCTAGCTGCTTTTCTGCTCTGTCATTCCTGTCCTTGTCTGAAGTACAGTTTGTCCACCACTAAGAAATTCAGTACAGCAGCAGATGGCTCTGGGTATTTGCTTCCTTTAAGCAGAGTTTTGTGCTGCTGTACAGAATTGCATGACATTACAGAATATCAGAGAAAGTATGTTGAGTGCTGTACAATGAAAACACAATGCTCAGCCTACTGTTGGAGGCTAAAATCTAAATAAGACACAGATATGAAGGTCATCATTTGGAACACAGAAGGTACACAATAACTTGTGGATTTGCTGATCCCATGTTAAAGGAATCTTATATTTAAGGATTTATAGATATATAGATATCATTTACACAGAGAAAGAATAAAGACCAATAAATTAGTTGTTGTGCACTGAAAATGCATTGACAACAAACACTAAACCAGTTATGTTTTATTTTACTGCTACTGCACAACAAGCAATTAACATAAGCACTTGTGATAATTAAATTAAAATATGCAATTGGTCATGCATTTTGTGCATGTAATTTTGAGTCCAACTCATCATCTGGCCTGAGAACAGCCACAATGTACAGTCATGTTTATTTACAGAAAGGGACTCTTAACACTGGGTCTGTCTGTTTTCTGCACCATCCGTGTGCAGCAATTTCAGCATAAATGAGGCAGTCAAATGGTTTTGAAATAGAACAGGCATTCCTGTGTTCTCTGCCTACGCATTATTATTGATATGCTTTTGCTTTTTGCTTCATGCTACTATTTTTGGCAGAAGAACTCAGGTTCCTGCCTGATCTTAAAAAAAACCAGAATTACTGAGGAAGGATGGAACAGAATTCCACAGAGAGATTTGCACGTGATAGATGTACGTGTGTAAGAATGCATATAAAATCCCAATGAAACAATGTCTACATTAGTGCTACAAATGCTGTAAGCCTTTAAGCTGCTGGCAGGGTATCTCACTGATTGTGCCCTTTGTTTAACTCTGCAGACTTCAGTGGCAGTTCCCGCCACTGAATGGAGGGTCAGCCCTGGAGAGACAGATCAGATACTGCAGAGATTACTGGGAAGGAAGAAATACACCCACTTAAAAAGAACACACTGGGAAGAAAACTGCCTTTCAAATGGAACTACAAGAAGCAGAAATCAGGGATCTGCCTTGTACTCTTGCTACCTTTAGAAGCACAATACAACCCTATTTACACAAGGGCCTCAACTCAGAGAAGTTGAGAAAACTCCCATTCCCAAAACTAGGAAAAAACGATGTAACTTGCATTCACTTCAGACTCCTTTCAGACTTGCTCATCATTCATTATACAATTTTGTAGATGCTAAAAATGAGTTTCTAACTAAGAAATGAGAGGAAAAGCACACTAAGAGTGAAAGAAACATGGTATGGGAAGGAGACGAGAACCTAAGGAAAATTTCATATCACATTTCCTGAAAGTGAGCTTCTGTCAGAAAGATGATCATGAGTGCATTAACAAGCCCCCTAGTTATTCCCAGCAACATGACTTTCAACAGCCTTTGATACACATAATGACAGCTTTGCAGTGGTAAAGCTTAATTTGGGGTGAGTAGAATTTTGCCTTGATTTTTCTCTCCACTGACTCTGATGCAATTAATTCCCCTGACAGTGCTGCTTATAAAACCAGGTAGGTCAAGTTAAAGCAGTTAATAACAAATATGTATGGACCACATGTTTTTTTTTTCCCTGCCTGCAATATCCTTTGCATACCCTTGCATGGAAATACTTGACTCCTGTTGAAATACTTTCTATTTCATGAACTAGGAGGCTGTAATTCTTGATTTTACATACATATACATTAATAGCCTTCAGAAGAAAATTGCTGCAAGTCAGAACTTCATACTGCTTTCAGAAATGGGAACTGGATCTAGGTCAAAACTGAAGCTTTAAATAAATACCATAGATAAAATGAGGTCTAGACTGTGCAGCTTTGGTTCTGTAAACAGGAAAGATTATTCTCTATTTTCACTGGCATGTAGTTCACGTTACAATACAGTTTTGAACAAACAAATATGTGATCACTTATGAAACACTTTTCCTAAAACTAATGAATCAATGGTGGAACAAAGTGACAGGCTAGGATGTTGGGATCTTCCCTTCTGCTCAACCCTCAAGCAAACATCCCCTGGAGACTCACACTGTGTGTCTCAGGTTATAGAAAGAGATATGAGATACTGAATAATGCTTCTGTATCCCACAAGCCAAATGAGTCTTTGCACTTTGATTCTGCAGTCAGAAGAACTTCAACCCACTGCTGACTCATGTGTGTCTTACAGGGTCACAACCCTGGTTTGGTAATACTGTCTGGCTGAGCTAAAATCAGAATGAGAGTTCCCACTGCAAAGCTTTTTTGTCAAAAACATTGTGAATATAATGCTTTGAAAAGACCTGTATTGTGCTGAAGACTACAGAGAGCTGATCCAGGTAATTGCCTGGATTGTAAAGGCACCAAAACTACATGTTTTTCCAAACCAACCAGTCAACCCAAATTGTACCTGGGACATGTAATGGCAATTAGGTACTATTGAAACACAACTAGTATTAATTGTAGTATCACTAATACTATCATCTACCTGCCATCTCTATTAAGCTGTTACACATTTTGCTGCACAGGCAAAACCCCACCTGAGCTGGAGCTGAAAGGTGATGTTCAGAAACAGGGCACACATTGGCCCAATTTTCCTCATCAGCACTTAATGCTGGTACTATTTGCAGTGACATGCTGCTAAAGCACTGAAATCATGGACAAAACCATTTCTACCCAGTGGAGCTTGGAAACCCAGCAGCACTGTCCAGACTGCATGGAATTACTCAGGTCAATCACACAAGCTGGATTGTCTCACCAAGGCATAGGTAAGACACATGTTCACTCTCCATCCTGAAACTGTAGGCACAAGATCAAGTGTTTCTTTCAGCTGTCATTTCCCACCTGTAATTCTTCCCCCAGGTGAAACAGCCTCCTGCCTGACCCATCTTTCAGCAGAGGCAAGAGAAAAGGGCTCTTAGAGACTCTTGCAGATTAGCCGGTGCCTTGTTGAGAAGACAAGAAACTTCAGGTAGTTTCCTGCCATTCAGCTGGTGGGGAGAAGGCATATACAGGCCAAAAGTTCATGGCCAACCATTCTATCATTTTGGAAACACGATTGCCCTGGTGGTACGACTTTAAACCATATTGTCCTTTTGCAGTAATCAATCCCCAAACTCCTCAAAAGACATAAGTCTGACCAAGCATCTGTTCAAAAACATCCTGAGCATCAAACAGAGCCCACAGAAATACCAGTGAGATATTTCAAGCCTAAACTTGCTTTTCCTATTCTTTCTATTGAGAAATTACCTCCTAATATGCTCTGAGAACTAATTAAGACCCTTTTGCAGATACAATACGGCAGGAAAATGTCAATCCTTTCTGTCACACACCACAATGGAAAGGCATGAGAAGAGCCATAGTGAAACATAGTCCAAAAGTGTTACAGGCAGGAGAGTTATTGTATCTGAATTAATAACATTGCAGATAAAGAACTGTTCTTGCTACATGGAGAAATGCAGAAGTCCTGACCAGAGCTGCTAAACTGTAAATCCTGTGAAAGTGCTGGGCTGCTGCTGGTGCTTATCTCTGAAGAGGAGTGAGGCTATTTTTGATCTGATGGAGTGGTTTGAAGATGAGTCAGATACAAAATTATTACTCTTTCTCCAATTCACTGAACTCTCTGCTGCTGTCCTCCTTTCTAATTTAATTTTCCATCTCTGAAAAATGAAGCACGATGTGTTGCAGCCAGTGGTAATGGGCGAAGGGGAAAGCATTCCTTGAGCTGTAGAGCCCAGGTCTCATCCTGATTTAGGAGACAAGAGCTTTCCCTCCAGGCTCCAGCCACAATGCATGCTGCACTCAACTATTATCTAACCTAGAAATGCACAATATTTACTTTCTGAAAACAGTTTCTCCTGAGCCTGTGATGGCAATTCTTCATTGTGCAAACATTTGGAAAATGCTTTGCATCACCCAGCTCTGTCTGGAGGCACTCCCAGCACAGCAGCTGGGTGTGTGCACACACCAGTGACTGGGGAGAAAAGAACTCCAGCAATGTCAATTCCCAACAAGCCCTTTCTTTTTTGTTTGATGTTGCACTCACTGCTGAGAAGCAAATCTCTGGTGGATTCAGGGGATCAGGTAGGTGGGAGCACATTTCTCCCCTGCCTTGCTGAAATTTATAACCTAATGCCTTCATGACGTGGCTAAAATGATTTCTCTGAAGAAGAACCAGTAAGACATGGAGATGAGTTGTTAGCTCAAGTAGGTCTCTCCATAGGAACTGCCCTGGTTATTCTCATCGTCTGTGGATGCCAGAAAAATGCTGGGAAAATGACATCCACGGGGGAACAAATCAATAGGCACAAAAATCAGTGTTTCTGTGCTCTGACTTCCTATTAATACTTGCTTCTGATAATCCTGAGAGGGTAGTCAGGGCCTAAGGACCTATGGAGTCAGGGGATTCAGACAGGCAGCTAAATTATCAGATGTCCACCTCAGGCCATCTTTGATTGTTTGAAGTGTTTGGTTCCCAGCTGGGCACAGCTTCTCTCTGCCTGCCTCAGACAGGACGTGCCCCAGCTCCTGTGGAAACTCTCCTGCACAGACAGAAAGGCAACGTCAAAGGCAAGATTAGACATCAGAAGCTCCAAGCTCTGCATGCAACTTTGCTAGAGCATGGAGAGCTCTCCTGCATTTCAGCTGGGGACAGGATATTCCCACTAATTCACTGTGTGGGGAGTTTCTTAGGAAAGAGAGAAATGAGAGGAAAGGGAGGATGTCACTGAATGTTAAGGAAATAGCTGAGTGCAAAGAAATGTGATCACACCAACCAAATAAATTCTGTTTGGGTGGAAATTACTCAGACAGGGGATGACACAAACTGCCCCAGAAGGATAGTGCCAAGGATCTTTTACAGCCTCCTTCCTCTAATCAAGCTTGGATATAAATTATAAGGGATGTAAAATGACAGAAAAGTAATAAATGCAATTCCTTGTTTATGGAAGATTTGAACATTCCAGACCTAAGGCAGAAAATAAACATCACCAGTGATGGCAGAGCTCCACCAAAGACATTGGGATGGCAAACAGAATGTGAGGAAATGTACATGGTTTAGCAGAGCAGAGGATGTCAGACTGAGCTGGTGGATTTTTAGTAAGATAATTGTCTCTAGAAGGAAATAATGCAGTGAACTCAGGTTGTTAAAGTTGAAACAGATTGTTTGATACAGTGCTCTGCAGGAAATCATTCCTGAAAGTGGAGGTGATGGGGATTAATACAAAAGCCATGTGAAGAGGGAGCAACAGGTTATAACAAAAGAGGAGTTACAAGAATGGAGCAAATTACCCAAGGTGTTCCTCAGGGATCAGCCTTTGGAGCACTGCCATTTAGTCTGCACATCCATGAACTAGGAACAATGACCAGGCCCAGCCTCAAAAACTGTGCACATGATACAAAGCTGGAAGGAATTACCTATACTGAGCAGGATGAGATCCTCAACTGGAATTAGTTGACCTTCTTGCCTGTAGTGATAGAAATTTAATAATGTGAACTGCAAAGTCATGTTCTTGGGATTCATCAGCTGGAAGCAACAGAGAAGGAAAAAGATCCGAGTGTTCTGATAGACTGACAGGGTGCCAGATCTTCTGGTATAACACAGCTGTGGAAACAGATAATGTAATCTTCAGATGGGTTAGGTGAGATTTTCTGTAGAGAAGGAAATATTGGCACTTTTAGACAAGGCACTGTTAAGATTTTGTGTGAAATATTTATACAATTCCTGTCAACAGTGTTGAAAAAGATTAGCTTAAACTGGGATCAGTGCAGACTGGCTATTAGAGCAATTACAGAATTAGCAGTCTTAGAGAGAGATAAAAAGAACATGACTTGTTCAATGTGACAGCGGAGGAACAATATGCAAGTTCTTTATAAATAGATTTTAAGATAAGTACATGAAAAAAGAAGTAAGTTACAGATTAACATGACTGTGAGATCAAATTTTCGTAATCTGATCAACAGAGTGTTTAGACTGAAAACTAAAGAAAACATTTGTAACTACTGAAGGAGATCACACATCAGCATGGTATTTCAAAGTCAGCAATAAGGCAAAGGACATAAATAGTCTTAATATGGAACCTGATATACCCATGGAAGAGCTGTAAACTAAGAAAATGAATCTGTGGTCAATAAACATTTCGGATATATAAAAGAGGCTTAAAACAAGACCAGATCATTGTATTTCCTGTGTTTGGATCCCATGCTTCACAGAGCTTTCTGATTGCCAAGGTGTTGCACCAGCAGGGAACCAGTGGGCTCCTCCCAACACACCCTTACTGCTGCACAAGTCACTTTCTGAGGCTTTTCTCATTTCTCTCTAACACTAGACCTTTGCCAATTGTTCAGCTTCACCTCCAAAAAAAGGTATCTGCCTGGGAAGCGCCTGGTGCGTTGGATGAGATGCAGCTAAATGAGGGATTTCTCACCCCAGACAGCTGTGGTTTGTACCTGGGTGTACTGATGTGCAGAAGGGTGTGTGGAGACGTGGAGATGGGACCTCGCTGGACCAGCTCCTCCTCTCCAGCCCCCTTCTGCTGTGCTGGCTCCAGTGCAGCAGCAGGTGACCCAACAGTGCACTGTGGCTCTCCCTTGTCAAACAAAGTGCCTAAGATAATTATTGATTGATATTTTGTTCTGTACAGTCTTATGGCAGAATTTTCACTCCTTAATTGCCTGTTTTTTCTCTCCTTACTTATTCGTCTTGGTATAAACCCAGAGTAACCCTCCTGCAGGCCTGCCCTTGGTAACTGAAACCGGACATGGGTTACTACAGAGGATTGGAGAAACTTGGATTGTTCATTATATTCTTCCCAAATACCCTTTGCCTCCCAAGACTTCTATTCAGCATCAGCTGTTCAGTCACATTGCCCGTGTTATTGATTCTGCTCTCTTTTATCACTGCATGGGTGTAATAAAGAACTTGTGCTGTGACACCATGCAAGTTCAAGGACTCCACTTGTGTACCTGCCAAAGGTGATCCTCTGAACTACTGCAGGGTGGCTGAATGTTTCTATTATTCTTTCCTCTACAGTTATCATCTTACCAACCCTGTTTTATGAGGAAAGAAAGCCAGAATAGTTACATAACATTCTCAACAGGAAGCAAAGTAATTGCCAATGTTGTATTTGTTTTATTTGTTTCCATGTCAAACTGGAAAAAAGCTCCTATCCCACTGTGAACTACTTGGTCAAATGTAATCTTTTCTTGTATGTTTGGAAAATACCTACAACATCTCAAACATTTGTGGAAACAGTATTAGTAACAGTAACAACAACACATTTGCCATGGTTTGAAGTTCCCTTTCAGCTCTTTCCCAATGATATTATGATCTGTCTCCAGAGTTCTCACATAGCCTGCACAGGTTGTCCACCACATGAAATCCTCTCATTTTTCTGGAGTTTTGAACATGTGAAATTGGTATGAAATATTCTGATTTAATCACAAAATCCTGTGTAACTTGCAGCCTGTCAGGATAAGCTGGTTTATTCTCTTCAAATAAGCATAATTCCAATAGGCCCTGCCTATGCACTTAGACACTCCTGTGTTCTAGTGAATATAGCACTGCAAGATATTTCAAATCCCAAAGGAGCACTTTGTTTAAAATTGGGTTCTTTATTCATTTGAGAATCCAAGGTCTGAGTCATCTACATAAGAGAAGGCATCTACATAGGATTTATCATGGGTTGATATGATTCAGATAGTGGTGCCAATGGGAGCTCTTTGCAGCTTGATGAGAGAACTCAGACTATGGGAGAAAATGTTCCTGGAGAACTGAACCTCCCTTGCAGAGAAATGCACTAGGAAAGACGGCATTGGGATGAAGGATGGCAGGAGGAAAGGGGTTTGGGTTTTGTCAGAGCAGCCCTGTGCTCACCTGAGGGAACCAGAGGAGTCACACGGAGAGGATGCACAAACAGCAGAGCAACTGGAAGGAGCAGCACTGGACACTGCTGCTGACATTGCCTCTTGATTTTTGCACGGCACAGCAGGATTTAGTGACCTATCGACAAATCCTCACACTCCCATCTAACTCAGCAGTGTCAGAGGGGCAGTTTTCCCCTTAAAACATGATTACAAATGTTTTTACAGGTTTGATTTTTCACCTGCCCGTGGCCTCGGCTCTCCCGAGCATCCCGCACACACAGCGCAGAGCCCGCGGCTGGCGGCGGGACGCGGCGTCCTGCGGGAAGGGACCTCATCCCGCTGCCTCATCCCTCTATTTCATCCCGCTGCCTCATCCCTCTATTTCATCCCGCTGCCTCACCCCGCTGCCTCCCGGCGCCGTGTCCGCGGGCCGGAGGCGCGAGGTGGCGCTCAGCAGCCTCCCTGCGGCGGGATGCGCGTTCCCCACGGCGGGATGCTCGGCCGGCCGTCCCGGAGGGATGCGGAGCTGCGCTGGGAACAGGCCGGTGACCCGGAGCGCTGCATTCATTTGGTACTTGAGCAAGTGTTTCCTACATCAGTGTTTGCAAATCCTCCCCGACTAATGGCTTTACGTTTTACGAAGTCTCATGAAGCGTAACAAACTTACTAAGGAAACATAAAAAGAGATGTCAGTTCTACCAGAGAGCCAAACAGTGTTTTGGGGCTTAACCAGACCTGTCCTGTTCTCCCTGCCGGCCTCAGCCAACGGCAGCCAAAAGGAGAAAGGCAAGATCACCTCAGATACACATTACAGGGCAAGACCTCTTTCACCTTTTCACTCTTGGTATTTTTCTGTTTCTTGGTCATCCCCTGCCTATTTATTTCTCTTCAGTCTCCCCTCTCTGCTTCGGCTGTATCATCTCTCAGAAAGCACAAAGGAAGAGGACTCGGCAAGCCAAGCCCTGGCAGAGATGTCCAAAGCTTTGCTCTCCCTCTCTTTGCCCCACTGCAGAGTGCCCTTAAGGGATGGATCATCTGCCCTTCCCTGCAGCCTGAAAATCAGCTCCTGTTTGAAGAATTTACGTTCCCATAAACATCTCAGGGAAGGAAAGACCTCCCTGGTCACAATGAAACACTCTCCCCAAGCAGTTCACTTTTCCTATCACACCCTCTGGTCCTTGTCTTTCTCCTGTACCAGCAGTCAGGCCCTGTATTGCTTCAGTCACATAATCATGTCCACACGCATCACATGGCGCACGTGTTACCTGTGCTGATACCAGCTGGGTGAGATGAGGTATCTGTATTTATTTATATTGTACTTCAGCTCAGAACAGGTGGTCTCCCTGATTTCTTGGCACCATCAGCGTGTGTGAGGCCCATTCTTGCATGCGCTGACGTTTATGGCTGCTATAGCTGTATGACTTATCCCCCGGTAATGCCAACTAAATCAAAGTTATGTTTATGCATAAGAAGAAGAACTGCTTTATTTCTCAAGCATCCAGCTTTAGTGCAGGCAGTTCAAAACCGCTCTCCCATCTTTTCTCCTTAATACCTTGTCAGAACTTGATTAGTGTATTATCCCTTCTGTTCTTCCAGGACCAGCCTTTATGCAACAGAATTCACTCATCTTTTCCATCCTATTCTTATGACATTTCTTCTTAGGCAAATCTTGCCCACTCCAAGATCACAGAGGACTCAAAAAATAAACTAATCTGCAAGGATTGACTGCCAAGTGGGTGTAGAATTTAATGAGTCTGCACATGGTGGCTACATTCTTTGCAAAGACTGGTTCCATGGTTGTTGTCTGCTACAGACCTCGAATGTGTCATGGAGTGCAAGGTACATGTTTGGGATAAGTAAAAATGCACTGCCATTGCTCCACATCACCCTCCAGGAGCACCACACCAACACCAGAGCCACTGCAACCTCTGAGCCACTCTGGATGCCTCAGGGAGACAGTGTTTGTCCTTCTGCTTCAGCTTGAGTTAGAGTAGTCCATTTGCCCAGCTTCATCCCTCTGCTGCTCCATCAATGACTGTCCAACATCAAGCATTCCTCTGATCACTGTGAGAGCTGAACACTCCACAGCTGGCAGCTCCAACAGCACAGTTCAAACTATCCCTCATCCAAAAACGAAGCAATGGGCATCTGCTACAAAAAGCTGGAAGACCCCAGTTCCTACCCCACTGCTTCAACCACTTGGGAACAAATAACGAACCTTTAAATGCCATTCAGAGATCACAGAGATGCACTCCTGTATCCGTGATGACTTACCATTTTTTGTCAATCAAAACAATCCAAGGGATTAATAAATCCCTGCAGTTTCATGAAGTCCTGCTGCACACGCAAAGGTCAGTGGTGTCTCACACAGCAGGGAAAGATGTGCTCACTTTGCCACTGCCAGTTCAGCCTTGGGAGCTCTATAAGCCAGCCATAAACAGCTACTTCTAATTACAATTAGGCTCCAAATCTTCACCTAGCAAACTCAGAAAAATTTGCAATGTGCTTATATGTTTGTGTCTTATTTAAAGGAGACACACTGTGAAAAACCCAAGTGCAGAGTTGCACACTGGCTGATGGAGCAACAGTTCAAATCTGCATGATCTTTATCCACATTTTTACACTGGCTTAATCTGTAACATCACTTAAAACATTCCCCACTCCTGAGAGTAACCTGACTTACTTAAACACTTACTCTTGCACTGCTCCAAATCCTAGGACAACACCTACCTCCCAGAGACCAGATGTGGATTTGGAAAAAGGCAACACAAAACCAGAACTAAATAGGAACTTTGTTGTAGGATTGAACCTTTCACTCCTTCTTTCACACAAATACTGTTATTGTATGACATATAAAAGTAACTGTTGGGCAGCTCTTAAAAACAGAAAGCCTTGCAATTTTTATTTTTCTAAAAGTAAAGGCAAAATAGAGAAATTATTCTCTTATTACTTTCTGATGCTAGATGTTTTAAAAATTAGTTATTTATTAAAAAATGTAAATTTCTTTAAACACCAAAGGCTTTCTTTCATGAGTGTTTCCTGTTACATAGTTGGCAGAAAGTCATACATGATGTTTTCAGAGTAAAAGATGCTTGAAGAATAAAATTATTACCATAAGCATTTTTTTTAATGATAATTGTTGAGCCTGTAGCAACTAATATGTCTGATTAGCAGCAGAAAAGGAATAACTGGCCTTTTCCTTTAAAAAGCAGCATTTTATTCCTTCTCCTGGGCAGAAAGGGGCTGCCCAGGGTGGTGGGTTTTGCAGCCAGGCCACCCCAGGCGATCCCACACCGAAGAACCAGTGATGAGGAGCTTCGTGCACTGGGTTTGTGACAAGAAGGCAGCAGAGTTCAGACCTAGCCCTGGCTCTAACCCTGGCTCCAGTGTGGATTTGGGAAGTGGAGTTTTGGGCTCTCGTCCCACACAGGCACCACTTTCCCCCCCGTTCCTCCAATCCCCCTTCCTGGGGCCACGTTAGTGCCCAGAGTGCAGGAGGATGGAGGGTTAACGCAGTGGCAGCAAGTCACAAGCTGAGGATCTTGTGTCTGCACCGAAGAATGATTCATTTTAAAAGAATGTAGGTATCAAAATGCAAGCAGTTCTCCAGCTACATACAAGTTAGACTATCTGTTTCTTGGTGATACAAATTTTCACACGCTAGGGGGGAAAAGTGCTGGTTTCATGCATCACTTTGCACTGGATTGTGTCCAGTGGCTTTACTTATCATTATGCAACTGAGCCCGGGGCAATTCAACACCCAAGACAAAATTAGAAATACATAAATATATTTGCACTGTTTCTTTGCTCTCCATAACAATATTTGTTTCACTCCCCAACCCAAGATGAACTGTACAGCACAAAATGAAGTACAGAAAAAATACCCATAATTTTATTCTCCTGAATTGAGTACTTTGCCACTTAACACTGGCTTGCATAGCAGGTCAGATGGGACTATTTCAGTTTAAAATATCATCTTGATAACTGGGGAAATTCATACATGGACCAAATCAACCATAAAGCAGCCTTTGATGAAGCAAAATTTTTGTTGATTTCCAGTAGAAGCTTTTTCAATATAGAGATAAGCAAGTACTCAGGACAAATATAACCCAAGTTCTGTTTTTACCAAGCTAAAGAACTTATAGAAAAACCAAAAATTAAACAAAGCAAATTAAAATAAAAGCAACCTAACAACAAAATCTACTGGCCTGTATTCAAGCAAAACTTTTCATCTCCAGAAATAATAGTAAATATCAAGTTCATACAAACTGATGTTTGTCATTAAACAGATTAGCCAAGTTTTACTTATAGGGAAACAGCATCTTAAGTAACATACAGGAACAGCTTCATGATATATTGAGTAGGAACTGGTTTCTAGAATCATCTATCTGGTAATGAAGCCGCTTGTAGCACCAGAATCTATTCAACATACACTGAGGCAATATCACAATTTTCCCTTTTGGCTTTGACATCATTCTCTGACCCTTTTTAAAGGACAAAGCCTATCACTTAAATGCCCATGCCAGGCTGCACAGGGAGGTACTGACACAAAGCACACAGTAAATGACAACTGTCCAGGGCCACGGGGAGGCTCAACATCAACAACAGAATTAGAGTTCAGGGAGCCCATGCTGGACTCCCTGGGGGCAGAAACACAGGCTGTACAGTAGTGGGGTCCAGTGCTTGCTGTTGATCCCTCCCAGGGCAGGTCTTCACTCCCAAACTCAGCATGTGAACTATCCAGCTAAATACCAGCCGGCTGCTATTCCTGGGGGTCCTGCAGCCATTGCTGCTCAGGAGTGCCTCAGTCCTCCTTGCACTGACAATTACCATCCTGCTTTGACCACATGTTGAAATGTTTCTCTTTTGACTGGGAAGCAAATTTAAGAATATGGCCAATATTCTGAGGACTATAACTGAAAATAACTGATATAACCGATAATAACCACATAACCTTCACAGAAATTTCCATGTGTTTTGACCAAGTCCACAAAGTTGGCTTCACTAATAATAATACTACAGCGGCTTTAACCATGATAAGGTACAGGATGGAAAACTGGTGAAAACAAAGACACTACTTGATTTTAAATGAAAGCAATAGAGAAACAAAGAAAGATTCAAGTCATATTAATTAATTATTCACAGCTCCTGTAGCTATCAGATCCACCTTGTCAAGCAGTTTCCAAATGTTAATTATAAAATCATTTCAGTGGGAAACATTTATCTTACTGCAGTTCAGACCCTGTTGGCACCTGAGTCAATGGGAATTTTGCCATTGACTTCAATGGAAAGAGGAAGTCTCGTACAGTAGACATTTATAAATATCATGTTTGCCCCATAAATTATAAATTATGGCCCTGCTTGCAAGACTAAATCTTACTCCAGTCCCAGTAGAAAGTCATTGAATTTCCTTGTCTTGGACCCAGAAACATTGTTCTGTCTGTGCATTGTATTTATTCAATTCAATTCATTTGCCCAGAAAATCTCTTTCTGGTCAGAGAGATTCCTTAATGCAGGATAAAACCATCAGCACAATTCTCTGAGCAATTCTTCTTCTTCTTATAAAGCTATACATACAAAAATCACAAAGAAAAGCCTGACATAGCTATCACACACACACACTTACACAGAGCCTCTCTCTCCATGCACAGAGAAAAGTCCTTTCCAAGGATTTTTCAAATGCAAAAGATCATTTCTTTGGAAGTTCTTAAGCTGGGAAGATTTAAATGCAAATAAAAAGCTAAATGGCCACAATCTCAAAGCTGAGAAACTCAAAAGTTTTATAAGAATGAAAAACCAAGAAAAATAATATAAATAGGAGCATGTAATAAATTTCAGTGTTGTCATACTTACTGATGCAATAAGGAACTTTACCCTAACCAAAACACATTAAGAGATTGATTCCACAGCCTGGATTCATTAAAAGCCCCCTCATGCCTTACCAGAGCTTTATTTAGAAATTTGCCAAGACCCCTGCTCCCTAGAATTTCACAGCTGTAGAATTTACAGTGCAATTCACCAGTGAGCAGATGTTGCCTGCAGAAATGTCAGGTGATGCAAAACTACCTCAGAAAGATCTGGAAAGTGCTCAGTGTTCCCCAGAATAGGAATATCCATTACCATCAGGGAAAGACTCCTGTCAGGAATGATTCAAAGAAATGGACTTTGGAACTAATTGCTAATATCTATCAGTGGATGCAATACAGACAGCATTTGTTTGGGGAGGGGGCCTAATTTTCAACGTTAAGAAGAGTAATTTTGTCCACACTTTCCACCAGCAATTCACTACGATATTTACAAAAAGATTTTTAAAACTCAGCTCTTGGTCCACAGCTCCTTCAAACACTGAACTCTGGATGTCTAACATTATCAACTGTGAGATAAAGGCCAAAGCAGGTGTTATGTCCACACTAGCTCTCTTGCACAAATGTGCTCTAGGTAACATCAGAAAATATGTCCCTTCTCCCTGGCCTCTCAAGGCTGCCCATTTCCCCCTGCAGGAAAGGAAATCTATGCTGCATTTTTACCAGCACTATGGAGAAGAGACTAAGTCCTTGAGAGTTAAAAACTGGAGGCATTTAAAGAAACTATCTGCCATGTATTTACCTCAAAACCATACCTCTTTCCTCAAATAGGCATAATCTGATAAAATCTGAAACCAGTATGTGGGATGGAATCAGCAGGAGAAGCTGGAGAGAATTTGGATGCCAGCGACTCTTTTGGGTACGGAGGCAGAGTGTATTCCCCAAACACAGAACTCAGTGTTTTTGTTAAATATAGCCCCAAACTCTCGCTATGCTTGAAAGTATGTGTGTCCTAGTTATAGTGGCTGGGACCAGTTTATCACTGTGGGAATGTAACTGGAACTGTGTATTCCATACCCTCTCTGCCATTTATCATGAACTGTTAATGATGCATTGTTTGCAACAGCTGCCCAGGACACACCTGGCACCTCAGGCTATGGACTGTGTCCATGGGAAAACAGAGATAAGAAGATTCCCTGTCTTCACACCAATGATTCAGGTGTGATAACTCCCCTCCAGGAGTCATTAACACCTTCACACCCAACCTGAGGGGTCATGTCTGCTAATGGGCCATCAAGTAGACCAAAAATATCCTGTGACTCACTGAGTAAGCTGCCCATTGTGAAAACCCTCACCCTGGGAGAGGTACTGGGTGTTCCTATCTGAACTGAAGCATATATAAGCTTGAGGTTTTGGGACTGGAGGCACTCACTCACTCGTCAGACTGAGAGGAGGACCAGAACCTCAACAGGACTGCAACTACCACTTTCAACCAGACTGCGACCACCAACCTTCTGGAAACAGGTTTTCCTTTTTCTTTTTGCTTTGGACCCAGGGGGACCACGTGGTGCTCAGCACAGGGGCTGGTGAGCACCACACTGTTTGTGCCCCAGGGGGCTGGGTTGTACAACTGGGTTTTGAGGGCTGAAACCAATTTTCCTTTGTATCAGTGTATCCATTGTAATCTTTTTATTAAATTGTAGTTCTGACTTCTAAACTCTTTTGAGTTGGATTCATTTCTCCTGCCGGTTTACTTTTAAAACCAGCACAATGTGTCAGCTTTATCTGCATGGACCACTCTGTAATTCTACACCCTGCCAGGGATCTGTAAAAACAGTCTTCACACAAACTAGGTCTGTTTAGCTCTCTGAGAGCCCGTGCTTTTAGAAAACCCCCAGGGCTGGAGTGAAATTCCTGGTTTTTTTAATTTTAGTGCTGCTGCTTTTGCACCCAGATCACACCAGGAGTGCTGTGAGCAGCAGCACACGTCCGTGCTGCAATATTATTTGGCTTTGCTCATAGGTATAAGCACAGTGGGAGGAACACCCGTGATCCCCAGAGCCTGGAGTTTTGAAGAAAAGCACTTAAAGGTCCCAGAAAGATTTTTTAACTTCACGATTTTGGTGGAGATAATGTCCCACCAACCAGAGGGATCTATCAGGCTTTTTTTTATTTTCTACTGAATTCATCAGTATTAATCAATTGCACTAATAGTAGCAAAAATAAAGAATATTCGAGACATCATCCTTTGATTCTGAGCTAATATTGATGCCATCATAGTTTAAATTAAATGCTCTGCCATCATCAGGCAAACAAGTCTGCTTTTCACTAAGTCTGCATGGTTCTCCTAAGAATGGTGCTAAAATCATCATGGGGATTTTGGGTCAGCTGAGACACAGGATATCTGATCCAGCAGTTCCTAGCTGGAATTTCCTTAGTAGCTGAAACAGTAGAGGACAAGCTGAATTATCAGATTCATCAGACAACTTAAAATGGCCCTAAATTAAGTGGTGGAGTTAAACATACTGATTTGCTCTTGAGTGCAGGGGGAAAAATGATCATTTTGAAAAGCATTGTTTGAGCCAAATTAATTTGATTCTAAATGGAGTTAGGAAGAATTTTTGTATGTTAAGCTTTTTTCAACCCTAACACCCTTCAAAATCATCGGAAAAAGACTACACAGAAATCTCATGTTTGTTGCTTTAATTGTGAACATTTCTCATCTCTAATTCCATGTTTTTTTAATCTCTCCCATCTGCTCTGCATGTGTTCAGCTTTCCCTGGACACAAACAGGCAGTTTAGTAACTATATTAGCTCAGTTCTGAATTTCTTACACCAAGCCCCTGTCATGCCAAGCAAGCAGGTTGGGGTGCTCAATCTCCCTCCTCCTGCTCATGGCAGGGTCGTAAATCTGTTAGAGGAACTGGGATACAGGCACTGCTCGTGTGTGGAAGGATGGAAGATGCTTCAGGAAAACAAAGAGCTGCTCTGTTTCAGTGGGGCTCACACAGAGTATTTTAAATAAGTAAGAAAAATCTCAGACTCTCCCCAGTCATGGGGCAGTATCTCAAAACAGGTTTTGCTCTACTGATAAAGCTGAATTTCAGGATGACTTTTTCCCCCAGGGGCAAAGCTGAATGATGGCTCTGCACTGCCCAGAGACAGCTGAGGGTTTCCCCAGTGCCATGGGCTCCAACTGGGCTTACTGGGGAAACTGGGAGAACAAGGGCCAAAGCACCGTGGCTTCACTCCCAAGTCAGCACTCTCCAATCCCACCTCCCTGGCAATATCCCTGCTCAGGGGATATTTCACAGAGTGCAGCCTCCAGGAGTTTTATGGATGTTCCTGTTGTGGGAAGGGAGTTACAGCATTTTAACCTCTGTTTTCCATTTTACTGATAGGGGTTTTTTTCTCTAATAGCAGCCTTGCTATTTTTGCCCTTGTTGTTGTTTATGCAGTTTTCCTTGGAAAACTCTAGGGGGTTGCTGAAGAACTGGCAGAATTAGGACACCAAGATACAGTGAAAGTGATGCCTGATTATCAGATCATGTTTTTCATACTTCCAGTTTTAAAACTGGGTGAAATCCAATTCCACTCACTCGAAGGAAATCCTCCTTTTGGAAGATGACCTGCTGGCCACATCAGCAAAGCGAAGTTTCCATGTTATTCTTTGTTTTGTTGATAACACCCAGCTGCCCATACACTCAGGGTGTAAACAGAAACATACGCTGCAGATAAAGGTGATTACAGAAGCTGTTCAGGCAAATGCCCCAGAGCAGCAGGTCACCCCTGTGCAGGGAGTGTGTCCCTCAGATCCATCAGAGCCACTGCCCAGAACCCTCCCTGGACTGGCTCCCTCAAAATGGAACTGACCGAGATTCAGCTGATAATTCCAGCTTCCTGCACCCATGAAGGCACTGACACAAGACATTTGAATTTAAAAGTGGTGGCCTTACAGATCAACTTCCACAAGGCTTGGAACAACTTTCAAACATTATTCAATGGATGCTTCTCTATCTGTTTCTTAATACCTACATATTTAATAGAAAAATATGCTTGTTAGCCAAATATTCATGAATGTTAAACCATATCTAACTTTGTACTTTTCTCCAAAGCATGACTTGAGTTCTCCAGCTAGTTCTAATAATGCATATATTTTAATTCTTACGCAAAAAAAAAAAAAATCCATCAGTCATAACCAGAAGCATTCATAATTTAAATGACTGTCTTTGATGTTGATGGCACCATCAATTACAAGGTGAGGTGATGGGGAAGATCTGCATTGATTAACATGCATTTTTCAGTGTGGCTGTTCAGGGAGGTTTTATATAGCTGGAACTTTCAGGGAATAGCTGGGACTTGGTATTCTGAAATTACCTTGCCATGGTATTCTGAGATAACAGCTTTACACTTGACTGCAGCAATTTGCTACTAAAATCCATGGTGCATATAATGTGGTTTGTCCATAAATGAGAAATAAGAACTCATATTTTCTGTCTGGGTTGTTCTTGCTATACAATAAAGCTTGAGACCAGTGGACTATCTGGACACTGATTTCGCTCAGGAGCTGCAGTACAAACACAGCACTGTATAGGAAGAACAATGCCTGCTTCTGTCTTTTCAACCCACTGAGGCTTCAAATATTTGAGCGGTGGAATCAATTCATTGATGCACCATTTGATAAACCAGGCTTAGCTCTCAAATGCTCAATGGATTCTTGTTTGTAAAGACTTAAATCTTTCATATCCGATGCCATTATGTCTCCAGTACCAATTTCCATATTCATTCAGCTCACTTTTCTATAGTCCTCATTCTAATTATTGTCAGTGTTGTTGGCAACGCCTAATGAGGGGTGAAGGAATGTCCCTGAGTTGCCGAGGCCGGGTGAGTGCCCTGGAGACACCAACTCCCAAACACACACCAGCCCCTCATCACGCTCCAGTTTCCATAGAGAAGAAGCCCAAGCACACAGGCTGGACTGGAGCTGGGATGAGTTTGGACCATTTCCTGATCTCAGCAAATGGAGGAGCAGGGAATTAAGTCCCACCTCACCGGGCACCTGTAAATCAGTTTGGGTAGGGGCTTTGTGCACAGAAAAAACATCTCAGAGTCAATTTGTTGCCAGTTAGCATTCAGGGTTTTTGAAACCCATTTATCCTTGGAATATATATATATATCTCCTGGAAAAGCAACTCTACCAGAAGAACTGAAGGCCCTGCTTTATTCAGCAATATCAGGACTAGATTAGCTCACAGATGACAACCCAGTTCCTACTTCATGCTCCCAGAATTATAGAACTGGAGGAGCTGTCCCTGTTTCAGTGGGACTGATGTTTACACAGTGTGATGGGGACAGCACGAAAACACACAGACAAGGCTGAAAAACATCTGAGTTCATTTCAAACACATCTATATTTGAAAGCCTGCTGCAAGTGAGGAGTATTTATAGTGCTTATACACCACAGCCACGGAGCAGGACTACATGGGGCTTCACAGTGTAAACACACAGACTAAAGTTACCATTCCTGTAACAAGGATCCCCTTTAGGGATTTTACTGCTCGGGAGCTGAAGAACACAGTTCAAGAACAGGATATAGTAGATCAAATATTGAATAGAAGTTCTGTTTTCAGCACGTATTTTTGCTTCCAACTTAGCTAGAGGAGGTCTCCTTGACAGAAGTAGTTTTATTTTCTACTCAAAACCCATTATTATGCTACACACACCTTGTTATTGGCAGTTCTATTAGAATGCTTTCAAAAATAGTGAGACTTTTGCTTCAGAATTAAAGCAGGAAAAATATTGATTCTATAGGCTTTCTGACACTTGATGCAAATCATTTTAAAACTATGGATAGAGGTTCAAGTATCTTGTTTGTTTATGAATGATTGTGTCAGATTTAACAGACTCAGGAATCTATCATTTCAGAAATCAGTCTAAGACAATTTCTTTCTTCATAAAAAAAGTCTTGTCCTTTCTGCATCAATGCATGAGCTTTTTTAGAAAGAAACAGAAATGGAAGTGAACTGGAAAGGCTGAATTCAGGACCAAAAGTTTCAAGCTACAGCTTGAGAAATCACATAGAATTTACATTTGGGCCATATTCCTTTCCAGTTCTGGAATCAGGATTAAAACTTCCTCTTGGAAATTTCAGAACCAGAGATTGTCTGATGTATGTAAACAATCCAGTTGCTGTAAAAATCATGCTTTACACAGGTAAGAAAAATATGCCTGGAGAAGTTTTGCACATTAACACTTTAATGGGCATTTAAAGCTGAAAAGTTACATTGCACATTTTCAGAATCTCTGAAAATCTCCCTCAGAGGTTGAACCCAGCTCACACTAAAATGATAGCTGGTGAAAAGTAAATTACTTAAATTTTGTGATTCATTCGAGTTTGCAAAAATAAACCAGATGTTATTTGGTGTACTTCCATGTACAGCTTCCTCCCTCCATAGCAACTGTTTCAGCATTTCTCTTTTTTCAGCATCTACTGGGGGTAGTTATGAGGTGTCCACAGACAGGAGATTAAGCAATCTAGAACTACTGACAAATATTTCCAGATCACTCCAAGAGTTACATTCCTCAGATGACTGGAGCATGATACATTCATATAATTACACTAAATTACATTCATACAATTTCTTTCACCGCACATATTCCCAAAGCAACTTACAAGCTGAATGAATATTCCACTTCCACCATTCGCATGTCATTTAACAATAGGTTAAACACATAATGTAAGGTGATTCCTGCTCCTTGACTCGTGACTACGGATATCCCTATCAGGAGCATTCATCTCATTCATCTGAACTGATCTCAGGCATATACAAGGTTACATTTATTTAAATTAAAGCGGGCACTCACAACTGTTTGCTGCATTTTGTTATTCTATTGTACACGTGATTCACATAAAAACCTTTAGGAGAATGACAAGAATGACCCAGAACTTATGATGTCCCAAAATACAGCTTTTCAACCCGGGGAGGTAACTTTGAGGGTTAGAAGAACTGAGGCTGTAAATGGGAAGAGTAAAATAACTCCATGCCTGCAGAAGGCAATGAGCCTTGAGCAAAGGGAAATACCCAAATCCCAAATGCTTTTAGTGGTAACCTGACAGCCTGAAAATAATATTTTCTTCTTACTTTTTCATGCTTCCCCAGTTCCTCTTCCTGCCAAGGAAGAGGATGGCAGGTTGGATGGCAGCTGGAAGGTTATTAACAGTATTTGATTTAAGAAACAGTATTTGATTTAAGAAAGCAAAAGTGCCCAGACAGATGTTTTTGCAATCTCTAAGGTAGGACTTGAAAAGAAAATGGTTGTTGGAGGCTGGTTGTAAATAGCTACATGATCCCTGTGCATTTCATCAGTGCACTTGTTCTGGGTCTCCAGTGCCTCCAATCTCTTTGCAAGAGTGACTCCAAAATTTGCAGGAGCCTGAATGTAGCTCAATAGAGCAGAGCCATAAATCATTTGACGTACATGCTTTATCCTTAAAGTCTCAGGGCACAGAAGGAGTCACCTCACTGAAGCCTCTTGGAAAACAAAGCACACTTTTACAGACTGCATCCTTATGTGCTTCACATACTAAAGTTCAAACTAATGGCAACCGTCCACAGGCACTGAGGGAAATCACAGCAATCAATGCTATTTTTAAAGGGAAGAGTGGGGGCGAGGGGTTAACATATGTGGAATTAGCTCCGGGCAAAACGAGAAGCCATTGCATCTAAAATCAAATGCATTCCCTGAAACAGACACCAGAGACCAAATTCCCGTGTAGACTCCTGCAGTCCAAGAGTTTCAGCAGAATTTGGCCTTCCTCTTAACTTAGCTTCATTAGGTCATATCACGCCACCAGTTTTTGTGTTGGATGCCCTACGTCCTGCACATCAGTTGTTGGCACTATGTAGACAATTTTCCAAATTGGAGGGGCAGAAAAGGGTGGGGTGTGTAAAAGGGGGAGGAATTTTTTCCCATTTAGAGTAAAAGTAATTTCTTAGAAGAGTTTGAGGGGGGAAAGTGATATTTGTATCCCTCCTACCAGATGTCACCAGTGACAACAAGAGCCGGTATTAAATATCTACCCATCAAATTCTTCTTGAAATTTTTCAGCGTCAGCTGGTCAAGAACCCATTCAGAAAACAGGGAAAGCTGAAATCTTCCACAGCCATCCCTAACCAATAGTTCTTCCCTGCATCAGAACTATCTGTGCCTGAAACTTTTCCAGACATGCACAATTTGTAAAAAGAAAACAGCTCACAGCACTGACTTCTCCTCTGTTTATACGCTGCAGATGAAACAACACCTCCTCCACACACAGCAGCTTCTGCTCTGCTCTTTGATCAGCTGCTGTCAGCGTTGGGAGCACTGAGGTCCTGTAGGTACCCCCCCCTTGCCACTTTGCTGTCTGACACTGATTTATTAGTGCTTGGCTTCAGTGACTGGCTGGGCTTGTCTTCCATCTTAGGGGGAAGCACTTTGGAAAAAAGATGCCCTGTCTGTGACATTGACACAGTCCCTGCACCGTCACCCCTTCCTGTGCCACCACCTCAATCTACGGTGCCAATTGCAGTGTCATTCCCTGGCGTCCCTTAGTCCTGATCACAAAGGTACCTTGTGCTGTCACCCATATGCTGTTGTGCTGCCTGCAGCCACCAGTAAGGTCCAGCCTGATGGGCCCCTCACCCAGCTGATCCTCCGAGAGGATCAAATTATTTCTGTGCAAAAAGCAACTGCATGAAGGGACACTTGGAAACAGCGCTGGCCAAACAATTTAAAATATAATCGTTGATCTGAAAGAGATTGAAGGCAGGCTAATTAACTGCAAAGACACCCTTCACAGATTATGCAGTGATGTTGTTATCAAAATTTTTCTCCCTGTTCTGAAAGCAAAGATGTCTCATGTAGAGCTCGGGGACTTTTGTCTCTGAGACAGCTGGGTAGATCCCAAGCCCTTTGCTTCACACATACTCGACTAAACAGGTTGTCAGAACCTTGCAGAATTGTAAGATTTTCTCTGGAAACAGATGAAATACCCTCCCCCAACCAACTGTTCCCATGGATCGACATAATATTATTTCACCTCCTGTAGCAACAAATTGACTGTGTAGTATTTTTTTCAAAATAACAACAGATCAGGCATTGGGAGACAACAAGGCTATTGTTTTCCCTAAACAGTTTTCTACACGAACAATACTTAAAAGGGATACTTTTAATTTTTTTTTTTGGTGTAGTGCTCTAATGATGAAACTCTATCACACATAGTGTCTACAGATAAGGTAACAAGTTATCACATTCAAACATTCATTTAAGACATCTTTTCAGAAGTTATTGCGCTTCATTTCATCTGACTCCTTGGATCAAGCATATCAGATATGGGGGGATTTTTTCTTGCCCTACATCATACAGAGAAGTCATTGTTTTCTGCTTAAATCAGAAGAAATTTAACATTACTCTGTTCTTTTCACCTATCTGGCCACTTATCTTGTTTGGTTTGCAAATATCGTATGTATTCTCTTGAGATAAAAATAGTGCAAGATGATTAGTTAGGCAAGTTCATCTGACACCATTCCCCCTTCGTGACGCTGAAATCTAAAATCTGTATATGGTATACAACTTAAAGTATATATATGCAAGTCCAACTCTGCTGGAGACACACGGCAAGTACCTTCCTCCCTGACGGCTTCCTTCTGCAGCCAAGAAGACCACAAAGGTAAGCTGATTACATCCTCTGCTTTTAGAAAAAGAAATACAAAAGCAAAATGCTTCCTAAATGGAAATTGCCAGTGCAACTAAGATATCTGTTCTTATCCTAGCTTCCAGTCTGTTGTGTCTTTACAAGCTAACATAGAATAGAATCAGCATTTGGATCACAGGATAGAACAAGACTGGAACAATGCCCCTTGCAAAAAATGCTGCAGCTTTTAGGTTTTCCTTCAACTCCTTTCTCTTTTTAATCTGATCAGCAGGGAGAATAAGGTGAATGGCTGAGATCCAGACTATCTTTCCTAGTGCTCAGAGGAGGAATTTTGCATGAGGAGCCACCAGGACAAAATAATTGCTAATAAAACAGAAGTACCTCGGCTGCCTGAGGTGGAGAGTTACCCACTGCCATCAGTGGGAATTTGTCCCATTGCTTTCTTACACTTTCTGAGAAAGGGACTACAGTGATTGACATTTTCCTCTGCTGCAAAGTTTAAACCTGTGTGTAGATCTCAAACCTGGGCAGAGACTATAAATGGGTGCCAGGAGCGGATTCCTTCTCATGAATGCTGCTTTCCATGCTTAGACAGGGAGAATGATGCTGTTGAAGACCAGTTAGGGATTAATGAAACAATATTTCTGTTCTCTTGTGCCTTTCTAGAATAACTTTTCAATGCCTTAGTTCCCCTTCTTTCACTACATGAATTACCAGTAATGGTGCTAGTTTTAAGTTGTAACCAGTCAGCACTGGTGGCTGCAGCTTCTCAAATTGGAAATTCACCAATGTTATGTTCACATCAAAAAAATTCTTAGAAATTCAAGCATTACAGCATTTTGTTAAGTGATATATTGCATTGGCAAACCATTGCAGGTTTTGGTGGCTGAAGGGGAAAAAGAGTATCTCTTCTCAAATGAAATGCTGCTGTATCAGAACAAACACCTCCTCCACTCCACTAAGAATGAATATTAAGTCTCAGTACTTCTGTTCTAAGCGCAGCAATATACTGAAATGCCAAAATCTGGATAAAAATCTGGTTTATTATCACAACACACTTAGAAACTTTTTCATGAAGCTCTCATGAGATGCAGTCCTTCAGTGTGCAGCAGCCCAGCAAGACATTCCTCATTGCAACTAAACAGAGGAACTTACTCTCCAAATGTACATTTCCTTGAAATGAGTAAAATTACTATCACTAATTCTACACTAACATTTTCATTCTTGGTAAAGACCTCTAAATCTATAGCTAATACTAGATTTTTTAAATTCCGATTAAACTTATTCCAGTTATGGTTCTCAGGGACATACTGAGCCCTGTCTTTTGCGTGTGCCGTAAACACACGCCGGTTTCATCTGAGCAATAATCCACCTCCAGGAAAACCCACACAGAAGTCATGAAGTTCTGTGGTGCTAGACACCTTTGATTCGCTCTCCCGGCGCGGCACAGGCAGCAGCTCTTCCCGAAGCCCCACGCTCCGCAGGCAGAATTCCTCCCTCATTGCCCAGCTTCCAGTGGGAGCACCTGCTCAGACATCTGTTCGTCCTCGCCGCGGTGCTCCACTTACCAGGGGATGAATAATGTCCCCCCTATCACACATCGTCGCAGCAGCAACTTCAAGTAGAGTCATGAAAGAGGCACAGAAGTCATTTTAATGACTAAGTAGCTCACATTTAATTTATTTTACAGTTCAACAATGGCCATGACTGACATCCTTTCTGCTAAAGATATTGAGTCTGCTCTCTCCAGCTGCCAGGGTAAGGAATGGTCGCTCTGCAGACAGAAGATGCATATCATTTTTATGTCTTAAGATGGCATGCCTATCATTTTCCCCTCAGATTCCTTCCCTGTGAGATCTCTTTCTAAGCCACATTACAGTATATTCCCTTAAATTCAGAAAGTCTCACAAGTGGTGAGCACCAATTAAAGGGCCAGTTTCATCTAGGGCTGGTTTAACTCTAAACTGTCAGTGTTTAATCCTGTTAAAGACTTATATTTAAATAGTTTGCTTTTTCCTTCAAAATTAAAAAAAAAAAAAAAGCCTCAGCTTGCAGGATCAAAGTGTCATTTATGAAACAATGACCAGTCTCAGTTCTCTTAAGAGCTGCTCAGCAAGATCAAGACAATTTTCTAAATACTCAAAGATCTGATCTGCCTGTGAATTACTTACTTTTCTACCAAATTCTTCTCCTAAGTAAAGACTCGGTGAACACAAAGGAAGAATTAAAGGAGCTGCTTTGTAGGGCACAGTAGCACTCTCTAAATATTTATTATTAATTGCATGTGACACTTTGCATAAATCCTGATTTAGCAGAATGTGCGTTGTAGCGGAAAACTTCAAACTGGCTGAAAGGATATATGACCACAGGCCAAGGTGATTAAAAAGGGAAATTATCCACTGTATCTGCTCTTCTGCTACACCAGGGAACAAGAGAAAGAGGAGCAGGCTGATGCTTAAGAAAAGACATACATATTCACAAGGAATACACACAGTAGTAGCAACTTCAAGGGAAAATATTTAACAATTTCTGTTTCTTCCAGCTGATGATTCCTTCAACTACAAGTCTTTCTTTACCATGGTTGGTTTATCCAGCAAAACCCCTGATCAGATAAAGAAAGTTTTTGGGATCCTTGATCAGGACAAGAGTGGTTTCATTGAAGAAGAGGAGCTGCAGTAAGTACTGTTCAGCTGCTCTATTTCTTTAAGCAGCGTAAACCTTCAAACTTGCCTGGTGTCCTACAAGAAACTTGCTGTTATCTTAAAAATAAAACACAATTCTTTGTCTTTCCTTGAACCTGTGTGGATTTCCCCAGATAATAAGAACAGGCATTACCTTGTGGGACATTTCAGAGAATCAAACTCAAGCACAGCATTCTCCCCTGTTCTATTTCAGGCTCTTCCTGAAGAATTTCTCTTCGAGTGCCAGAGCCCTCACCTCGGCGGAGACCAAGGCTTTTCTGGCTGCAGGGGACACTGATGGTGATGGCAAAATTGGAGTGGAAGGTAAGACTTTTGGAAACTTGATGAGATTTGTCGTTTAAAATGTACGCATTTCAGGCTGCATTTAAACTGGGGCATGAAGAATACATCTGAATACTTTGCCCTGATAATTCTGCCACTATCTTCATATAAGCAAATACTCCTTTATTTTCATAGCTTTGTTCCCTTTTGGTTTCTGTCGCACCGACAGGATATTTAGGCCCAATACAGAGCCTGGTCTTTCCAATCAGTACTAACAGTTTTGGGGTTAATCCTGCCATGTGGCTGATCCATAGACTCACTGTGCCAGATTCTGAAAACATCCTAAACTTCTCTGAGCTCCCATTTCAGCAGGGGTTACTTCTGGCCATACGACACTTTCATTATTAAACACACTTCCACCTACATAAGCTGATTTCTTCCCCTACCACTGTCCAACACTGTCCAGCGTTACTGAGTGGTTAATTCACTGGCGTTGTTTCTCAAGGTTAATTCACTGGTGTTGTTTCTCAAGGCTACAACTGCTGCAATGCAGCACAGATTTTGTGCTGGAGAATCATCTGCTAAGCACACATGTCACTGGGCAGTCCTATGAGAAACTAAACCAAATTCCTGGAGAAAACCACACACGGATTATGTGAGCTAGCCAGGATATTTCTTTTTAAAATTGCAGCACAGGAAAATAGGACATTATGCATCATATATTAGAGATGAAGTCACTGAAAACAGGGCTGTCTCAGCTGAACTAGGACAGGTGGCAATAACTCCACCAGACACACGTGCTAATCTTAGCCAGAGTTTGGGAGGAGAGAGGGATACACTGTTGGAGGAATTTGCTTTAGCAGCAGCTTTTGCAGCTTCTGTTTATGAGCCCCAAATAGGGCATTGTATTATCCAGCTCTTAGCCCTTAACCATTGAATCTCCCGTTCTGAAATTACATCACTACGGATAGTTCTTCTTTGGAATAACAAAACAAACAAAAAATCCCTCTCATTGAGAGCTACAGTCTCTTCTTCTTTGGCTATTATCAGAGTTTGTAATGGGGTAAAGATAGTGTACCCTTAGCTCAGGATTTCCCACAAATACAAATTTACAGACACACTCCTCCTCTCTGCACTTACTCTTTTTAAGGAGTGACAAATCTGTTACTCCCCCAGAATCTCAGTTTAGCAGTAGCTTGTGCAGTGTTATAATAACTTTGGGAGCCCTCCATGCCTAGGAGTTTAAGTCATTTATATCCATTCTTTTTAAAGATGTCAAAAAACACTGTCATCTAGTTTTATTCCCTGCCTTCTCATTTTCTTCCTTGACAGAATTCCAGTCTCTGGTGAAGGCATAAACAGCACTAGACCAAAGGCAGCCTTGGACTGACTCTTCCAATTACCTCGTCCAACAAGCACTTCGCACTCAGCATGTGTTTGTACATTTTTATATTGTTTCAGGCATTAACAGTTCCCCACACACGAAATTCGCACACCGGATTGCTGAGAAACCTTGCAATGTTTTGGTCACCCGGTATTGCTACATTTCCATTGTAAAGAAGGCACTTTGTGATTTTTCAACCACTGATAATGTTGAAATTGTGGCTGGAAGAGGGGAGGAAAAAATTAAAAAAACAACCAAACCAAAAGAACCTTGGGGGGAAAAGCTGCTTTTTAAAATTTTGTTTAGGTTCCCTATCCTCTTATTTGAGCATGCTGACTCACCAGATGCAGTTTGGATCACCTTAAACAATATGATATCTTCTAAGGCTTAATTGTACTGATTTCATTGAGGTTTATTTCTGCTTAATTCTCTGATCCTTGAGGGAAAGCACTGCTAACAAGACAGCTAAAAATAATTAAGTCCCAACAGTGAGAATATGAGAAAAAATTTTCAGAGGAGTTGACACATAGCTCAAAGCACAGAGCAAGTTTGTGGGTAATTGTACAAAATAAAGTACCAGGTTACAGCACGTATCATCACAAAGTGTTTATGGCCTACAATGTAATTCTCCCTAAAGAAGATTTATCCTTCATGAAATCTAAGGCAGCTGTGAGATAGAGGAGAAGGGTCTAATCCCACTCTGACACTGTCACAAGTCAGTCCCCTGACAACCCGGGCCGCAGGCCTGGAGGGTTTTCCATGAATCATGAACATGTTTCTTATTGTCTCTTAATATGTACAGAACAATAATCCATTGCCACATCCCTGAATTTCTGTGTTTTCCACAGTTGAAACAACAGCCAATCTTGATGCTTGATTACCTTAAAGCTCTGTTACATTGCTCAGTAATGGCCATTACTCAATTCTTTCATTTACTATAACATTAATCAATTATATATTCCATAATATTAGAAATTTTCTTCAGCCTGGAAACTACTAAGAACCGGTCCTCCCTTTGACAAGTGTCTTACAGGGTTTAGAGCTGGTTACAGCGTTGTCTTTGTTAATGGGCAAGTGAAAAGCGTTCCTGGTTAAAGGCAGAGCTTGGCAGGGTGAGTTGGGCATTGCTGGCTGAGCGTGCTGGAAACCTGAAAATGCCCCCCAGCATTCCAGTGCCTCCTTCCCCGTCCCTGTGCCATGGTTCCAGCTCACAGCCTGACTGTCATTTTAACACTCCCCGCTGAAGCTGAACGATAATTAGAATTTGGCAGCTGTTTTGAAGAAGAGCAGAAACAAAGCCTTCTGGAACTTTTATGTAACATCCAGTGTTGGCATTTCCATGAATTGCAAGATGATTATGTGAGGCAGTTCCCTCACACCCAGCCATGTAAGAGAGCTGTCCGACAGATTTAAGATGGCTAATGCAAAAGAGGAATTCTAGCAATCAGACTCACTGCAGCCTTGGCAGAATTATAATGAATATAAATCCTAATTCTTTCCCCACTGCCTTTGATGTTAAATCTGGGCTTAAATTATAGCTGCTGCTAATTGCAGCACTGAAATATTTTGCATAATGATGAGATTCTCTTGGTTCCTTTCACCTTGTTCATTTCCCTGCTGAAGGAAAAAACCCGGAGCAATCCAGATCTGCAGCAATATCCAGATGTAATGCACATACATTAGCTCCTCACACTGCTAATCACCAAACTCTCATGTCACTGGTTCACAAGCAGGTGGCACACACAGCACCACAAGTGACAGGCCTGATGCTGCATTCCTTGCACCTCTGAGAGGCTCATGTGGAATGCAAGAAATGCAAGGCTGCACAGTGCCCACCCTGTATTTCAGAGATGCTGAACAACTGCACATCCCTGCCTGCTGCTGCCACAGGGCAGGAGGTGCTCCCGAGAACAGCAATCCCTGGGTGTGCTGCAACATCACTACGCCCATGAGAAAATCTCTGCTTCTGAAACAGCAACTTGGGGCAAGAAGATGTGTTTTAAATGTTATTAAAACCATCCAGCTGTTTCATTAGAAGGAATTACAATAAAACTCCAAAAAGTCCTCAATTTCTAAAAAAAGCCCAGAGACTGTTCAGCCAAAATACCACCTACTCTCTATTAAGGATTCTGTTGGCTCTAGGATCCACATCTTAGATCCACATTTTAACCAAGCCAGAAGAGAGGATTTTTCAACTAAAGGAAACAAATTCAAAATATGTAAAGTTTTCTGGGGAGGTTCATTTCAATTAATTTAATTTCAGCCAGTGGCATCCTTCAGTTTTCCTAGGGAATAGCATGGAGTTTTCTCTGAACTTGACAACATCGTTGTGCTAGAGAAAAACTTCTGCTGCAGGATGTCTGTGTGAATGTCACCTGAAGGAACAAAGAGACACGTGGTGGTATCACATTTTACCACAATCAAGGTACAGAATCAGAGAGTCATTCCCACTAGAAAGGTTCTCTGGAGGTCTCTGGTCCTAGGCCAGTGTAGGGCAGATTGCTCTAAGTTCAGTTTGAGCATCTTCAAGCATGGAGGTTCTATAATCCTTCTGGGCAATCTGATAAGCAAGGATTAAATCCTCTGCATCAAGCTTTTCTTAATGACTTACACAAATAAAACACTGCTGAGTACAGAGTTAAAACCAAAATTCTGTTAGAAATTGTTTATTCTACCTCAGATCAGAAAGGACAACAACCCCCTGTACTTTGATGTCTGTTCTCAGGTGTAGAGTAAGACCATCCTACTCCATATAATGCTTGGTATAACAATGCTTCATAATTCCCAGGATAAAGGAAATGTTGTTCATGTGGTTTACCTTTACTTAACAATTAAAGAGCAATCTAAAACGTGAGTGGCAGGTCTGGGTTCCACCAAACCCAAAGACTGTGAGTTCTCAGACACCTCAGTCCCCTGATCAGAGCAGCAGGTTAATCTGTAATCTTCCTTATACTTCTTATGAAATAAAGATGTACTATGATCTCATTAAGGGGAAACAGAATGTCCTACACAGGTTCTTAGAAAAAAGATATAGAGGACCAGGGTCAATACACCAAACCCACCCTAGTGCCTAAGCCCTGGATCCACCATCTCTCTTAAACCAAAATTTTGGGTCGTCTTGAAAGAGGAGCAGAGCCTTGCATAAGATAAAACCTCCTGGTATTTAGTGGAAGCTGGCTGTCTCCTAACTTCATGCTCCTGTGGAAATCCCAACCTAGAGCCACTCGTAAACTTCAGATTCAATTTCAGCTCTCCAACTGTTCAAAATCTCACAGTCATCTTCTAGCAAGTCCGAGAGCACAGAAAGGGCAAGGGGATGTCAGAACATTCATTGCACACATAGAGTGGTAAAGTTTCTCCTCTGAGTTAGCAGCCAGCCCATGTGGAAAATCTTTGATGCAGCATCATCAGAGGTGCCTGGAGCTCTTCACACAAACAGTGTGGGCAGAGGGGGCCAAGGCTGGATTAATTTCCTGGAATTGGTTACTGAAATAGATCCATCTTGATTAAATCCCCAAACAGACGCGTACCTAACATTTTCATGCTTAATTTTTCACATATTTTGAAACATTTAAACAAGTGTATCCTGTGGAATATGAACTAACGTGTTGACATTTTATGAAACTTAATTTCCATATTACTTTCACTTGCAAGCCCAGAAAGATACCATTGCATTGGTATGGACTTTGTGGTACACTCACTGCACCGCAGGCCTATGGAGCACACCAGCAGCTGGGATATGGCTGCTCCACAGCTTTGGCTTGGTTTGTCAGCACGTCCTGCACTCACAAAAACAAGAAAATCAGAGGATTTGCATATCAAGCTGCAGAAAACCAAATCAGAACACCACATCAGTCACAATATGAAAAGAAGGAACCCTGAGAAAACAATTCCCCCTGCAGTCACAAAGGTATTCCTGACCCTAAATTCAAAGGGGGGCTTATGTCTGAGTAGAACACACAAATACTTGATTCCAAGGGAATCACCTCAGTTTCCTCACAACTAGGAATCGATCAGCTCTATTTCCTGGGTACCAGCTCTGCTCTAACTCCCAGGCCTACAGAACAAACTGATTTCATATTTCCAGTGCTCCCCATAACGCACACTAATAATGAGTCAGCAGAAAAATAAACACAGTAAAACCTGGTTTTGTTACACGGATGAAATAACCTGTTCTACTTAATCCTCATAAAAGGAAAGTCCTCTGGAGTTATTTCAGAGTTCTCAGTTCAGTCTGTTACATATTCCTGTCTTTCAAGTGATTTGGGAGACTGGACTGTTTTGTTTTAAATGCCTGTCCCTTCCCCTTCTCCTCCTCGCTGCCGTTCCCCACCTGTCCCCCTGTTCTCATCCCGTTCCTCGTTTTTCCCTCGCCCAAAGTCTTCCCGGAGATGGCACGGCTGGACTTGTCTGTCTTTGGTGCCACCTACGGGCAAGCACTGCTTTGCCACAGAAAAATTAAAACTTCTGCCCATAAATGCTTTGCCATCTCGGTGTGGTCCTCTCACAAGGCTGGAATGTTCTCAGTTCTGGAAAGTTCAGCAATTCCAACACAATTATCAGATCCTCTCTGATTCCAGGCCATACTCTCAAGTATTTCCTAGTAAGCTGAAGGCAAAGAGAGATTCCCAGCTGGGAAGACCGGATCATTTAATTTATATATCCACCAGTTCAGGATAAAGTGCCTTTAAAAGAAATTTGTTCAGTTGATCTATGTAGTCATGAAAATTTAATTTTCCCAGTGTTCTGTTTACCACCCAATGTGGGTTTGGAATGACATGGTTAGTGCTCCTTCTAAGCATTCTCCTCCTGAGGAAACGATTGCGGCAAACACTAAGATGTGCAGGAGAGTTTGGCCTGTATTTCCATGTATGTAATTTTTACAAGGCAGTATCTTTTTGTTTTGTCAGACGTTAGGCTTTGTTTCAAATGTTCTCATCACTCAAATATTATTTAAATCTACAGCGATACTCCTTGCAGAAGTGTATTTTGTCAGTACAGCAAGGAAGAACCAAATATAATGGATTCCACTGCTGTGTTTCCCTCCTGTCCATAACAGGGGCACCCTTCTGTGTCCTGCTGAACAAATGACACCCTTCGTTCTGGAAATGGACACATTTATCAGGATGATTTAAAATGTGCACCATCCAATGAACTAACACTGAGTAAATGCCTCCAGTATTAGACCTTCTTAGTCCAAAGTACATATTTCAGTAATTGGGTAATCAAAGCTTATAGACCAGCTTTTTTAAAATATTTGGGGTTTATTTAACTTAGAATTTTTATCTATGATAAAATTTTTTATCTATGTCAGATATATCTATTACAAATTTACCAGTATTAGTATTATTTGAAGACAATTAGGGCAATTGCAGGTGTAATTCCAGTTTCATGGGTAATCCCTACCAGGATTGGGCCCTTAAAAGTCAGTCTACCATGAATATGTCCCTTTGTTGCTATCATTAAGCAATAAAAAAATTCTATTTTATCGTTCACACATCAAAAATAATTTACTTCAATAAAATAGGTGCAATCTGAGAGGATTTACTTTGTATGGCACTAACTCTTCTATATATTGTCTAAAACACCATGCCCATTCCTTTGGGATATAAATATCAATCTGATTAGCTAGCAGGTCTTGTCAGCCACAGTAACTTATCCCCTGGGGTATCTGAGCCATCATGTGGCTCCAGGACTTCTGTAAAAGGTCAAGAGGACTTAACTAAAATCTATATAAGTCATTATCTCTGTCATTTGAAAAAGAATTAAGTCAAGAGGACTCTGCAGATCTTCTGCCTTACAAAATTTTCTGTTCTTGGTTTGGGGGAAACTGAGCAGCAAGGCGACCTCCATCTTTCCACTGGTGCTTTAGAAGACACCACAATCATTCCCAGGAAAAATGCATGGAAATAACAAAATATCCCCAAATGCTGGGTAGTCCTATGAAAATGTTTGACTCTGTTCTCAGCTTGTGCACCCAAAGACTTAACTAGAAATAACTCTACCCAACAGGACTTCTCATTTTGCAGTAGCTCTGCCATGGCTCTTTCTGCCATCCTGACAGAAGCTGAAATTGCTGCTGGCCTACAGACCTGTCAAGGTAACATCTATTGTTTAAATTTGCCCTTTCAGTTTATCTATCGAATTCCTTTGTCCTCACTACCCCCGGGGTCCCAATTCCAATGGAAACAGAAAAGGCTGTCTTGTCAAAAAGAGATAAAGGAGGCGAGGTAATGGAAGAGATGCAGGTTTTAACCTTTGCCAGCAAAGGTACAGACACCCATCATCACGGGTGCATTGTAGATGAAAAAACCCAAAGACTGAAGTCTTGAGGCAGGAATTCTGTTTTTTTCAGACAATAATAATACAACTCCTGCTGATTTCAAGATAAATATTTACCATTAGGTTCTGTGAATTTATGTTTGAGTGAAATATCTATTTACAAACGTATGTTTTTGCAAGATGAGGACCACAGTCACTATTTATATTCCTAGATTTGAGACACCATTGACAGAAAAATCCCATTAATCTGTTGTACGCTCAGGAAAACCAAAGATTGTCACTTAGGGTTTGTAATGACCCTCCTTGTACTGCAGAAAGGTTTGCTGCTTTTTGACCAACAAGCTAATTTGTTTTATTTTGCTTCCAGATCTTTAACTACTTTTCTTTATACCTTCCTGCTCATTTCAGCTGCTGATTCATTTGATTACAAAACTTTTTTTGCCAAAGTAAGTCTCAACTCCAAGTCCAAAGACCAACTTGCCAAAGTATTTGGAATTCTTGACCAAGACAAGACTCGCTTCATTGAGGAGAAGGAATTGAAGTAAGTAAATAAAAAAAATGAGTTACCAAGAAGATTGTGTTGTATCATCTAAAAATGCACTAACAAGATCAGAAATACTCCCTTTTCTTCTGCCTCTTAGGGTGAGACAATGAGGGGTGTGTGCACGTGTGTGTGTGTGCTGTACTGGAGGAGCTGCAAGTCAAATAACAAGGGCAAGGCTGGATCACAAGGAGAAAACCCTCTGACAGCACTGAAAACACTTGTTTCATGCAGCCAGAACTGACAGACTGTGAAGATAAAAATAGCAGTTCTGCTACAGCTGCTTTTTGTTATTGCAAGATTCTTTACTAGACTGAATTCAAAGGGCTATTTTTCTCTCATCTTTCTTTCTGCCACATGAATTCCCTCTTCCAAATTACATTCATTTGGCTTTGAAGTTAAAAGTAAGGTTAGAGAAACTCTTGTCACTCTTAAGATTCTGCATCTCAGGAAGAAGAAGGAAGATAACGAGGGAGGGAAGATGATTCCTGCCACTACAGAGTCAGTGTTAATTGTGTCTTTTTAATCCAAAGAAACCAAGATGTCATCAAATGTTTTTACAAGTTGTGATGCAGCTCCTGTTACTTTCTTACCCTTATTCTCACTGAAATTAGAGCAAGTTTTGCCACAGAAATAGTCTCAAGAACTGAGCTAGTAGCAGTACCAGACTCCCAGTGCTCTCAGTGCTGAGTCTGCCCCAGCCATGTGCCCTCTCTCCTTTGACAGATTTTTCCTGCAGAATTTCCCAGCCAGTGCCAGGGCTCTGTCTGATGCTGACACCAAGGCACTCCTGGCAGCAGGTGACAGTGATGGAGATGACAGAACTGGAGTGGATGCTAAGCCTGCCTCTAGTAAAAGGAGTAATACCTGCCTTTGAGAGCTGCTAATGGCAGCTCCAGGCAGCTCCCTGCTCCGTGCACTGCGTGTTATGGATCTGACCATGAGGTGCTCAGATCTGCTCTCTATTGTACAGAGGGTCTAACATAGGAATGGTCTGTACCCTGCCCCTGGCTACACATGGTCAGTCCCTTTTCTCATCCGTGGAGATTTTTTCAGGATCTGAACCTAAATTCAATCTATAATTTCACTGCTATTTACTACTGAACTATGGTACAATGTGACACTTACATGCTTTGTGACACTTCCTTTGCCTTAAGTACGTATTTCCATGAATACGCAACGTGCTACATTTAAGGAATGATTATCAGAAAAAGTATCATTAGTTTCCCATTTTAACTTTAAAAATTAAGAAAGTACTTTTCAAACTGTGTGACTGCAAAATGTGGTCCCATTTTACTATTCTTTTATTTCTTTTTCAGAGTCTCAAGCTCTGGTCAAATCATAACAAGCAGTCAAGATAAAGACCAAGATATCTGTGCCATAAACAGTCTTTCCTATTGCAAGCCTACTATTTATTTACACATGTTGCACCCTGGAAGTTCATGAAAGATTGTTGGCAAGTGATTTCATATTGCTGGAAAACACCTAAAGTAGCACAAGCACTATTTAAACCATGTTTTAAGCAGAAGGTCTATGCCACCGGGATATTGAACTGGAATCCACTCTGTTTATCCGAATTTTGGACATTAAAGATAGAAATAAAAATATTAAAAGGAAGAGAAATTAAAAACATCTCTGTGGGCCATTGAACTTTCAATATTTGCATAAATAACTAGCATAGGTTGGAAAAAAAATAGAATTAATAAAATGTCCAGATGTAAAGTCTGGGTATGGTGACTGGTATCAGGGCTATTTAAACAAGAGGAGCGTTTAACGTTCCACATGTTCTTATGCCACTCTTTACACAACTGATTATGTTTCAGAGACTAATCATATGGCAGGCCCTAGCACTAATTAAGCCATCAATTTAAGATCAACCAGATCCAGGATGAATCCAGATTAGTGAGACATCAATACATTCAGGATACTCCAAGGAGCCACTGACCTTCACGCCCACCCGATGGCACTATTGTTCCACGGCTGAGAAGGGAAAACACTTCCATCTGCTTGAATTAATTCAAGGCAGAACAACTCCTGTGTCCCACCCGACCTTCTGTGGATGACTCAGTTTGCCAGACCAAACCATTTCTGAACACAGAATGCTCACATTTTGTGTCCCACAGGAAGGGAATACCTCAGACCTCAGGAGCAGCGAGGAGGTCTCAGGAAAAGTCCTGGTTTGCAGCAGGGGAATAAACACCTTCTGTTGGTCCACTTTGCACACTTTAGTGCCAGGTGAATATCCAGCATTGTGGTGCTCCTTGGCTCTTTGCACAGAGACACAAAGGGGCAGGACATGGGTCCACCTGCACAGGGGTGGGATTCAGGAGCATCCCGAGCTGTGAGAGGGAGGGAATTCCTTCCTCTGGAACTGTAATGGGTACAAACTGAGACAGGGGGAATTTAAGTTATGTATTAGAAAGAAATTCTCTGCTGGGAGGGTGGTGAGACAGTGGAACTCAGGGATGCTGTGGATGGCCCAACACTGGAAATGATGGGCCAGGCTGGATAAGGCCTTGAGGAACCTGACTAGGAAAGTGTCCCTGCCCATGGCAGAGGGGTTGGGACTAGAAGATAATCTTTTAGGTCCCTTCCACCTCTTAATATTCTACAATTCTGTAAGACTTGAAGGCCTATACAGCAAGAGCCAGAACAGAGATTCTGCACCCTTTCATCTTGTCAACACAACTTATGCTAAAATGAGTCCTTGCAAGATCAGTATAAAGAGTATTAATTGTTAGTGCAATTCCAAGTTGTTTATTTTACATGGAAGCCTAATTAGACAAGAAGTTTCTTACCACTGAAGGCAAAGGGAGCTGTGTTTTGGATACAATGAGATGAAAAGCACTTCAAAAAAACAAGTCCCCAGGGCTCCAGAAGGGTAATAGGGGCAGGTTGCCACAATAATCAAGGTCCTGCTGCTTTTCTCCCTCTCAGCACTGAGGATAACATAAGGTAACACAATGCCCCCATCTCACAGGGTTGTAAAATGCATAAACATTTATGAGGAAAGTGTAATAAAATGAAGAGCACCATAAAAAAAATTGCTAAGCAATTAATAATTTTTCCTTTACAGACAGACTGAAACAGCGAGCCAGAAATAAGGAATAAGGAGAAAGCAAAATTAGCTGAAGTTCATCCAGCTTGAGCTCTAAGTCATGGTTCTGGTTGGAAAGCAAGAGTGTGATGATGTCATCACGATTTTGTCATAGTATAAAAACACAGAGCAACCAAATTAGGCCACAGAAATTAACTAATTGCTAACAGCACCTCACTAGACACTGAAGTGTAAGGGGGTTTGGGTTTAGATAGGTGATTAAAATAAACACACAGCCAAGCAGCCTTTAAAAAAATCTGGATGGCTTTAACCATCCTGAGCACAACACATCCAACATGAGAGTTGTTCCTATGTACTCCTCTAAAAAAATTTGGACCTCTTGAAAAGTCTGTTGTTGGACGCTCATTTTGCAAAAACTGGTTGACAACTGTCTTGTACTTTTTGTTGGAGCTATTTAAGATGATGTTTTGGTATTTGCAGATGAAAAATCTTAATTTCAAAATTACCTGCTGATGGTATCATGGCTCTGATGCATAACGTTCTCATTTTGTCTCATTTGTGATGAGACATTTTGGAGAAGGAAGGAAATATCAATACAGTGTTGGGGAAATAATATTACACAAAACTGAAGCAATCTACAAGACTTAAATGAATACCCAATAAAGTGTTTATAACTTATAAATTAAACAAAAATATATTTCCCTTTAATGAATGAATCAGGTCCTAATATTGCAGAATTTTCTTTAAGAGTGAAAAACAACTATCCAACAAACTGTCATTCATTATTTCAATGTCATCTCAAGTGAGCAATTAAAAGAGGAAATTTTGCAGAATTAGTAACTGTAATCTGATTGCAGGGCTAAAAGCTCCCATTTTTGTCAGAAAATGCTTTGTATCGAAGCCGATAGAATGTTTTATATCTTCACCATGCAATATGGGTCACCAGGAGATTTTCAAGCATTGTGCCAACATTAATGGCTAAATAAGAGAGGCACAGACAGCTCAGATAACTTCTGAGATAGCAGGCAGCTCCTTTATTTAACCACACTTACTTCCACCCTGATTAGCCTGCCAGGCCTACAAATCTAAGACAATTTCACCACTTACCATTCCATTAAGAACAGTAAAAAATTAATGACAAGGTAAGTCTGGTATCAGCTTCAGTGATCACTCCAGAAAGTTAAGAAGAGCTTGTGACTAGAGAGGTTTTTAGACCTTTCCTTCTTTCAGTATTACCACTAAGGAGGTTGGTGGAGAAAATGCTGTTTCCTGTGGACAAGAGTACACTGATTTTCCTTTCCTCTGTGTCTCTGTGTCTCTCACTCACATAGGCTGGCAGGTACCATGAGATTTATGCAACTACTTCTCATGTGCTTCCAGAAAGCCCTTCAAATTGTGCCTTGAGGTCACAGCTGCCAAGACTGCTGCCTGATCATAAACATACATTGCCAAACAGCCCCCTCAAAACAAAGAACATCCTACTGGAATATGAAATGTGGAGGTCTGAGACCCTAAATACGTGGTTGCCTTTTGTCAGTGGAATTTTGTCCCACGCTTGGTGCATGTGCTTTAAGAGCTTGTCTGAGTCCAGACACCTGCTTCTCCTTTATTTAAAAGGGCAGTTCTGTTAAACAAGTAATTTTTGATAATTATTTATGGTAAGGTTAACTCTAATTATAGGGCTGTTAAACAAGTAATTTTTGATAATTATTTATGGTAAGGTTAACTCTAATTATAGGGTAATTTTACTTTATACTTTACTAATGGTTATACATTCTCCTACAGCTGACACTAATGGCAGGAATTCTGCTGGCATCAGTGAGGACAGGTAGGGAATACAGAAATAGTTGGAAGCACCTCAGTGCTATTTTACCATGGCTTCTTACACTGTGGGGCACAGTGAAATGCAGCCATGGGCAAAGGGCCTTTGTAAGAGCACAGGAGCACTGTACTTACCTTGTACATGCCCCAGTAGGCAGCATCCAGGTTATTTCACAGCCTCCAACACTGGGGCACAGTTATTCTTAAAATACACAGAAAACCTGAACAATTTATATCCTTAAAGATGACTCCATCTGACACTGCCTATAATGCTGACAGCAGACAGAAACATCTCAGACAATTACATTGAGGATCAGAGACAGAAAATTGCATTACTGAGTCACAGAAGCACTTCCAAGTGCAGCTAAAGACAAACACACATCTTATCAAATGCCAGCAGAGATCTTCCAGGACAGCTTTTTAAGTGAAAAACTACGCTGATGAGACCAATCTCTATGAATTAGTGACACTATTGCTCAGTCATGTCAGTCTATTCTGCTGTCATTTTCTTCTAAAAACCCATTTCACTCACACAGGATGACAAGAACATCATCTGAGCTGAGGGAAGCACATGAGACATTTCTCCTAACGTGAGACAAGTACCTGTTTTTGTTCAGCTCCCGACCCGCAGTGCTGCAGGATCTCTCTTGTATCTCGGGTTCTACAGTCCACATCTGTGCTCAGTGCTCGGGGTGACATCCTCTGCTTGCTGTGGGGAAGGAAAGCTTTGTCACTGAGGCTTCCCAGGCCTGGCTTCCATCCTGCACCCTAACAATGCACAGCACCCAAAACCCCAACACTACACCATGTGCCCAAATGTGTCTGTTACATATGGTAAAATACCACTGTCCAAGCAACAATTCAAATCAGATTCTGCAATTATTTCTATGTCACTAAAGCACGTGCCTTAGGAGACGTGGGAGTGGCAGGATACAACTCATTTTGCTGTGAAGGTCCTTTCAGTGGTCAGAGCTGTAAGCGCACCAAGATCCTCTGCCACCACCAGGGACATCAACGCTGCTGAGCAGCCACGGAGGTTACCAAGTACCTATTCCAGTTACTTCCAGACTCATTACAAAGGCAGAATCTGTTATCCAGGATCAGGATACAGCTGGCCCTGACACAAGCAGGGCTGAAAGATGGAGTTGTGTGGGTTTCAGAACAGCTGCTACAGCATCTCTTTACACTATTGTAGCTGGTCTCAGGTTAACACCTCTCTGATCTCACTTGAGACAACTGCTGATGTTTCTTTTGCATCTGCCTGAAGTCATGGCTCTGGTTGATTGCCACTGCTAATTAACTGTCCTTTATGCCAAACAGAACACAAAGGGTACAAGACTAGTCCACAACCTGTCAATGATTTACCAAAACACAACTTCCCTCTGATTCTTAGAGAAGCCAATTATACTTGATTTGAAGACAATTGTTTTATATGTTTAGATTACTAGCGAGAACTTATCAATATGAATGTTCTGTATTTCTCAGAACCAAACCTTCAAATTTAATTCTGCAAGTCTGAAAACAAAACAAAGAAGGCTTTAATATTATTTAATAAATAAACTTCAGGTGAAAACAACAGTAAGTAAACAAGCACACAAATATTCAGATGAACAGCTTAACAGAACTTTCAGATGTCCCTAGTAGAGCAAAAAAACAAAACTAAGTAAACAAACAAACCAAACTAATATTTTTTTCTTGAATTTCATAGGAAGTGCTAAACATTCTTGGAAATGGTGCAATGTTCAAATCCTGTGCCAGATTTTGCACTATTGTTAACTGCCTATTACCAGCAGCTGTTGTTCTGGTTGAATTATTAGGGATTTTCTTTATGGTATTACACTGTTTGCATAATATCTTTAAAAAAAATCACTTTTATAGATCTCAGTTTTTGAATGCATAAAATAATTACAATCACCTAAGTTAACACATACTACAAAAATAAGGGAAACAGATAATTTAGCTGTAAAATAGATTATGTCATTAAAATATCCCTTAAAATACTAATCCCTGATTATTGCATTCTAATTGTGGTGGAGAGAAACGTGTACTTCAGATGAAGTGTCATTAATAAATAAATAAAACCCAGTAACCCTAGATTCCCACCTGTATCAATATACAGTGACATCAACTTGATTCTGAAATTCAGCTCTTTTAGGCTTTTGTAAACCATCTTTTGGCCAGGATTAGCATCACATTTTTTGTCAGTATTGAATTTCAAACATTCAAAAATCCCTTCGTGAGTAATAACAGCAATTAGTTCACTTTTAGTTGAGGTCATATTTTAATATAACACTAATTCTGGCTACTTTAGTCCTGTTGGATATTTGTAAAATCAGCTCAGCACCCCTTGTGCAATGGCAGACTGTGTGAGGCAGTCAGATGTCATTTTTTGAACACATGCGCTTATAATTTGATATATCTTGAATTAGTTGCAGACATATTTTGAGCTTGAGTGTTATATGCTCACATTGATCTTGTTATTTTCCTCCATTTCAATTTCTTTATTCTCTCTGTTGCCAATTAGTGTTGGATGGCAAGTCAAACACTGAAAGCAAGCAGTTCAATTGTTTCGGAGCCAGCAGAAATAAAGGAAGTCTCCTATAAAGCACTATCACAGAGGCACAAAAAAATCCCTTTTCTCCAGAAACATCTTGGCAGCAAAAATGACAAGAGGAATCAGTAAAAGAACCCTTCAGTTCAAACACATGTCAACTTGAGATATCATAAAGAAAAAATTCACACAGAATGTAAAAGATACTTACAAGGATGGAAGTTATTTCAGGATGACTCCGGAGAAAGATCTACTACTGCCTGATAGACCATAATACCATGGAAATCTCAGCTAGAAAGCAACATGAACATATAGTACTGAATGAAGAAGATAAATGGAAAGAACACCAAAAGATCTGAGAGCAGATCTTCAGCTTTTACAATCAGCATGGTTTCATTGGTTTTAATCAGACAATGTTAATGCAGGATAGCCCAGGGTTCTTGGCTTTAATAGGAAAGGGTTCTCCCAGTTTATGATAATCAGTTTTCCTACTGGGAGCGACAGAGGGGAGCATTGTTTCCTTACCAGACACTGGTGTTTGGGAGCAAAGGAGAGTCTGATTATTTGTGGTTTAAGCCATCTTCTTTTGCTTACAAAAGAGGTAGCAAAAAGGATAAATTACGACTGTTTTTTGTGTTACTTATACTTTGTCTTTCTCTATCCAGATTCAAACAGAGCTATGGAACAATTTCTATGATTGACAGTTCTCTCACTGTCATTAAACCAAGGAGGAGTAAACTCACTGCAGTCCATTCACACCAAGGTTTAAATATATTACTACTCTACTCCATGGTATAATTTGCAACTGTTGCTACTATAAAAAATACTACCTGTTTGGCAGACCATGCTATTTCCCTTCATTAAAAATAAAGCAACACTCAGCTAGTAAGGGAACGGTACTTTAGATGCCATTATAGACTGTTCCACAAAAAACTCTAACCAAAATACATGTAAGTTTTATTAGTCTTCATCCTCGAATTTTGTCCATATAAACCTGTGTAGAGATGGAAACTGATTTTTGTCTGAGAAGGAAAACCTTATATCTGCTGTTACAAATTTTCTTGAGGATTTTTGTTCCAAAATTTGTGCTCTTGAAATATATAATAAACCATCACTTATTTATACCTACAATTTAAATGTTATATTAAGGAAATAAATTATATGCTATAAAATGCATATAAATTTATCTCCACACTAACAAAGTATGATTCCTACAACTTACTACAACTATTATTTATAATAACAATCTATTATTGATTTAGTGTAATTTAAAATATTCAAAACAGATTATTACATAGGCCACCTGATTATACATAATCTTCCAAGGAATACCGACAACAAGATCAACTTATTCAGCTTTACCCAGTTCATAGTTTTGTGTCACCAAAGGCACTGGGTTCTGTTTCTGTAATTTAGAACGTGGTCAGGAAATGAAACGAAGCTTACTGTAGAAAGATCATCCAAATTGGAGCCTGCTCTCTCTTAGTGACAACTCATCTTTGTCAGAATGACACATTACACATTGTCACCTCTGATCTTTCATCTCCAACCTCCTTTACACGTTCCAAAGGATCAACAGACTTTGGGAAAACAGACTCATTTCTTTTCATAAGGATTTGACTGCTGGAGTCTCCTCTGCAGAGTGACTTTCCTATGAGGAGTTACCTGTTAACATACTGAGAGACTGAAAGGCTGTTTTGATGGCAGAGTTGTATTTAAGTAAGCAATCATGGATTTATTACAATAAAATGTTCTTCTTGTCCATATTATCTTAGGATATAAATAGAAAGATAACTTTAATTAGTTAAGGAAGAAATTTGAGCTAGGTTTCAATTCAAACATTTGATCCATGGAAGTGTAACCTAAGCAGTGGTTATTGTCACCTTTTGAATCCTTTATAAGACAGAGTAGCAAGTAGAACCAACACTACTATTTTGCCTGGTGTCTCCTCAGCTATTTTTCCTTTGCTTAGCTGAGAAAACTCTAAAGGTGAGCAGATGATTGGAGAATAATTAAATCAAATTACTGTGCAGAGCTGCGCCAGTAGTAAGTACAGTAACCATTGTTCTAAGCTTTTTATTTTAATTGCTGGAATTGCATATGGATGGACCTTGTATAGATAAGTATCAGTTTTACTTTTATTCTTCAGAGCTGTTGGGGGAGGTGATAGAAGCAAACTTTCTTGCCTTTCCTTTTCTCACTGCATCTCCTGTTACTTGTGTTGCCAGATGCCAGGCTTTCCGGTAACACTAATTATTAGATTAACAGTTACATAGAGATTAAAAATGTGCTGTACGTGTTGCAGGTAAATGATAAAAAATCGATCACCAACTCACAACATGGTTTCTGTAAACCATCTCATAAAAAAGCGTTATTTCAGCACAGCTGTTTTTAAAGAAGGAGTGTACCAGGTCTGGTCATTTGTTTAGGAATAGCAGAGGTGCCCGTTCGATCAATTAGATTAGTCTGTTTTTAGAAGTCTTGTTATCCTTATAGTATTCTTCAAAAAACAATCAAAACTATTTGTTGCAAGATGCATTTGCATTTCACAGCTCTGCACTATGCTCTTTTGCACAGGTTTAAGATGAGCCTTACAGACATTCTAAGCCCTTCTGATATCGCTGCTGCTCTACGGGACTGCCAAGGTGAGAAAACAATTTAAACTCTCAGAATCTATTCTTGTGTGCAAAGCTGAACTCAGTCCTGAAGGAACTCTGAACAAGTGCATACTTGAAATTATTTCTGTAATCTCTTTACTCGGCTGTCACAGAAAATTTGTTCACAACTTGTTTATATTGTCAGTTTGCAGCTAATCCAAATGTGATTTTTCAGAGGGTATGGGGCAGTGGGACACATTAATTCATTCTTTGACAGGCTTCATCTCCTGTTCATGCTTAGAACAATTACAGTGCAACAAAGCAGCATCCTCAGACCGTTTAGGAACAGTGAACAAAGTGGTCTGGGGTTAATTTATTTATTAATTTATTTTCAGCTCCAGATTCCTTTAGTCCCAAAAAATTCTTTCAGATCAGTGGGATGTCTAAAAAGAGTAGCAGCCAGCTCAAGGAGATCTTCCGGATTCTCGACAACGACCAAAGTGGCTTTATTGAGGAAGATGAGCTCAAGTAAGGATTTTATTAACTATTTAAAGGCTAGCAAAAAATCGGCACCTTTTCCTTTCCAGAACTATTCTGCAAAAGTGAACACAAGTTATGGCCAAATGTTGATAAAACCATCATTGTGCAGATTGTGAAAGTTGTATTTAAATAGATAATCCCCACAGAGAAAAACAAATTAGTAAAACCTGCCTTTGATGCTTAGTATAGAAAAAATAACTCCCTGGGGCTGGATTTTGATGGCAGAATCAATTGTATCAGGGTTGGACTCACAAAGCAGAAATATATACAACTAAGATGTCGCTTATCAAAGCAGTGTTTGAAGGACTTGGCTATTGTGGCAAATTATTTAGAGCGCTATCACTTTGATTATACAACAAGCATAAAAAAATAGTATCATGTGAAAATCTAAATCAAAGTTGTTTTCTTCCAAGGTATTTCCTTCAGAGGTTTGAGTGTGGGGCCAGAGTGTTAACCACCTCAGAAACCAAGACCTTCTTGGCAGCTGCAGACCATGATGGGGATGGCAAAATCGGGGCTGAAGGTACTGACTTGTTTAAATACAGAATGAGGCTCCTTGGGGTGTGTTGTAATGATGTGTGATTCTCTCTTATGCTGGTGGTACACTAATGTATCTTCAGTGATTTTACTGAAACCTTTGCAGTAGCAACCTGTTTAAAGGTGGAAATGATCCCTGCTCTTACAAGTTCATCTCTGCAACGCCTTTTGCACGGGCAAGTCAGAAAATCCCAAAGAACTTTCCTGTCGCTACCACTGTCAAATTTCCAGTTGTTCTGAAAGGAATTGCCCCTTATTTCTCCTCCCACTGAGTGATGTAAGGCAGCACTGGCTCCACTTGTAATACACAACTGTGGGATGGAGAACAAAGACCCAGCTGTGCACAGGAGAGCCAAGAGCACACACAGAGCTCGTTCACAGCAGCTTGTTCACAGCAGCTATTTCCCAACAGAAATTCCACCAGCCACTGGCATTTTCAACATGCAGGAGCCAGCAGCGCGCAGTCCAATATTTGCTTTGCATAATAAGGAGAACAGAATGATCAAGTGTCACTGCTCCAGTACAAGATCCCACAAGAGGGGCTGTGCAGGGGAGGGATGTTATTTATCTTCAGTGGCAGGTTAAGGACCCGCCAGGAAGGAGCAGCTGTTCTAGGAAGCAGCACATTGGAAGTGCTGGTGGGATTTAATGGCTGCTCAGTGCAGAAGCCTCCTGCTCTCCCGATTCCCTATTTCTGAGCCCTGTTTTGATCACAAGCACACTCACACAAAAGGCCTGCAGCCCACAGCAATGCCCTGTGAGAGCAGCAAGTGCCCAGGCCAGCATGAAAGGGGCTTAGGGAATAGCACGCAGGGAATGTGCTGGCATGCAGATTCCCCGGCTCACTGCACCAGCAGGACAGAGCTCTTCTGTTTCTTTCTTTGGAAGGAATTAAATCCAGTTCCTTAGGAACCATGCCAGAATAAACACACATGATTTATGAAGCAATCCGTATACTAATATAGTCATTCAGGACAGGCCTGAGCAGACACTCTAATTCACTGAAGCTAAACATTTAAAAGATCATTCAAGTAACAGTATCTTGTTGCATAACACAGGACTCCAGGATCATAGCACATGGAGCTGCACAATTGTTTGGCTTTAGACTGCACTCTAAATCAACACTTCTCCACAACTGAAGCATTACAAACAGCTAACAAAACACATGGACTCACTTTTTTTTTTATTTCAGTCCTTAACTACTTCTTACTCAAATTCCATATAAGCCATTCCATTATTTTTGCCTAAGATCAGTATTATGCAGAGAGAAGGCTAAAACTACCATGAATATTTTATTATTCATTAGAAGTGTCAGCAAAACAAGCCTTTCCGTCTGCTGTTTAGAAGAGGATGTTTAGGCAATGCCTCTCTTCCATACGTGTCTCTTCTCTGGTCATCTATCAGGCATCTGTTTTCTCTTTATTCCTATTTGAAATCTCTTGATATTCTACTAATCTTTTACTCCTGATCCTTTCATGTAAATATTTCTACTGCAAATATTCTCTTATCATTCACAGAATTCCAGGAAATGGTGCAGGCTTAGAGATTCAGAAGGACCAAACAAGATAGAATTGGGATGAATCTGCACAATACACTCCAAACCCTTGAAAATCAGGAGTCCCTTATTTAATCTTGACAGTGTCTGTAATTTGTTCAATGCTTTAGTAACATAATGAAACATTGATTATTGATTTTTTTTCATTGTGTGGACCACTCACCATGTTCTAAACTCTACTTTAGCAGACACTTCCCTTAAAAATACCCAATAAAAATTAATCCTATACTGTAGATTGTGTCTGTTTTTCTGACTCCTAAAGTGAAACGTGAATTCTTGAACTAAAAGTGTCCATCCCTCCAAGACCTTGATCTTTTCAGACCTTTATATATGGAATATCTTTTGAAATTAGCGGGACTTCCTCCTGGATTAAGCCTAAATTCTCAGAACACTCAGAACTTCATCAAATATCAGGAGCTCAGATACAGTTTTGAGGTAGGAGAGGATAAAATCTCTCCCTGACTTCCAAGGGAAGAGCAGTCACACATTTTTGTTTCAGAAGTGGCTTCTGCATGAGATTGTTGAAGTTTCAAAACACTCTTTTGCATTAGCCAATTAATAGCTGAGGAAATTAAACACCACATGCTTTCCTGAAGAAAGAATTAAAAGGAAAGCCTGTGTGGACTTGAGGTTTCAGACAACTGTGATGCTGTCAGGAGCAGAGGGGAAGCAAAAGATATCTTCCTGGTGGTATTTTCTGGTTTTTTAAATAGAGAAGACTAAAAGTGTGGAGGAAGAATCTGTGACAAATGCATGTTGGGAAAGCTCCAATATATTCTACATGGCATTTCTGGGCTATGACTGACATATTAAAAATGTTCTTCAAAATGCATCCATCTCTGGGGATGCTGAAGAAGTGTCTTTTTGTGAACAAACAATTTAGTCATTAGAAAAGAGAGATGTTCAGATGCTCTGATGGAGTGTTTATACCCTCACTCACTTTCCCAGCATTGCCAAAGCTGTACTGCAGGTCACATACACAGGGCTTGCAGAGTCACCAGAACACGAGGGAAGCCTTTTCAGCAAAGCGAATAGTTTAGTCACTGCAGTTTCAATGCACTTCTTCTTTTGCTGCAAATAACTACCTTCAAAATCAACTACATTTTTTCCTTTCCAAAATTCTCTATAAATACTGGTAATTGTGCAGAAAAACACCAAAACCAGAACTAAAGTTTTTACAAGATAACCAGCTATTCCTGGGGAAGAGACTAACAAATCTAAATGCATTTGTGGGAAGGACTGTTTATCTTTCAGACCCCCAAAGTCCCAGAGTCCACAGAGCTGATGCTTTGATTTGCTGGGCCCTTTGCCCTCTCCTTGCCTGTATTTCGCAAATCCAGCAAAAGAGTAATTAAAAATTTCTGTTGGCTTCAAACATGCTCATCATTGAATCAAAACCAGTCAAATGCATTAAAATTCTCCTTCACTCGGTGTGAAGAAGAGTTCACACAATGCCATCCGTCTTATTGTGCAAAAATAATAAAAACTGATAAAAAAATGAACATTGAATTTTAAGAGTATTCTTTAACATTATGAAATATGCTTACCTGGCATAAATCTCTGGAGTATCACTGACTTAAACAGAACTACTCAGATTTATACAAGCTGAGGGTCTGACCCATGAGGAACGGACCCCTGGCAATTCTCATACCATAGGATGGATGTCACAGGATATTCACAAGAAATAAAGTGTATTCTTGGCAATGAAATCAGTCTGATGACAGAAGGGGTTTGGAGTAGTTCACATTTAAGTAACAAACAAACTGCTCTCCATTTCACTGACAATTAAGTGTCCTGATCCTGACTAATGACATTACATCAGGCAGTCAAATGCAAGTGAAATAAAGAATTTTCCAGGTGCTGTTATACTCTAAACTCTCAGCCTTTGCACCATGAACCACGACAAAGAAACCCAAGGCAAAGTATAAATTCTGTTATTCTCCACTAAGATGTAGCAGCCTGCTGGAGCAGGTCACTGGGCAGAGGTGAACAGAGGATTCATGCAGTGCCCTGGCCCACAACAAATTTGTGAGTGAAATTAGAATCCCCTTCATTTCCCAGGAAGAGGAATATATCTCAGCTGTCTGCATCTGAAGTTCCTGCAGAACATCTGTACTACAAAATATACTTAGGTCCAATCAAGAGGCAACAAACAAAAAGACTAAGGAACCACTTCCTGGTCAGACATGTGTCCTTTCAATTAATTTGCATGTAAAGGCTTCAGAAAAATGTTGCTGATCGTTACTAATCCAAAACATATTTCAATTATTCATTTATAGCTTATTATTGTGTAAAAGTTCTGCACTACAGCACCAAACAGAAAAAATACACTTACTCTACTCAAGATACTCAGAGATCCTCCTAACAACAAAAGCATTGCAGTTAAAGAATCTTTCCATGCATTTCCACCAGGAAAAAGATTCCTTAAAAGACCTCAAGAGCACAGCACCTACCCCAGCAGATTATTGCTATTTGTGGGAGAACATTTTAAGCAGAGGAACAATTTTTGACTTGTAGGATTTCTGAAGTGGAAGAAACTTTGAAAGTTAAAACAACTTATCACTTCCTGGGATCTCTGAAACACTCTATCATACTTCTGAATGCTCTTGTAACACATGTGATAGTGATAACAAACTGACAAATATACTTGTCTGCTCTGTGGCCTAAAGCAAGTGCTCCTTCTGGAGATGCGGCATGTAGAGTTCCAACTGCTTCAAGCAGGGCTCTTGTAATTGAGAAAGCTCCTGGGCAGGGTTTTATTGACTGACAAGGAAGATAAAACTGAACATATTGACCAAACTTAACCCCCACTTAACATACAGACTTGAGTGCTCACTTTGTATAAGAATATATTTAATTAACAGGATGGAAATAAGGACTGCATTAACCTACTGCATTCACCACAACCATCTGACATGAAAAGCAGCAGGCAGGAATCAGCCACCACAGGCAATCCTGCTTAGAGATTGCAACAGAATAACCACTTGTACATTGCATACTGAAATTACTCACTAGACACAACTACTCTAAAAATACATTTTTAAAAAGCATTGAATAGTTATGATTCCATTAAAATACAGATCTCAAGAGTTCCATTCCATGTTCACATTATGTACCCCATAACAACTGGTGCCATGCTACCCCATCTGTGAATAGTTAAAAGTAAAATATAAAAGAACAAACAGTTGTTTTATTCCACTTCTAAGCATAAAAAACCACCATGCCTTAAATAGATCAAACTGTGACATCATTCTTCATGCAATTCTCATTTCTTGCAGTGATCAGCAGAGAAATAATTAACTTAGTAATCTAGTTCGTTTTTAGAGTAGAAATCCTTTTAACAGTCTAGTCCCTTCATCATCCTCTCCTCCCAGATTGTCTCTCACAGGTACTACAGACCCAGTAGTAACAACACATTAAACAAACCAAAACATCCAAACATCTCAAGTTTTGCAAGAAAGCAGTTTTTTAATACTACTCAAGAACTTTGTACCCTTAATCACAACCCAAGCTAGTGTAAGGTTACCATCTCCCTTTATGAAATCTCTGACCCTGCAAAGCAAAGACATCCATTATTAAAGCATCTTTACTCACCACGACACTCACATTGCTGCTCACATTCCCTGACATCACGCTAAGAAGAAATCTGGGGGAGGCGAGTGGTGCCTGAGCAGCAGCCCTGCTCCATCTGCACTGCTGGGTTCTCCCAGGGAGCTTCAAAGGCCTGGGACAGTGCTAACAAAGCCTGCAGACCAGGGATACACAGGCATTGTGCTTTTTGCTGGATCACAGCATTATTTTGTAATTTATTTGCTAAACTAATCCCAAACTGCTGAGTCCACGCATTTGTTAACACATTTAGACCACATACTGTCAATGGAGCAGCTATTTGAGCTGTCAGCTGTATTTATTTAAAGCTGTCAGCTCTAACACCCAGAGTGATTTATAGTGCACCTTTTTGTTAAGGCTGCTACTATGCAGCTGACGGAAATGCTCAAAATAGTATCCAGAAATAGGCTCAACAAACCAAAATATATGCCTACACATTACTATTTCTTACTCCTATCTTATTTCAAAAATAAATTGGAAAGTGCTCATAAAGTTGTTAATTGCTTGTCTCTTGATGCAGGAGTTGTCCTGCAAATTCCCAATGCACTTATGCAGCAGTTTAATTTTACATAATCATGGGTTAGGAATCACATTTCAAACTTGGCGTGATCTGATGCCACCTTGCAAATGTCAAGGTGTGGTGTTACTGCACATACAATTAAGAAGATGGGATGAAATTGGAACCACAATAGAAGTTTCTTCCTGCCCTCTTAATGTGTACATTAGAAATGTAATAATTTAATTGAATCTGTTATCACTTACACTTTGTACATTCTCACAAATACTTCCACCAGAAGCAATGTCAAGTTACAGATGAGGTTGCACTGAGAAGAATTATATCTTACCAACCACTACACATATTTTAATTTCCTTCCTAAGGAAAGTTTGGCATGGAAACACCTTCCTTAGCAATCACCAATTACAGGGAGTCCCCACTGTCCAACTGTACATGCCTTCACAACATAACCCTTGCACCAATATTTGTATTACAGCAGTAAAACAGGCACCTTAGTCAGAGTCCAGAATCTTCATCTAGTTAAGCCCTGACCAGACACACATCTAAATATTTATAACCAATTATATAAATATTTAAACCAACACAACCCAAAATCTACAGTCACTGCATTTCTTTTGTAAGAAATTAATTAACCTGACTATCAATACCACCAATTTCAAGAATTTCCATGTTTTGCTTTAAGTGAGAAGTATAAAGAAATCAAGTTCCCCTCTGGCGTGCAGAGGGCATCACCACCTTAGCCTTGCCTGCAGCAGAGCACAAGGAAGGAGGGGAACTTGGCTCTTCTTGTTGGATATGTTCAATCCTGACTGGATGTTCCCAGAAATTGTCTGTTGCGCCACAGCCCTCAAATGGACAAAGAAAGGGCTGATTTGCACACAGCAAACTTTTGGCTCAGAGCCATAGGTTAGAAAACAAGAATTCCTGTATGTGGATGTCTCATCCTGACATATTTGGCCTGATCCTTCCTCAGACTCTGCTCGGGAAAACCCTGAGGAGCTCAGCACAGGTTCCCTCACCCTGCTTTGCTGGCAAGGGGCCTGAGTCACCTTCTGTTGTGGCCTCTCTGAAATGATGCATGAAATTATAAAGTACCTTCTCTCTGCAGCTTCCAAAACATTTCCTACAACTGGAAACGCTCAGTCTGTGGAGCTCAGCCTGTTGTGCCCCTCCTACCTGTCCAGTGCGCACGGGAGGAGCCGCTCAGCTCTGGAAGCTTTGGGTTAAACGCCACACAAAAGTGACACCCACGGTGATGGCGAACTCTGCACCCACGGAAAGGGAGGCTGCACACACCCTGCACCCACGGGAACTCAGCCCCAAACAGCCCCGCTGAGCCAGCCTGCTGAGCAGAGCCAGGCTCTCCGCTTCGTGCCTGCCCTGCCCTCTCCAGGCCGGGCACCAGGAGGGTTCGGGGCAGGAGGGCTGTGACAGAGCCGACTGCGGCAGCCCGCGGGGCTCAGGCTTACACCACTCGCTTTCTGAGTGCAGGCATCAAATATTACATTGCTGAAGCCCTACAGCATCTCCATTGCCCGCAGCGCTCCTACTGCCCTGGGGTGGATTCTCCAGGAACAGCTGCTGAGTCTGACAAGGACTATCTGGAACGGCACTACTAGTGCCGAAAGTAAATATAAACTAAAGGTGATGACGGGAACGGAAATAATAACAAAAGCAAAAAAATCGAAAACTCAAGAAATACTGATTTCTATCAGATTTAAGAAAGTTTACCAGTACATTCTTCTAAATGACCTGGTGGAATGAGATATTCAATTATATCTTTTACACCTTACCCAAGGATTTGAGCAATTATGTAACCTTAGTCTATCCTGATTCCTAAACTTCATACTCCTACAGAGGAGCAAAGTGGTACAGCTCTTACCATGTAGCTGTTTTTATTTCTAATTTAGCTCATGGTGAATTTTATTAAAACGAGAATTGAAAACTTAGATGCCACTATCTTAAATGCGCCAGACAAAAACCTGAAAAATAGTCAGAACAGAGATACACATCTATTTTTGGCCCGGGATTACCTGCACTAAATCATGCTGGGTGACATTTCCTCCAACACCCTCAAACTTGACCTCATCTTTCAAATCTCGAATTCTGCCTCTAAAGGTGAAGCATTTCTGCTTTTTCCAGCTGCCCGGCAGCTCGGAACGAGCCTGAGGGGGGCGAGCGGAGGGAGCCGCGATTCGGCCGGAGCTTCCCCTCACAGCCCCTCTCTGAGGGAACACCGGGACCCCCGAGAGCCCCCGGGACCCCCAGCCCCGGCTCCCCGCGCTCCCGCGCCCGCTCCCGTGCCCGCTCCCGCTCCCGTGTCCGCTCCCGCTCCCGTGCCCGCGCCCATTCCCGTGCCCGCTCCCATTCCCGTGCCCGCGCCCATTCCCGTGCCCGCCGTGTCTGGCGGGGGCGCTGCCGGTGCCGTCCCCGCCGTGCCGGGATCGCTTCCCGGCCGCTCCTGCCCTTCCGGGGCGGGAGGCGGGACCGGGGCCGGGGCTGTACCGGGGCCGTACCGGGGCCGTACCGGGGCTGTGCCGGTGCCGCGGCGGGCTCGGGCCGATCCCCGATGGTGTCTGGCGGCTGCCGGGCTCAGGATGGCGGCGGCGGCGGCGGCGGGGACAGCCGGCCAGGAGAAGCAGCTGGCTCCGACCCTGCTCAGCTTCTTCATCTACAACCCCAAGCTGGGGCCCAAAGAGGGAGAGGTACCGGGGGATGTGGCAGGCGGGGCTGGCCCTGCCCCGGGCTCGGCGCTGGCCCCGCACAAAGGGGATGGGGCTGCGGCTGTGCCGGCCCGGGATTGTCACCGCGGTGTCACCGCGGTGTCACTGCGGTGTCACTGCGGTGTCACCGGGGCCGGAGCTACGGCTCTCCCGGCCCGGGACTGTCACTGCGGTGTCACCGGGTCCAGGACCGCCCTTACTGGGATCTGTCTCTGCTTCAGACCGAACAAGAGCAGCCACCGGGGGTGCTGTCACCCCCGGACCTGTGCTGTAGATGGGGGGCTGGACAGGCAGTAACTATGTGTTACTGATGCTGTAACTTTGTCTAAAAAATAACTTTCTCGCCGTAGATACAGTATGGTAGAAAGGTTACTGTTTAACTTAAATTCAAGTTACTGCCCGTGTTTTCTGGCCGCTGCGACCCTTAATAAGAAAACCCGAGGAGTTCTAGCCTGTGGTTTTAGGTCACAGCGTATTGTGTGTGGCTCATGTGAAAATGCCCATCTTTAAGAGCCTGTGAGCAGAGCATCTGTACTTACACACTGAGCAGTGGCAGGACGGTGCCCTCAGGCAGCTCCTGGGTGTCTGCACACCGTGGCAGGTCGGGGCTGAGCGCTGGAAGCAGCTTTGGGGAACAGGACCGGGGAGTCTGGAGAACAGCAGGTCGTAGGTGAATCAGCAGTGTTTGTGGCTCTGCAGGGCCAGTGGAGCGATTGCTTCCCCTCTGTCCAGCGCTCTGGTGGGTGCTGTGTCCCTTCAAGGCTGCCCACGGCAGGAAAAGAGCTGACAAGCTGAATCCAACCCAGTGCAGAGCCCTGGGGTCAGTCTGTGATGACGTACCAGGAGAGCCTTCAACAGCAGTATTTGTGCAGGAACAGACGGTGGGGAAGGGGATCCGAGGGCGCTTTCACCAGCCTAAAGAATGGCTGGAGGTGATGGAGTCAGGATCCTGAAAGAATGACACATAATGGATGAAGTTCCAGCAAGGGAAATTCTGATGAGGTAGAAGAAAAAACTCTTCGTAGTGAAGTGGAGAGCAGGGCCTGGAAAGGTTGTGGAATTTCCATCTTTGGAGGTGTTGAAAAAAGGACTGGACAGGGCCTGGAGCAGTCTGAGCTGGCTTTGAAGCTAGCCTGGCTTTGATCTTGCTTTGAAGCTTGCCTTGCTTTGAACCAGCTGAGAAGGGACTAGGGCCTGTGACTTCAATAGCCTTCAATTCATAAAGTGTTTTGAGATATCAGGGGATGACTGACTGCTCAAGTGTGCTTAAATATGCCTTTTACCCGTTATTACAGAAGCCCACTCTGGTACAAGATAACATTTTGCTTAGGAAATTAAGGGATTAAGGATTAAAAAACAAACCATGAACTCAATATTCTTTAACTCTGATTCTGTTAAAATGCATTTGCTTGGATTCTTTTTTCAAATTTTAGGAAGAAAAGAAGATTCTCTTCTATCACCCAAATGAAGTAGAAAAGAATGAAAAAATCAGAAATGTGGGGCTATGTGAAGCTATAGTGCAGTTCACGAGGTAGGCAGTCTGATTGCATGGCTCACTGTATTAACACAGGCACTATATTTTAAATTTCTTAGTCATATATCTGTGTTGTGAGTGGGTATAAATGTCTTTGTCTACATATACGTTTGCTTTCCAGGACCTTCAGCCCAACAAAACCAGCAAAATCCCTCCATACACAGAAGAATAGACAATTTTTCCATGAACCTGAAGAAAACTTCTGGATGGTCATGGTACTTATGCACGTGATATGCACATTGCTAAACCACCATCCCACAATGTTCTCCATGCATTCTGCATTGTCTAATACCAGCCTGTTCCACTTCCTAGGTTGTACGGAATCCCATAATAGAAAAACACAAAGATGGAAAGCCAGTGTATGAATATCAGGAAGAAGAATTGCTGGTAATACCGAACTTTCCTTTTTTTTTTCTTTTTTNGTATATATCTTAGTTTGATTCTTCTTGATCTGCTGTCAAAATGATTTTGTATAAATATCTATCTCCATAAATGGAAAAAGGGCAAAGTATTTTCAGTCAAGATTAAAGAAGAGCACAAGACAGAGAATTATCCAGAGAACAGTTCAAGGTCATCCAATAAACATCAGTGAAATATACAGCTGTCACACTGTTAGCTTGGAATAGGTGAATATTTCTTAGGATCTGTTTGTTCAATGAAGTTCTTGCAAGATTTGAAGTCTATGTGTTTTTATTAGGTTTGAGTATATGTGTTACTACTTTCTTAAGACTGCTAGTAATATTTACTAATAATCTGGGAAACCAAACAGCTCATAACTGTAATGGGATCTCTTGTCCAAGCTGCATTATCATTAGGTCTGTTTAATCATATACAGGAAGGGTATTTGGCCAGGTGGGATAATATTTAAAAAGTTGGTTGGTTATCCTTGTCCCTGTTCATTACAGTGTGCACAGCTTCTGTTCCTCATTGTGTCCTAAGAAAAGGATTGGTGTCATAGGGAGTCTATTTTGCCAGTTTTCATCTGGGTTAGGATGTTCGCCCCACAAAAAACTGCTGTGGTGTCCCACCTCCTTCAGCCTTTGACCTGATAAGCCTAATAAAAATACATACACTTAAAACTGGAATCTTGGGCATGAGTTTGTAAGGTGCTTTTTGTAGTCAGTGTGAGGGGGGAAGGGACTCCCTTTACTCAAATTGTACTTTATAACTACAAAGATATTTCTAGATGCTGACTGAAAATGGTATTGAACTATTCAGAGATTGATTTCTCTAATCTGTGCCTTTGCTGGCTCTTTGAAAACATACATTACATGTAGCGCAGCAAAAAGACTTGTCATTCTGCCTCTGCTTCTCTAATGTGCTGCTCTCTTCTTGCAGGACAAGGTGTATAGCTCGGTCCTGCAGCAGTGCTACAGCATGTACAAGGTACTGTTAACAGCAGGGGCTCCTCCTGGGGCAGGGCAGCAGAGCCTCCTGGTACCCTTTTGGGTGTGCAAGCTCATCATTGCTTTGATTCTCATCTCATTACTGTCATCTGCTCTCTTCCTGCAGCTGGAATGGAGTTGACAGAAGAGAAAAATCTTACTTTTTGCAGTTACCTGGGCTGGTTCAATAGCTTATTGTAAAAATAAAAGCCTTCTGTAAAGTCCAAATTTCATAGGCAGTCACACTACGAAACATTTTATATGGGTGGTGTTGGATATTATCTGTCTGAGAAACAGTCCTGGAAAAAGGCCTTTCACAAAACAAGCGCATAAGATACTTTAAAAAATAGCACATAAATATTCTGCCTCTGCTGCCATATATACCTGGACTCTGCAAATCTGAGATGTTTCTTCAATAAAGAAGGGGTACACTTGGATCCATGTGGAGTAGAAATACTGAGGAATGGGAGCTGTATTGTAATCTAGCTATACTGATAGCCAAGTTACAAGAAATTATTGTGATTGCCCAATAAACTGATTTTTTTTCTTTTAACTGTTAGCTTTTCAATGGCACATTCCTGAAGGCCATGGAAGATGGAGGTGTGAAAGGTCTAAAGGAGAGACTGGAGAAATTCTTCCATCGGGTAAGACCTTATTTTTCAGGCATATACAACGTGATTCTGCATGGGAAATAAAATGCAGAGATCTTCTCTAAGTGGCAACATTGTGACTGTAAAACACAGGCAGCGGAAAACCTGCAGGGGCAAGACAAAGTATCTCGTTACTCATTTTGCCAAATACTTCCTGCTTCTACCACCACAGCAGGTCCTTCAAGTGCAGTTGAACCACAAGCACAGTTATGGCTTGATGGAACAGCTTAGCTGGTGGTTTGGTTTTTTTTTACAGAATTGTGTTCATTCCCTGGAAATTCCATTTTAATGTTTGAATTGGTTACTGTGATAACAGTTTGTGCAGACCTATCTGAGTAACTGTTGCAGAATCATTGAGTCTGGAAGGAATCGGGTGTTCATCCCATTCAGCTTCCTGCTCAAAGCAGAGTAACACTGAATTTAATCTCTCCTGCCTAGGGCTGTGGCTGGTTGAGTCTTGACAAGGTCCAGGGATGGAGTCCTATAGGACTTCGAAGTAGTGAATAGTTCAAATTTTTAACTTCTCCCCTCTACTCCACCTCCATGTGGAATTAGTAGTCATGCCTGAGAAGGTTCCAGGAAATACTGTCTTCATTATAATTAGTTTTCAGAATGTAATTTCAAAGCTGATGTTTTTGTGAAAGGACAAAAAGCAAAAGCTATTTCTAGCAATAAATCAAATATTATTCACATATTTTTCACAGAAAGTAGCTGACTGAATAGTCATATCTGGCAGAATTTTGAATTCCTACATGAAAAGTTTTATCAGGCTTTCAAAGGTGGCAGCCAAGTGCCTGCGTGCCCCATTTTTCTTGTTTGCACAGCAGGAAACAGGACTGCTGTCAGCAGTTAGTGCTTCTGTGGTAGATGTGACGATCGAGAGCTCTGATAATGATGGAGTGATGACATTTTGTTCTCTTAACAAATTCTTAAAATGACATAATGTTGTGGCAGTGTAAACAAGAGTACAGGCTTTGCTTGTGGATTGGGGAGGGTCTTGCTTTGTTTCTTTGTAAGACTTGTCCTAGACTCTGGAATAAACACCATTGGGACAAGCAGTACTTTGCTGAGCTGGTGTATGCTTTTGTCTAGACTAAACTAAAAATAGACCATGGCAAAAAAAGAAAGTAATACATTTTTATCTTTAAAACATTGTTTTTATTTGATGTTCCTACTGAAGATAAAGCAGTAATTTCTATAGATTTGTATGACAGAAAGAAATCCAAAGAAAAATTTATCTTTTTCAGCAGGAAATTAGAAATGCTTAAAAAATTGAGTCATGCAAATTGTCTAATGTAACCTTACTGAACAAGCTGGCAACACGTTGCTGGCAGGCTTGGACTGCACTGAAACTCTGAAAGGAAGTGAGACTTAGATTACAAACTGACAGGGATCTGTCACTGTAGTTATTACTTGTGGGTTTCTGGTAATGTGAAATGACTGTAGAGGGAGCCATTGGATAACACATCTTTCGCAGAGCACTTGATAGTACATTTGAAATATCTTGGTAAAGGTTACAGTCTATCAAGAAAAAGAATAATAGAAATTATCCCTTCCTTTGCACACTGAAAGCTAATTACCTGCTCCTATTTTTACAGTTATCTCTGAAACTAAATATCAGTAAGATAGGCTTTGCTTTCTTATACTCTTAAAATATGTTGAACTGCCTTAGAAGCTGTTGTCATAATGATAAAGTAAAAGCAAAGTGACACCTGGACTCACATTCACACACTCACACATGAAAGCACAGAATGGTTTGGGTTGGAAGGTACCCTTAAAGGTCATCTAGTCCAGCCCCCTGCTATGAGCAGAGGCATTTTCAACTGACCAGATCACTCAGAACCTTGTCCAACCTGGCCCTGAATGCTTGCAGGGATGAGGGATCCACCACCTCTCTGGGCAACTTGTGCCAGTGTCTCACCACCCTCATTGTAAAAAACTTCTTTTATCTAACCTAAAATGACCCTCCTGCAGTTTGAAACCCTTGTCGTGTCACTACAAGCCCTTGTAAAAAGTCTGTCCCCACAAGGAGTGTGTCAGAAAAGCACAACTCGAAGGATGTTTTTTCCATGATTGTTAGTCCAAAATATTGGTGAAGAGACTCAAATTCGTCATTGAAATCTACACACTGGCAGTTTTCTGAGTTCTAAAAGCCAACTGTCACTGTTCTCTCAGTACCTGCAGACACTGCACTTACAGTCTTGTGATCTGCTGGATGTGTTTTGTGGAATCAGCTTCTTTCCTCTGGATAAAATGACTTACTTGAAAATTCAGTCATTTATTAATAGAATGGAAGAGAGCCTGAACATAGTCAAGTATACTGCATTCCTCTACAATGACCAGCTTATCTGGTAGGTACTTCAGTGTTCCTTTGTGTGCCTTCAATTTCTCATCATATAAATAAGTGTCAAAATAGAAAAGCTTTTGAATCAGTGAAAGAGTTGGATAAAATGAGAAAACATGAGTCATGCTATCATTCAGTAAGAAAGGCACTGGTCTGAGCTGTAAAATCTTTATCCTGTACCAAATTATTACTTCTAAGCTGACCTGGGGAGCAGCTGGAGAAGCGTCCTTGTCAGCTCCATCACAAGAGTCTCTGTGTATATACACAGGTTCCTATCCAGGAACTTTTAGTAGAGATGGTTAATTAAATTCAGGATTCTTCTTTATGTTGTTCTGAATTAGAAGTTGCCAATTCTTGTGAACAGTTGTACTTAAAAATGGATTTAAGAATAGCAAACTTGATCTTTGTTTAATTATCATTTTGATTTCTTTTCTGGATTATGTCTTATTTAGATGTCTTATATTTATCACATAAATTAACATTTTATTAGAAATTGATGTTCTGGGTTTGACTCTACTGAGACACTGAAATGTTGCTGCCCTGGTTCAGTATGTTCTCTGTTTTGGTCAGAGGGAAACATGTGATCTGAACTGCAGCACAAACATCATTTGTGTTTCTTTTCTAGGAGTGGACTGGAGCAAGATGACATGAGAATTTTGTACAAATATCTCACAACATCTCTGTTTCCAAGGCACATGGAGCCTGAGGTATGGTAGTTGGGTTGGGTTTTGGGGGGGGGCACGTGGTTGGTTTGTTTTTTGTGCTTGGGGTTTTTTTGTTCTTTTCTTCCTGTTTATCTGGTACTAAGGCTAAAATACCAAGGAGAAATCTCTCTCTTCTCTCTGCCTCAAAGCTGGTTTTTTTGTATGTTCTTTTCCACCTCAGTTAGCTGGAAGAGATTCTCCAATCCGTGCTGAAATGCCAGGAAATCTGCAACACTATGGAAGGTGGGTCTTGTTTTACTGTCACCACCTACTGTTCTTCCCTCAAGGGCAAAACCCTGGGGAGCATATGTGTATTTTGAGTACATATCCACACACAGTCCATTCCAGAGAGTTGCACAGTGTTTGGTGCAATGTAAAACTTGACCTCTGGAAAAAAGAGAAAATGCTTCATGAATGTTGCTTCATACTTATTTTTCTTCCCATTGTTCTTACTGCACTGTGTGACACATTTGGGAATTGCTTCAGTAATTTCTTTTTAGTCAGGCACTCCAGATAAAGGTGGAGATTTAATTTAAGATTTATCTATCTGTTTTCCTCTGTACTCAGCATGTCAGAGTGGGGAATACTTGTACTCAGGCAACCAGGCAACAAAATTTTGAGTAATTGTGAGTTTGGACATCCTTCATCAATGAATTCCTCTTCCTTGATTTACTGTATTCTTTTGGGATCAAGACACTGGCACACACTCCCTGTCTATGCCCCTCTCCCAAATTTAGGTGCTTTTACTACACCACTGTTCGCCATCAGACTAGTTTGGATGTACAAGAATTCATCTCATCTGACCTGTTGAATTGTTTTTTAGGTTTCTTACTGGACCTTTAAATCTTAATGATCCAGAAACAAAATGCCGTTTCCCAAAAATATTTGTTAACACTGATGACACTTACGAGGAGCTTCATTTAATTGTTTATAAGGTATTACAGTTTTCTCTGCAATTCCTCCACAGATTTAGGAATCTCTGTACAGTGAAGACAATGATGTGAAGTACTTAGGAATTGTATAGAAAGGTGCATGGATATGACCAGGTTAAGGCAAAGAGATGGAAAACTGGCATTTCTAGCAACAAGCTTTAAAGCCTGGATCCTCTTTCTCCCTCTCCAAAACAAGCAGTTGTTTTATTAAAATGATATACCAGCCTTCAGTTGCTTTAAGTGAGCCTGGCTTTAGGTAGCATTAGTCAATAAAATAAATTTTTTTACATTAAATGCAATTTTCTTGCAGACATCCTTGCATCAATGCATTTTTGCCAAGTTTTACTTTTCCCCTACAACTTAAGCTGTCGACTGGACTGACTGTTAAAATGATAGCTAACCTGTGTTGTGCAGGATTGCAAAGAGATTATCCTATTGAAGTGTTACCTTAAAAGTAGATTTTTTAAATTCCTTTTTTAATTTAACTAGTTCACCTGTGTGTGACCTCACTAAGTACTGTCATTTATTGGAGGCAGTTGAGGTAAAGTGTAAATGTTTTTTTGCTTTAACTTTTTTTATTCCAGGCCATGAGTGCAGCTGTCTGCTTTATGATTGATGGTAAGTACCTGTTAGCATCACTTATTTGGCAAGACATAGTTAATACAAAATATTTTTACATGCAGCTTGTTTTACTCTTGAAAAAGACTCACACTAATTTGTTACTTGAGTCTTTTACTTTAAGAGTACTTTTATCAGTCTTTCATCTTTGTCCTAGTGGTGTAAGTAATTCAATTTACATACTGAAATGCCTAAATACTGCTTCAATTAACCCCTTTCGAAATCACCCATCACCATTTTAATTATGAGAGAAATTTGTCCTTGGACTGTCAGTGATGTTTAAAGAAAACAACAGAAACTGTACCTTCAGCTTTGGGAAGGGAATCTCATCTCTGCCTTTCCTTCGCTGCCACAGCTTCAATCCCACCCACGCTGGAGTTCTGCCGAAAACTGGACAGCATTGTTGGGCCGCAGCTCACCGTGCTGGCATCAGACATTTGTGAACAATACAACATCAACAAGAGAATATCAGGGTTTGTACCACACTTCTGTTCTGCTGCATACCCTCATTCAGTGGGGAAAAATTAGGTTTAATGAACTGCTTAAATAATAACGTGAGCTCAGATTTTGAAAGAATTGAGGGAGCTGTGTCCTTAAAATGTTTGTCTACCTTTCTGCATCTGAAGTGTTTATAAAGTGCATGTCCTTGCACACTTAGGTCTCCCTGAAGTAACAACATAGATGTTACTAATTTAGGGATGAATGTTTATTGTGTTGCTGATATCTTTTTCCTCTGTGTGCATAATTGTTGCAGAGAAAATAATGTAAATACTAAGGCAAATAAGAGTATTACCAATTGGCATTCTGCCTCCTCATGCCCCAGCTGTCAGGAAACTATTCAGATGCAAGAGGTGGAACTTCTTTCATATGTGAACTGAAATCAACTGGCAAATCTTTTCATGCTGGCCCCCATGTTGAGGTGGAGAAGTAGCAGTTCCCTCAAAATCGTAGCCTCAGTTTATACCTTCTAGCTTTTATTGGGGAAAACAGAATCTCATAATGTTCACAAATAGCCCTTGGGCCAGCAGAGCAGTTCAGTTAAAATAAAAAAAACTTTAAAATCTCAGTGTCTTTGCTCACATCCTTCTTCATGCTGCTGCTTTCCCAGGCTGCTGTTCTGTGTAATGTTTAGAGAACTGTATTTTTCATATCTAGGGGACACTGCTGGCTCTGAGTATTGCCTTAGGCATAAGGCTTGGACAGAGTGTGTGTAACTCTTCACTCAGTTACAAATCCAAAAGCAAAATGAAGGTTTAGATATCAAAATAACTCCTGTTTAAGGGTTTGAAACAGGGATTTTAGTGAGTGGATTATTTGGTTACAATAGAAGCGTTAAACTTGAGGACTTGACTTACCATAAAGTTGTATTTATTTTTGGATAGATGTGTTATTTGGGGAAGCAAGAACAGTATCACATACGGCAACAAAGGAGGAATTCAACCAAAGATAGGTGTGTGAGCAAACACATTCAGTGGTAGCTTCCCAAATCACCAAAATCGCACGGGATAGAATAGGATGTGCTTGAAATTGTGCCAATCTACTAAATCATTAAACTTGGGGTTTTTAAATGTCATCTGGGACTGGCTTTGGCAGCTTTAACTCTTTAAAAGTTTAATGCCATGGTGTCCTGAAAACATGATCCAGTTTCTTGACACTGATGCAGGTGGGTGACAGGGAGCAGGGGTATCTGGTTGTTTGCTGAGGTGAGCGGTGTCATCACAGTATCTCCCTGGTCCTAAATAATGCATTGCCTCCAGTGCCAACTGCTGTAGCCACTTTGTGCCAGTCTGAATTTGTTGTGACTTCTACCCAAACTATAGATCTGACAGTTTTTATACTAACTTCATAAAAGAGGAAATGGAGGAAGACTGCCAAGGCAGGGCTTTGAAAAGTCTCTTGCTTGGCCCACACAAATGATGGGGGCAAATCTGATTTCACGGATCAAGGAAGAGTTTGTTCTCCTGGTTGTAACAAATAACAAAGACATGAATGGAAGCTAACTTACTGATTCAAATCAGATTGGACTGGCCTAGGGTAGAGCAGCAAGGGAACAAAATGGGGATAGAAAAAAAACACAGTTCATTAGAAAAATGCAAATGAACTACTCCAAGGCCTTTAGACTCCTGTGTCTGTTTACTGGCACCCCATGCAGCAGAAGGGGAACCACTGGCTGGTTCTGCAGGCTTGTGTTTTGGTTTGGTTTTCTTAAAGTGTGTTAAAATGAAGTTTGATCCCACAAGTCTTAAAATACTTAGGTCTCTTCAAGGTGTAGATGACTTCAGGCTGTTGGAGTAAGCTTTGCACTGGCTCACTCCCATTTTCTGTGAAGCCTGTGCTTATAGAGCACGTCAGCATCCATAAATCGCCTTTTTTTTTTCTTTTTAAATCTTCCTAGGGCTGAGAAGGAACCTCAATTTAAGTTTATCTATTTCAATCACATGAACCTGGCAGAGAAAAGTACCATTCACATGAGGAAAACACCCAGTGTATCACTGGCATCTGTTCACCCTGACCTCATGAAGATTCTCGGTGACATCAACAGTGACTTCTCCAGGTAATGCTTAACTATTAAATAGCCTGTAACTCCTACTGTCGATTAGATGTTTTTTTCAAATGAGTGAAGCTTTCCAGTCTTTTTGTTGATGGCTGGCTGGTCATGTTTGGTATTTTGTGTTAGTTTACAAGTAGTCCATCTTAAAATTTTGAGTTATTAGAAGATAAAATTGTTGAATATGAACTTGCTGCCACCTTCTTCCTAAAATTTCTTTCAGAGTTGATGAAGACGAGGAAATTATTGTGAAGGCAATGAGTGATTACTGGGTAGTTGGGAAAAAGTCTGACCAGCGAGAATTGTATGTTATTTTGAATCAAAAAAATGTAAATCTGATTGAAGTTAATGGTAAGTTTGTTTTTTATTACTTCTAAGTACAGTTACTACTAAAACGTATGTCCCTAGAGAAGTTATAAAATCCATCTCATGAGAAATGGAGAGTGATCGATCTTTGTAGACCCAGTGAGTTTGCCTAAGGTTTTAGTCTGCCTTCTACCAGCTGTGAAAGGACAGCATAAATATTCAGCAGACATTCTTAATTATTAATCAGTCATTATTCCTCTTTCAAATAATAGAGGAGAGATGGGTGAGCTTAGTTTAGGAGTAATTAATAAAGTGCATGACAGGTGAGAGATGAACGTATTTACATCTGAGTTGGGTTTTGTTTGTTGGGGATCCAAGGGTAAGTTACTTACACATGATGTCTGTCCTGTCAGTGATCCTTGTCCCATTGCTGTCTTGTTTCTAAGATGGCTTTGAGAATGATTTATTATGACTGACAGTGCAAATGAACATTAAGATGCAATAAGTTTTAAAATTGCTACTTCTCTTAAAGTGTGCTTGAATCTTGCCTGCAGCAATTGTAGGGCTGTTCTAACAGGAACAATGTGCTCACTTAGACAATGGGAAAGAATTGATGCTTTTCCAGGACCAAAGTCTAGCAACCTATCTTTTAAAAAGAGGAATGAGTTGCATGACTTAGAAATCTTTGTGTAATTGTCTGTAAGCATCAAATCTGCCATACAGAAAACAATAAAGGAGTGTTTCTGTGCCTGATAAACTTAGAAAGTATTGTTTACCAAAGAGCACAAAGCAAAAGTTTTGCTGACTTGATTTATTGTAACAAGACTACCCTAAATCCTCCTTTCTGTAGAAAAGGGGTTATAATATACTTATGTTGAAGCCAAGTCTGCTGCTGTTGCAGTGTTTGACAAGATGAATGACCCATCATTTACACTTCAGCCACTTGGAGCTGGAAGGACAACTCACCTTTCAGACAGTGTGAGATGCCAGACTTGACTTTCTCTTACTGAAGACAGAGTGACATTAAGTGTATTTCTGCATTACAAACTCATAGGGTTTTTTCTCTTTGAATTTAATTGTATTCTCTGTGACAATCCCCAGGGTTTTTCTTGAGGAGTTTTGTGTAAAATACCGTACTGAAGTATCTTTTTTTTTTTTTTAACAGAAGAAGTGAAGAAACTTTGTGCAACACAGTTTAATAATATTTTCTTCTTGGATTGATCTGCAAAGAGCTGATTTATTGAAGATGTCAATGTCAGGCACTTGTTCAACATAAGAAGTTATTAGTCATATTATTGACTGGAATAATGACAATAGTAAAGCAATACTTGCTTTGTAAGAATCAAAATTTCTACTAAAATCTGTAAACTGACCATAAAATTTTTAAATTTTAAAAATGTTTATGTGCAAACTAATTAAAAACCAGTCTGAATTCATCTGTACCATTCCATTCTGATATTATGTGAATATTTTGTTGGAAAATAAACCTAATAATTGTTACACTTTTAAGGGCATCTTTTTGTTCACCTGTGTTCATTTGCATCAGTGTGTGACACACTGATAGTTTAGTACGGTGGAGCTTGCCCAAGACCCTGGTGCAAAAGCAGACAGTTTCCCTCTGAAACCAGCGCTTCTTGTCCATAGTTTTATCATTCTTAGTGCTTCCTATAGGTGTTGTTTTCTGGTGTTGTTTTGGTTTGGTACTTTTTTCCATTTGAAGAGTACTCGCTCGAAGTTTCAGTAGCTGTTACCAGAGGATCTCATTTCTTTTTCTTGTCAGCAGACCCCTTGTTACCTGAGGGTTCTGCCTTCTGCGCCGCTTTCTTTACAGTGGGTGCTTTCTTTGGGGCCTCTTTGTTCACTTCAGGTCCTCCCCTGTGGGCATCTTTCTTTGACACGTGCGCTCTCCTTCCGTTCGTTGGGGATGCTACCGGTGTGACACGATCCTCTGGCACCTCAGCGTCTGCACTCTGGGTGGGAAGTGCTCTTTCTGCTGCAGTTGCTTCTTGTCTTCTTGCCTCTTCTATTTCTCTTTCAGCAATAATTCTGAGCGGACAAAGTTTGAATTTAATGTACTGCAAGAGGTGAGAGACAGATCTAAACTGGGTAAGCAACTGCAACTCTAGTCCTAGTCTGAGCAGTATGAACTGTCCTAGCACAGAGAAACAGCCTGTCTAATTGCCACTTCAAGTCCAAATATGACTTAACTGTCTCTGCCAGGAAATATCAGAGTTAAGAGTTCTGTAACCTGAATGCAGCCTGTATTTGTTACTCCAGATAGTAACAGAAGGCACACAAGTTACATTCTGAATGTTACTAATCACACCTGGATGAGTTTGTTTTCCAGGTCTAGGATGCTAAACTACTTTCTTAAGCACACTTCTCATGTTCAATAATTCTGTTAGTAGAAGAGGTAACAGTACTGCAAGACAAGATTCAACACTTACTTGGCCAGCTGCACATCTTTGATCTTTCTCAGCTCAGCTAATTCAGCATCCTGCTTTTGCTTTTCTCTTACTTTTTCCCTCAGCACTTTCTCGTGCTGGTAAGCAGGGAAGAGCTTAGTTGTGAAAAAGGTTTCCACCTGACACATCCACAGGCTGAATTCCTCATCTTGTTCAGTTTTGTCTTCTCTTGCTTCATCTGCAACATGTAAATTCAACAAGTTTATTTAGCAGGACACTTCTATTTCAAATGACTGCAGTATTTCAGCTCTGATACTCTGCAATGGTAAAGTCTGGCCTCTGCATGGTACAGGACATGACAGCTGAGACACTTTGAACTGATGCATGTGAAAGGGATGGCCCTTTTGTGGGTCTCCAGAGTGACTTGGCCCTGGGAATTGCACCAAAAGACTCTGATCTCTCCCCTTTAATCCTATCACTCTTCTGCGGTGACCTGATGCCAGTTCAGTATCTGTGACTCCTGTGCCTGGGGGAGAGGACGAACAAACATGACCACCTGCAAGAACAAAGCTGCATGCAAGTGTCCAGTTGCCATGAGTGTCAGAAAACAGAATGGGGCCCACTTGATGGGTCCTGAAGAAACTGTTTTTTTCAGATGTATAACTTTTCAGTCATCAGATTTCAGTGAAAGAGCTTGATGACTACACAAAGATCCTTGTCTACCTATGTTCTTGGATTTGAGTTCTTTATCAGCAGAAAACATTAAACAAGCACAAAAAACCAACACAGATGAGATCTGCTGATCAGCCAAAAGATGGTACAAAAAAGTTATGAGCCTCAACATATGAAAGTGCTCTTACTGATGCCTCTTTAGCATGAATGTTGGCCTGTCCTGACATAAGGCATCTTGTCCCAGCTAATGGTGGCACACCACTAAGAATAACTCTTACAATAAGTAAAAGAAGCAGGACATAGCAGTAATATATTTCATTTGTTCAAGACATTAAACAAACAAGTTTGCAGACTGAGGTTCTCATAAACACAAATTACAGCTTATAGATGTCCTACAGTTAAAATGTGGCATTTTAAAATCGGGGAAACTACTTAAGTCAGTAACTACATGTTCCTGTTTAATTATGAAGTTTCATTTTCTTTTAAAAAATAATCTTCCTCCAGAATTAATGTTTATTTACTGCCCTCTTGTGACAAGCTGAAATCTGCATATACAACCAAAATTTCACAATTCAAAAGCTATGAGGCATTTTTAGCGTGAGAGTGTTAGTCCTAAAACAGTAGGACTGCTTTACCTGCCAATTCCTCTGCTGGACAGGAATCTTGTCTTTTTTCCGCATCCCAGTTGAACGACAATGGATCATCTTTGTTGCCTGCATGAGTTGCGGAAAATGAGAGGATAGTCTCTGATATTGCAAAGAAAGAAAATTAAAATGATTTAGTTTTAGTTCTGTGAATTACATATCAAGTTTAATCTTCAACACAAACAAATATAGATTGTCATCTGACCTGTGGTTAAAATACTTCTAAAATGATGAAAAGTTGGTCTATAATGAAGGCACAGTGCAGAGTTCAATCTCTTGTGTCCATGCCGAAATGAGTGGGACAGAAAAGGAAGAATTAAGGTTTAAAAAGCCTTTTAAGTTATTTTTAAGGAAAAAGTAATAGCTTCTGATTAAAAAGCACAGAAAATTCAGAGATTCAAACCTGCTCAGCTATCTGTGTACAGCAGGTATGAAAACGAAACATAAACCTTGTCATAATTGCCAGGCTGAATGAACCTGCCCTGTGTAATTGCACCACATCAGCTGTTTCAATGATCAGGTCCTGTTTTAATTGTCTTGAAAGCTGCAGAAAGAGTGAATCTCCTCTAGCACCACTGTTCTTAGAGATGTTTATGGAAACTGCAGTACTCACCCAGTAGAGATGCTTGATGACACTGCTCTCTGTCTTCATAAGATTTCAGTGGCTGGCAAGAAGTTTTAAATTCAGTTACTAAACATCTGACGTTGTATTCAAATTAAAAAAGGAAATCCCATGTCCCTTTGAGTCATGCAAATTCCCATCTCCAAAGCATTCTGCCAACGAAATGCACTCTACAATCATGCCTATCTCAAAATATTTAAATTGCAATAGTCTTTCACTTTTCCAAGTACTAGCAGGTTAACACTTTACCTTTGGTACCTGCCAGGCAAGTAGGATTATCCTGTTTCAGAGCCAGGGAAAGACAGAACCACAGAGAATGAAAGCTGCTGTTCTTACATGTTGCTCTATATACTATTGTTCTGCTTCTGAGCATACAGCCCAGCTGCCTGGGAAATGGCATCATTTATGACTGCAACAATTATACTTCTGTTGTACTAATGAAATGAAAACACAAGAAGAATTTTACCCTCAGTAATTAAGATTTTCTTTTGGTCTTGGAAAATCTGCCTATTTTAACTGGACCACTTCACTGTGCCACTGTGCCAATGCCTGCAGTGATGCAAGGGAATGGGTCCACAGGATGGGAACAACTGGCCAAAGAATGGGAAGTGGTGGTGTACAGAGAGTGTGAAATCAGGTGTTTGTGAATGCTCTTTGAATTAATAAAAAAACTTTCATCTTGCATGCCTTCAACTACCCTGTGCATCCAAATTGCACCAGTGTCACAGGCAGCATCTCACAACCTACAATATCCTTACTCAAAAGTTTAGCAAAAAGAAAAGAGCACATTTTAACTTCTGGGAAACAGCAAGGCTTGCTGCACACAAGAGCTGCAATGCCATTTAGACATTCCACTTAAAGCAGGAGAGACACGTCTTCCACCAGCCAACCCACCTGTCAGCTCATACTTTGTGTGTATTTATAGTTTTCAGGAAAATGTGCAAATGTGTTAAAACTGTCTACACTGATGCTACAATTAAAGGTAGCAACACACAGAAAAAGCAGAAGGACCCACTCACACAACTGTTTATGCAAAAGGAGGAAATCGGTTTCTATGTTCAGGAAACAGAACATTTGCAGGGCCTGACTTCACCCTCTAAGATTTAACAGATCTGCATTGGCTTTACCTGAGACAGAGAACATTCTGAGCACAGAGATACAGTTGAGAATCCCTTGGAGAAATTCCTGAGTCTAAAGCTACTTCTGTTCTGATTATTATGAGCTATTTGCTCCTTGGCCATATCATGGGTAATGTACACCACTGCACATTCCAGAAGAGCTTCAAAAAATTCCAGAAAAACCATCTAGAGTAAAAGAAACACAGTGGTTAAATTAATTCATTTTTGCAAAATCCCTTCATTAACAGGCATATGTAACTGAGCAAGCAAAGAACTCAAGAGATTGTGAAGTCTCCCTGGCCTCAATTAACTAGTCAAACATCTCTACTTTTGAAGAAAAGTTGAAAACAGCCAAAGCTCAAAAAATGCATTACACAAGTCATATTGAACTAAAACATTGCATAGATTTCTTTTTTATCTGGAGCTGTAAGAAATTTCTCTAACAAGTAACTCACAACTACAGCTATTACCTAAATTATTTCAATGGCACACGATGTTGCAAGAAACCCCAGAACTGCATGCACATCTCGTCATACACATCAGCTGCCCCACAGACAGAGCAGTCTCCTGGAAATGATATTTCCCCTGTGGGTTGTGGCCATCCTAAGGAATTATCTGGATGGTCAAGTATGCTGAGACTGTACTAAGATGAGTAGGGTATTAAGAAAAACATAACAGCGTATGAGCTAATAAAAGGCTACAGGCAGAACAAAGGAAGACAAAAAGAGAGGCTCAAGTTTTTACTCTTTTTTTGAATGAATTTTTTGAATAAATTCATTTTCCTCCCATTCCAGCACATAGGACAGTATTTGCAGTTTTTAAAAGCAATTTTAATTGTTTCTATAGCAAAAAATTACGTTTTTTTCCATACGCACCTCCAGATCCAGGTTGATATCACTCCTATCATGTAGAGAGGCACCAACTTTGACAAATATTTCCACAAGGCTTGAAGCAGTTAATTGTTTGTTGAGAAGTTTAAAATCCTGGGTAAGAGTAAATGTTACATGTTAACAGCACTTAAGGCATTCCCACAAGGGCCTAATCTACCCCCGCCCTTTAAAGCCTGTGCCAAAATTTCTAGCTTGGGTCATCTGAAATGATCAAGTACAAAATTAGAATTCAATCCTGAGAAAATGCATAAATAATTTCCATAGAACAACCATCCCTTTAATGTCTGCTGGACAGTTTACACAAATAACATTAGTCCTACCTTGTCAAATGTGCAGAAGCCCCAGCGAATGTTTTAAATGGCCCATATAAACCAAACAAATAAAGCATATCTAATCACACAAACCAGAAAAAAAAATAGATCATTACATCCAGCATCCAAAAAAACTGCCTCATCTTCATGGTGGGTTCAAAGGGAGGTCTGACACCTGGCCTGTGAAAAGCTCTGTATATCTCCCAGCATTTGTCAATGTAGCTCATGGCAAAAACAGTACGTCTTTCTTCAGAAAATAAGATACCTTTTAAAAGGAAATGGGGAAAATCAACAGTTACAGTAAAACTGTGATGTATGTGGTACTAATTGATGAATTCTGCACAAAAGAAATACCATTGTTTACCTTGGACACAACAGGCAGCAGGAATAACATTCCTGGACATCATTTCTAAGAAACACTTCTGCAGATAAGGACCCTTCTCTCTACAGTTGAAACAAAAACACTCGTCTGGGAAGATTCAAACTGATTACACTGAAAGAAATTTCACTAAAAGATGGAACTTACTTGAGCTCTTCATGATACATATGAAATGCCAGATGAATAAGGTAAGATAAAAATGTTCTGAACAGTAATATCTCATGTGGACAATGGATCTCCAAAAGTTGTTTACCACCTGAAAAGTTTGAAAAAGCAAATCTCTATTATGCTCACATCTCACATTACTTATGGGCATATTGATTTGTCAGCCTTTCTTATCCTCTCCCTCTCTGCCTGTCACAGGGTAACAACACTCCTGAAAGACTCAGACCAGACACTGCACCACTTCCAAAAAGCAGATCAAGGGAGAACCATCCACATATTGCTGGATCTTAGATAATTCTCTTTCTACAAATGCATCTGCTCAGCATATATAGAAATAAAAGGGGATAAGAAGTTGGAGTTAAGCTCTTCACATAGCAGGGACACTGCAGGTCTAAAGGGAAAAAAACATCCTACATGCGAACCAAAGTTAAAAACATGGCAAAAAAAGACAAAAATATTTGTCTCTCCTAATTCTCTTTCTCTTAAAACTACATGTAATAGTAATGGCAAGATTAGGGGTGAAGACATTCTTTGAACAGATGGCTCTTTGGTGCAATTGTTCATACTGTATTTTAATTTTGTGTTTTCTCACCTAAGGACCAGAATTGCCCAGAGAAGTGTCAATGCATCCACTGAATACTCACAGGCACAGAGCTACTGATTCAGGGCCACTTAACACCAGAGTTGCGCTACCAGTAGAACTTGCCACTCCAACTCTCCAGTTTACTACTAAAATTCCTAATCTTGGACCCCAATCAACAGAAATACAAACCTCTCACTATCCGATCCATTTCAGCAAGAGTCACCTTGGAGTGATGAAACTGGCAGTCCTTCAGGAACCTCCAGAACTGGAGCTTAGTCATGAAGAAAGTGTTGTCAGGAGAATGGACACAGCCTAAGATGCTGTAGCAGTTGTAGACCCTTCTCAGTCTTGTCATATGCCTCAACACAGCACATTCTACCTAAATAAAGCAGGACATGTTTACAGCATCGTCTCAGAGCCAGCAGAGATCAGCTTGTATTGTTCCTGTAACTGGGCAGATAATTTTCTGACCTCACAACTTCGAAGAGCATATCCCTGGCTAAGTGTTCACAAAAGTAGTTAAATTACATGGGTTTTAGAGACTGACAAAAATTAATTATCCTCTGTTAGCAGACAAGCCTCAGAGTAGCTAAAGGTAGTTGCTGAATGCCCCTTTCGATATGTTAACCTATTTTTATTGTTTTTTTAGTGGAAGCTCAGAAGAGCAATAATGTTTTTTCATTGTGTTTGCTTCTCTGTTTTCACAGCTTTTAGATTTTCAAATAATTCTTTAAAAGAAAGAGTTACTTTCATACAAATAAACCAGAAATAAAATAGTATGAAAGACATTGCAGGGGAAAACTGCAAACATCAAACAGTAGACTCTCACTTGTTTCAACTCCTCCTGTCTCTCTTCGCTTGGGAACAAGTAAAGCAGTGAAGATATATCCAACTCAATATCCGAGCCCAGGATAGAAGTATTTTCCGAGTCATTCATGACTGTGGCATTTTCTACCAAGCAAATAAAATAAATTAGAACAAACTAAAACCAATATATATATATACACACACACACACACACACACAGAGAAAAATCAAACATATTGTTCCTTATCTCACTGACTTCGAACAACAGATTCCTTTAAAATGAGTAGAGATTTCATAATCAGTAGCGTAACAACTGAAGAGTTATTTTGTCAAACCAACCCCTAGTCAGAAGGAAATGCAGACATCCCATAAGTTATGAAACTTTCAGACAACGGCGTTCCAAAAACATTACAAGATGTAGTGTGGTTATGTCACTCAAGCATGGGAGTAAGTCATTAATTATTAAGATAACTCCCATTTTTATCTAAGTTCTCTGAAGAAATATGTCTTGTTTTTGAGTAAGTACAAACAGCTTCACATTATAGTAAAATGGAACACCAAAATGTAAACTGAATAAAATTTGATTCGTTAGGTTGCTTACCAGTGACAGAGGGAATTCCTCTGCTAATGGCACTCAGCTCTTTTGCATTCTCTGCATTCACCTGAAGACCAGGACATTCTACCAGATGATCATCTACAAACTCTCCTTCATAAATATGGCCATTCTTGAAGACAAACTTGCCCTATGAACAGAATTAATTTTAATATAAATATAAAACAGATCATAAAAATAACACTGGTGCTCTCAGTCAAATTTCCTTTTCAGAATCTTGGCTAAAATGTAGTATATGAGATAAAATATGGGAAAATCATTTTTCCTACCCTCTTATAATGCACTTTGTCACCTGTTGACTAAGTACACTGCTTGGATGAAGAACTGCCCATATATGTTTGATTTTGAAAAGTATTTTGAAGAAAACCCATTCCTCCCCATACAGAAAGCCTTGTTTGCAATCCTTGGTTTGCATATGTGGCACTCCACTCATGGTTTTTTCAAAAGTCCGTTTTATGTAAGAACCTCTCTGTGCAAGGACAGCTTGAAATCCATCAGCTCCCTGTGCAAATGTGACATAGGAACCAACCACTGCAAAACTCAAGATGTTCCTACTGCATCAAAAATCTCCACAGTGAAATGTGTTTCTTTACACACACACCACACCCCTGACCACAGAGTCAACCTGTGGCCCAGCAAGGTCCCTGGAAGGACTCCCACTGCTTTCAGTGCCCTTTGTGGTGGGATTCCATCCACGCTGCAAACTGAACGTAGTTTTCTGTACAGGAATCTGGAGATCCACTGTGCAGGGCAGAGCACTCTGCTCTGCTGTTGTGTGTAGTCTTGCCAGTACTCACCTTGCCATGCTTCTTATTACAAACCCACTGGCCTTCGTACACGGCTCCACCGGCGTAGATGAACTTCCCATGTCCGTGTCGTTCCCCTTGGACAAAATCCCCCACATATTCATTCCTTAGAGGATACTGAGACAGAGGCACTCTCTTGAAAAACCATGTGTGGGTCCCATATCCGTGCTGGAAAAAAAATCCCCAGAAGAGCTGCTGTTGCCCTACAGCCAGGCAAGGGCTCTGAAATAAAAGCCCCCAGGTTCCAGCTTTCCTAGGGCAGTGGACAGATGCTGAACCAAAGAGACGTTTCTGGGGAAGCAATGAATACCTGTATGCCATGCACCCACTGTCCTATATACTCCTGATTAGCTGTCAACCACATCATTCTTCCATGTCCGTGCTGTACATTTTTCTCCCACTGACCTTCATAGAGATTTCCAGACCTATAGCTTTAAGAAAACAATAAAAGCTAGTGATTCAGTCATACTAAATTCTCAGCTGATCTTATAAAACTTCATTGCTAATAAATTTAGAATACAAGCCTTAATTTGACAGTTGGCTCACTGTGGCATGGACACAGAGGTTTGATTGTAGCCACTGTTTGCACCTTATTTTTAACTTAAAACCCACTAAAAATATTAACCAGCTCTTTTTCTTCAAAGAGCCTTTGCCATAGCTGGTAAAAGTATTTGTTTATATGTAATTCTACACATAAGTAATTTATTCATAAAGCAGCTCCATCAGTTCAAATCAATTGAGTGCGTTTGTTTTTAAATATTAAATTGTGGCTTACCAAAGGTGATCTGGGATTTTGTCTTTAAATATTCTTTTATGTGAATAATCAGTAAAAATACAGCATATATAAAAATATATGTTATAAAGAAGGTCTGTTTTATTATTATGAAGCACTTGGTACATTTTTTATTACACTGCACAAGGTACACACCAGTATGAAATGACAGCATTTGTATCCATTTTAAACAACAGGGGAAGTTGTATAATACAGGTGAAATAAAAAAATATGAAGATAAGAACAAGTGTTATCATGTTTACCGTCTTATTCCCCATCCTTCTCTGACGTTATTGACCCATTCACCTGAATACCAAGAGGTATGTTCCTGATCAAAATAAATGATACCCTGAAACAAAAGGCATAGGCCATTTCAATTCCTAAATATTCATCTACATGAATAAAACACCACATACAAATTATATGACACATGTAATCGTGCTCTAATACTTGAAGTCACTTTGAGACACTGTACTGAAAGCAACTGAAGTGATACAATTAAATAAAAAAGCAACCTCCTTTGCTGAATATTAGTTAAGACCTTAAAAAATACCAAGTGTTCAAATGAAAACCATACTACATTACATCAAAGTCTACCATGTTTTTTGAACCACTTGTAAATACTTGAAGAGAACTAACTTTGGCCACTTAATTATACTACTCACTGTGGCAGATTAGTTTTTTGACCCACTCACTTCCAGCAGTAACTCCACAGTATTAACTGTATTCACAACATAGGGAAAACAAATCTCCACACAGCATAAGACCATGCAAACAAAACACTTTTGCACAACCTCTTCACAATGACACTTGCTGTTCCTGAAGGTACCACCTGAGCCCAAGCTCTCATTTGGTTCTTACCTTTCCATGTCTTTTGCCATTACACCACTCGCCAAGGTAGGAAATAGGACGAGTACCACTCCTGAAAAATCCAAATCCGTGCCTAATTCCATCTTTGATTGATCCTTCATAAACACTGCCATCATTCCATGCGTAACAGCCATTAAACATCTGCACGTTCTCAACAAATGTTCCCTGAAAGGTTCAATTACAATATTAAAGAAAACTAAGACTGTACCCCATCAAGTCAGGCTTGTGACTGAAATCACTGACACAACTCTGCAGTTGTCACCTGTACCGTACCAATGACTGCAGCACATCCATTTCCCTTCAATTTGCACATCTAATTGGTGTAATTGTGTCCAATTATAAATTAAATTGCACTTTACCTCATACTTCACTCCATCAGCCCATACGTAAGTCCCTTCTCCATGCATAAGCCCTTCAGAAAATATGCCCTACAAAATGAGGAGAAAGGCATCATTTGTAAATTTATTCTTACCCCAACTGAAGCCCACAGTGACTGTAAGATTTCAAAAGAATGACATATTACTTCCCCTCCAGATAGTATAAATGAAGAGTTTTAATGCCAGAAATCAAAATATTTCTGAGTGCTCATCCTCCACCTACCTTAAAAAAAACAGCCTGCCGGTTCTAGAGATAGAACTTGGTCCACCACTACCTTTTTTAACTTACACACTCACCTTGTATGTATCCCCTCCCTCAAAGCAGGCAAATCCTTCACCCTCACACAATCCATTGACTTGTTCACCTTCATAGCTACAAAGAAAGCAAACTAAAGATGAAGATTTCAAGTCACTGCCAGTAGATCTAAATTACATATTAAAAATGACCTCTCATTTACCATGGTTGACACATAGGTCTACACAGCTGTTATGTCTCGTGTAGAAAAATGAACTAGAAAATTCCCACTTTTCTGAATCTTTCTTGCAATATTTCATGTATGTGTTGTGTTGCCTCAGACCCATATTTCTTTCAAATGAGAAAAAAAAAATCACTAGCTTACAACCAGGAATGCCGGTATGTGAAACATTACATACAGTCCCCTTGTAATACTGAAGGATTTTGTTAACATTGCCATTCACCTGTTTCCTCAGTTTAGGATATTCTTAAGGGATATGAGCAGCCATAAACATTAAAAGGCAGCAACAGCTACATATTACATGATACAGCTACATTTTCTTCACCAACTGCCTGCATATTTAAATTTCACCAAAGGTGAACAAACTAAAAGAGTGAGGAGTTTGCACCTTTTGGGGATGCAGGAAGGCAGCAGAATTCTGCATGTAAGTCTGACAAGATGTCACTGCTACTAGGTCTGAATAACCAGATTCTCCACCTCAAACACAGTCAAACCTGTGTTTGTATGATCCTGGTTACAGCAGAGATACTTAAACGGGAATTCTTGACTTCATGGCAGTAACAAGCATATATACCTTTTCATAATAACTTGAGCAAGAATAGGCTCCTCGCGGTACTGAGGAACAGGCGGGACTGGAGGCTCCTCTACCTCCTTTGGGACCTCTGGAACTGCCTGAGTTTCTTCCACGGCACTCACTGATTCATTCTGCAACTCTGTCAGTGCTGTCAGACCACTCTCAGCTGTAGCATCTTGCGCAGATTCTTCTGCCTTCTCACCATCTCCCTTCTTACTGTCTTTCTTCTTGCCATCTTTCTTCTTGCCTTTTGGCATAGCTGCTGAATTGTCTCAACATGTATTTTCCTTCTGAAAATGAAAGTTTACTTCTGCCTTATGTAAATACTTTTACTCTATAAGCTAGTTGATAAAAATCCTCAAAACACAGCTAACTACACAAAAAATCATCAATCTTTCCATATTTGCTATACATGCATGTATTTATTTCTGTAATAGCAATTCCTCAAGGCAGTGGTGTCAGGCCACGGGATTAACAGGGAGCACTGCCTGGGAATTACCTCCGAGTCATCCATCTAAACCATTGTGATGGAAGTGTTGACAGCAGACTTGTTTTTGCTACATGGAGATCTCCATCTTTACTAGATTTAATTACGTGGAAATGTTGAAAGCCACTTCTCAAAGACAGAATCATAGAATCAGCTGGGTTGGAAGAGACCTCCAAAATCATCAAGTCCAACCCTTGCTCCAACATCTCTGTGATTACCAGATAATGGGCACTAAGTGCCACGTCCAGTCTCATCTCAAAAACCTCCAGGGACAGTGAATCCACCACCTCTCTGGACAGGCCACTCCAAAGACTGATTACTCTCACTGTAAAAAACTTCATCCTAATATCTAACGCAGACCTCCCCTGGCAGAGGTTAAGCCCATGCCTTGTCCTAAGACAGGAGTTTGGTGAGCTTCTTGAAAGTCACAGCTGCGCTAGTACCACTGATTTACCTTGCCTCCCAAGTTCCGAGCTGCAGATTGCACCACAACACAGCACAACCCCTGTACCCCATATTTTGCCAGCTGAGAGCTCACTGAAGGTTACAGGACCGCCCGAACAGCTGCAAAAGCAACTCGCACCCATCGTCACCCTTCTCACAAGCACCCACCCCCGTGCGCCGCAGTAGCAGGGCCGGCAGGGACAGGGACAGGAAAGGGGACAGGAACAGGGACAGGCTCAGCCACCGCCGCGTTCTCACCACCGAGACGTGCGCGGAGGGGCGGAGTGGGACGCGGGGTCCGATCTCTCCCCGGTGCCAGCCGGTGCCGCAGCCCGGTGCCCCCCTGTCCGCTGCGTGCCCCGCCGGCAGCCGCGGCGCTGCCGTGGCCGTGGCCATGACGACGGCCGGGGCCGGGCGGGGCTGGCACGCAGAGGGCACGGGGGGAATTGCGGCTCCGCACCAACACCCACCAATTCTGGAAGGCGCTCGGGCCCGTCCGCACGGCAGGGACAGGGAAAGGGACAGGGAAAGCAACACGGACAGTGCGTGTGCTTTGCCACGGGCGGCAGAGCACGGCCACCCCTCCATCGGCAGCAATGGGAGGGGCGAAGGGAACATAATCCATAGACACACAGGTGTCTTAGGTCAAATCTTGGTGCTGCCGAAGTGGAAGAGTATCTGTTTCAATGGTTTCTCATTAATTTTGATTCTATTGAGACAGAATTTGGACTGACCAATGAGGAATTTTACATTCAGTGTCAGAAAAGGAATCCCCCTTCTTGAAACACAGGTTTGAAACATGGAGGGGAACAAGGCTAATTAAACATAAACGTGCCAGAAGAATTATTCAAGCTTTGAACACAGACACCAGTAAGTTAATTGTTACATGTAATATTAATGCTTTAAGTAATTATCTAATCAAACCCAGCTTTAGTATAGTAAAATAAAGTATTTTATCTTCTGTATCATTTCCATTGTCTTTATCATATGCAGGATGTATAAACATAGAAAGTTAATATTTGTTTTATGGCATTACTAGAGACTTAAATTCACATTCCACTTCATTTTAAGAATCAGTGTATTTGATACAAATGAGGTTTATCTACTCCTGATCTTTATATATAAACCTTAATGTTTATTTTATAAAAGTTTTGGTTGCCGCACAAATTAGTAATACACACAGTACACTGCAATGGAAGAAATGTTATTTACACATGAATTGCAGCATGCTGATGTTGTTGACTTCAGAGGAATAACAATGAAACCCTGCTGAATGCCCTTCAGTGCTATTTTTTCCAGCTTTGAAAACTGGCTAAAATCTTTTTACTCAAGAGAGTCATGATAAAAAGCTCAAAATATCACCAAAATTAAAATTAACAATATTAATAAGCAGAAACTGGCTTATTCTGATGAAATCAAGTCTAAACTGACTATGTGTCTCATAGTAGGTCGTCCATGGGGGCAGTTCCAGGGATGCTCAATCTCACCCATATGGGTGATCAGCTTTCTCATCTCCTGCACATTCAGTGCAGTTCCAATCATCACCTGCAAGTAAAGGAGAAAACGTAAATTATTATTTCCATTCTCCATACTGACAGCTGACACAAACCAGAGCAATACTTCAGCTGCTGCAGTAAATAAATTCTGTGCAAGGCATTAAAAGCAAAAAAAACCTACCAGAGGATCAGAAGACAAAACACACCTAACACAGTGTTCATAAGTGCACTAGTTTGAACAAAATAAAAAACTACTAGAAGTGTTTCCCAAGTTCCACTAGATAAAAACATGAGGAACAGAACAAGGGAGGGACATTAGCTGTTGACACTCAACAGTAAATAAACTTCTCCCGTGATACATATACAGATACAGCCAACTGTAATACATCAGAAAACGTGGTATTTATTGGAAACCAAACATTAAGTGCAGTACTTACAGACTTCCTGCACGCTCGAGACGCAAACATCTGTCTGACCCTGGAGGGCCTACACATCACTCCAGGGCAGTCACTCAACATGAAGATCAGCTCGTCTATGTCTTGGGGACCAAAAGTCCAGTTTTTGCTTGTTGGCAAAGATATCAGTTTAACTCTTTGACTTACAGGAGCTGAAAGATTTGCAATCGTAATAAAGATACAGAGCAATGCAGGAAATTACTTTTTCTTGAGAGAAAAAATGAGAAACTACTTTAAAACATTCATATGATGTGATGTGCATATATGCTAATGTATAAATTTAATCTTTTGATGGACATAATTAGGTAACCAAAGCATTAACTATGGCAGATGTCCTTTTAACACTGACAGAGAAATTACTCGCAAACTTAAGAGTAGATAGATCTAATTTCTGACAAACCCTCCAGTCATACATCCAGACTCCAAAGAGTCTTCAGAAACTTCTGTAAAAAGCTGGTGAAATACATACTCTAAAATGTTCTGTTAAATCATGCGAAGAGACCACAGAATCATAAAGTCTTAAAAAGCAAACAAACCACATATGATAATTGTTTAAAAATTTGTGATAACTACTTCTGTGGATTTTTGCATAACAAATAAGACTAAAACATTGAACTTTTTAACTTCCAGCAATTCTGGTCCACACTCACCATTTCCATTTATGACAAAATCAAACCCATTTTTTTGGAATATTTCCAAGTTTTCAATCAGTACAGTTTCATTTACTGCTGTTAAATTGAGACTTTGAGGCCTGAAACAAACATAAAAACATGGTAGTGCAGAGATACACAGTGCAGAGGACTTAAGACAGGTTTCAGAAGCCATCTAGAGATACTAATACAGAGCTCTCTATTAAAGCATTTGACTCTGCTTTGTTAAAAAAAAAAAAAAAATCACTACTGAACAGTTACTTCCAAGTGTCACTCGGCAGAATTAAGTCAGCTGGGCAGCATTCCTTGTGCAGGAACAGTGTCCAGTATCCTCACGGGATGACGATGCTGAACAAACTATGGCTTGCTATGTGAGCCCACTGTGAGATCTGTCTGACTTGCTGCAGAGCTGCAACTGCATCAGGGAATTTATTTTTCATGTGAGGACCGACTCTCTGAAACACCGAATATAAAACCAACTTTAATCTCATGTGTTCTGAATGGGTGTAATTCTACATAAATATTATCAGTTATCCTTCTGAAACATTGAATTAAGCTTAAAAAATGTTATTGTTAAAACATTGAAAATACTTACACTATGAGCTTCTGACCCTGGAGAGCAGTGTGTTGTTGCAACATCTCAAAGTTGTATTTCTCATCAGTAGCATGTTGGTCAATTATGAAAAGATCAGAATTCAACTTTGCTATTATAAATCCTAAATTGAACTGGCCAATGATTTCCATTTTTGCAAACATTTCTTTACTGTATACAAAAAATATAGAGATTATAAATTGCACCTCTTCAGCTACCATGTTAGACTGTAAAACTTAAAAATATCTTTTTCTCTCCCGCAGAACACACATTTAAAAAAAAAAAAAAACACAAAAAACAATCACATTTAAACAGTACAATTATCTGGAATCTGCCACTGACTGATGAGGCCATATCTGGCAGAACATAATCCATCAACAAGACAGGACTCGTTCAGGATTCTCCCATTTGTGATAATAAAATAACCAGGCAGTACAGCAATAGCTTAAGTGAATAATACTGAAGATGGCATCATGGTTTTGAAGGGAGCTGTCTTAATCTGCCTTCTTTTCACAATTAGAAGACTTAGTCCTACCACATTTTTTAATCCAAATATTAACAAATCACAGACTTTCACTGTCCAGTGACCACTTGAATGTAATTTATTTTTCCAGCCATGTCTCACCAAATTTCACATTCACATGAAGGAAGAATGAGCTGTGCAGTCTTTTCAGTGCTCTTTTTCAGTCATGAAATTTGGTGTTTCTCTGCCTGCACTGCAATTTACAAGGCTGGATGAAGCCAAATCTATAATGTTTGTGGCCTTTTTAGTGTCTTTGTCCACATTCTAATAGGAAAAATTCCACTAAGTTTGCACTTAGTTCAAATAGCTGCTCTGTCAATAAAATAACTCATCAAATAGACATTTTAATGACATTACATAAAGACAGACCCAAACTAGAAGCACATGTAAGCCTCCTGCCCACCCCCCAAGACAGGTCTTACATTTTTCCATAACTAATTTTATTAATTGATGAACATAGCACATTAAGTGAAAGTAGAAATACCTGATCTCTTTTCTTAATTCATCTTCTGCTACTTTATTGTCCCCAGGACTAATTTTGGCTTTAAATCTTCTGTAATTTTCTGTTTCTGTACTCTTCTGTTTTTGCTGTATTACCTTTTTTACCTTTTCTGCCAAAACCTTCATGGAGAATTCAAGAGGCACGATTTTCTTTTTAACTTCCACCAGTACATCAACACTAGTGTTCTTCACTTCAGGGTATTTACCTGCCTCGAAATCATCTGCTTTACTTTTAAAGTTTCTGCTTTTAAAACGTTTTACTTTCGGATAAGAACTATTGGCTTCTTGAGAGAACTTACTTTGATCAGTCCAGTCATTCCCTTGGTCTGACTTAGGTTCAGTGCCCAAGACTTGAACTTCACAGTCCAATGATTTCTCACTACAACCAGCAGTTTTAAGACATTCATTTTGAAGTTGTTCTTCTGTGCTACAGAATTCTTCCTCAGAATTAACTGCACTTTCATTATTGATGCAGCTCTCTGCTGTTGGTGTACTACATCCAGCATCTGACTCAGAAATGCTACAGAATCCAGAATCTGCGTTATCTTCTGATTTTCTCAAACATCTGCTCAGAATTGACACCTTTGAGTCCATCTTACAGCAGCTCTCTGGCTCCTTAGTCAATGCAGCCTTTTGAGTCTTTACAGTGCTCACAGTGGTATCAAGTAACATTTGTCTAGAGGAACTCTGCTGCTGTTTTACCTTTTTAGGGCTTTGAAAATGATTCTCTGTCGTTTGATGGAGAGAGAATGACTCCCTTAATCTGGCAAGAGTCATTGTTCTTTTGCCTTCATTATTTGGATTTTCAGTCTCAGAGTCAGACAGCATTTCTACCTGAGGCTTTTCTGTCTCTTCAGGAAGTGTCTTCTTCAAGTTGCCTTAATAAAATCAGAATAAAGAATATTTCAAGATTCTAAGTTGGCTGGAAACATTAATTAAATTATGTGCTTTACTAAAGGGAATGAAAAGAGAGAGAAAAATAGCAAACTGCTCAAATGAGCCCTTAAACTCCAGACAAGGAGCACAGGGCTGAAATGCATTAACATCAAACAGAAAAGCAGTTACATCTTGGAGACACTTAACGGCACTAGTGAGAATTAATTTATAGTCTTTTTAAACTACAATACCAATCAGTCCTATCAGCACATTTATTTACATTACCAAAAGAGTTTAATGACCAAGTGACAATGAAAAGTGAATTGCTCTTACACTTTAATGGTCACTATAAAATTCCATTGGCAAAGTGTTAAGGAGCTGACACAATAGGAACTTGTAATATGGGATTTGCAGGTAAATTGGAGGAGTTCAGGTTCGCAAACTGTCACTCCTACATGTATTTTAATGTAGATTAATTTAAAATAACAGTGAGAATCAGGATAAAACCAATTCTGTACATCAGTAAAAAAAGAAAATTAGAAGGGGTTCTGTTAAATGAAAGGAGGAGGATGAGGTGGTGCTAACACAGAAAAGCAATTCTGAAAGACTGTACAGTCAGAAAGGAATCATTAATTTCTTAGATATCCTAAAAGAGTCAAAGTTCAAAATCCGATAAACTCAATTTTCAGATTTTATTTATGAGCCCTTAACCATTCTTTCTCAAGGACTTTTACATAAAGGAAACATAGATCTCTTCCAATATCTTGGGAGAAATCTTTAAAGCATTTTCAATTAATTGTGATAATTTTTTCCTCACAAAGTTGACTGTAAATCATGCTGTACTGGCATGTCTTATTTCCATAACAATCACTTAATAACTTAGGGTCCTCCTTATTTTTATTTATTTATTAACTTTTTAAATTTATTCTTTGAGTTTTTAAAAGCACAGGTTTCCATCTTCCAATCTCTCCCATATATAATACACAACTTATCCATGTTGTGTCCTACCTGCAATGTCCAGAAGCTTCTGATTGACGTTCAGTTTGTTAACATCACTACCAAACATTTCCATCAGAGAAGTTTTTAGAATTGCTAATAAAAACTTTTCCTCCTGAAGTAAAATTTGCCTTTTGTCAGGAGTTACATTAATGTCAACACACTCTGTAAAAAGAAAAGAAAAAAAAACTGCTTAACAAATAAAGCAAAATATTATTGCACAGAATTAGCTTCTGTTTTGTTTGCTGTTTTGTCTGCAAACTACATGTTTAACTGTGTCAACATTCCAGCAAACAAAAATATGACACAAGTTTTCTTGTATTTAAGCTAGCTTTAAAATGCCTTTCTCTCATTATTTAAGATAAGAAGTTGCTTTTGAGCATAGAAAAAGTGGAGGGGAAAAACAGTGGAACCACTGCTAGACCCTATCACTGCCTCACCAACTGTGGATAAAAAATTCACAGAGTGCAAGAAGTCATCAAGATGAAAGTTACAATATTCTCTAAATAAAAACTGCATTGAATAATAAATTGTAATAGCCTTTACAGAAATTACTGAAAATTATTCGTAACTTACCAGAATCTACCCCAATGTTAAGGACAACAAATGGATACTGGTGTTTATTGTGTAAGTGATAAACTTCATTCACAACCTTGACAACCTGCAGAAAAAGTGAAAAAACTTCAATACTATTATCTTCTATTTCCCACCAGTATGTGTTACTTAACTCTCTTCAAAGCAATTAATGCACTAAATCATATATTGTATGATTAACCTTTTGTTCACACCAACAGGCACGATGACAAACACCTGAGACACAAGAAGTTGTACCATCAAGCCACAAACATACACGTGAGCTACTAATCCTGAGGTTTTCAGAGAAAATGGAACCAGTTAGCGCTGGCAATACTAGAAAAACAAAAACCTCACCTTTGCTGGATCACAGGGGCGTTGGTTGATAAAGAAAAACTGTCTGTCTGTTGTACTCCTTCCAACACCGTGATCACAACGAGAAATGAAGCCTGTAATACTGTTGGATAATCATAATATAGGAGTAAGGTAAAATGGAGGAGAAAAGCAAATTTTTTCTGTCTATGGGCATATTTAAATGAACAGTATTTTATAAGGAGACTAGAGAAACACTATTATACAGCATCAGTAAATATGTAAGTAATTCCTCTCCCAGTTCCTCATCTGACAAAGGCTACTTGTTCAGCTCCAAAAAGGCATCAGAAAATTAAAGAATGACTTCCTCTGGCTTCAAAAAAAGAAGGATTTGTAGTTTTTCTGCTCTAAGAGCAGAAGAGAGGTCAGTTATGCACTGTCATTGGCAAATACATGCGTCAATATCTGACCAATGTCATGTATAGTGAGAGATTAAAAAAAGTGCACTTTAAAAAAGTAAAGAGTAATTTGTGTACACAACTGATCCACGTTCATCTCACACCATTTCTTTTTTTTTTTTTTTAATTGCGGTTTATGGTAAAATGCCACTGGCAACAGAGGTTTGTACTTTCCTAATTACCTGTACAGATTTTGTGGCAGGTCAGCAGTGTTGAGTCCATATTCTTCACAAACAGCTTCACTAGGAGGGACCTGAACAAAAGGAATAAGGCTCTGCAACTGGAAAAAGAAGAAAAGAAAAAAAAAAGAAAAGGAGCTGAAACATCAAAACTGCATAGATTTTTTCCTTCGATTTTATTGTTATTTGTTAGGCTTAAAATTTATTTGATAAAATGGTGGGTTTTTTCAAGTTGGCTGATCCAGTCAAATACTTAAAACATCCAAACCTACAGGAAGACAGTGGCACTGTTCACTGAGACAGAACAGTGCTTTAGTGATTGGCTGTTCTCATCCTTTCATATCACAGACCCTTACTTTAAAATGTACATACACGGAACAACAAAATAAATGACAGTTTGGACTCTCCAGTTCAATACATATGATCTAATCAAGTTTTATGCAAAAACAAAAAGCAAAAAGAGTAATAAAAGTTTCTTTTGAAAGAACAATTAAACTATTAGAAAATATATGCTATTTGAATCACAAGCTCCCTAAGAATAGCTTTGTTGACCACAAACATTTTCCCAGTCATCCCACATTTTTTCTGCCATTAGAGCATCTTCTACTGATTTCACACATAAGTATTCAATATTATAAAAGCAGGCTATAAGCTAAACATTCTATTCAGATAACACTCAATTTTCAGCTATGCTTGTTGCCATGTGGCAAGACAAAGTTACAACTTCCATCTCGTCTTTCAGCCACAGCATGAGCAGGCTTTGAAAGCTCTGCACAGGCAGTGTGGAGCGAAAAAGTGCTTATCAACAACCAGCAGCTGTCAACTACTCAATATTCCTAATGGTTTTAACATACAGTTGTAGGAAGGATGTTTTTAAGGTTTTTTTTTTTTCCATCTTTGCTTTCATCTGGAGGATAACAATTGTTTTTATAGCTATTACTTAGAAAGCATCACAGTCTAAAACTTTACAGGGGCTGACTCCAATCCCATTGAAAGGTTAATCTGCACACTAATGAAACCCAGTTTGACAGGAACAGCTTGCAAAAGCTGGAAACACCTCAGTTTTCTGTTCCCCAGTCAAGACTTTCACATCACACTATTTACAGGATTTTTTAAATTGCTTTTTCTTGCGAAATATGGATCGTTTTTTGGCATAACAGCTCTTAAAACTGGCTTTAGAGAGATATTAAGGAGTAAACCTATCTCCTAAATCATTTCTCTTCCAACAAAACACCTGTGAGCAGATTCTGGCACTCCAGGGCAATCCGTGGAGGCTGCGGTGCTTCTCCTTTTCCAGCCTGTAGGGTTCGCTACAAGTCAACACTCACTCCAATCTCTCAAGGTTTTAAAGGAGTCACACATCCCTCGGTTTATTAGATAATAAAAATCTCTATATACAACTGCATTACCGCTCTTCAATAATAAAGCCAATGGTAATAAAACCTGTTTTTGTCCAAATACTGCTCCAATGTTTTCCTTTAAACTAGGGCTTCCAGCAGTGGATATCACACAGCTTTTTCTCCCCTGGCCAACTTGATTACTGCAGTTAATCCGAACTCCTTTGGAAACAATACAGTATGCCTGCAATAGCTGGACCATTTTTGCATATTCCTATTAAAGAAAAAAAAAGAAAGTTCATGTTTATATGGAATGTCTCTCTTTAAAATATAGATATATAAACAAAGTGTTCAATATTTGCAGGTAACATGAAAAGAAGGGGTGAGTTTGATATTTTTTTAATGCTCACAAAGTAAATTTTAAAATTTCCATATATGAAAAGTAGTGCTTTAAAAAACGAACAGCATGTTTACAAGACTGATATTTAGCCATGACACAGCAGTCCCTGATTTTAAAATACACAGAAGTGATACGACATGGATTCTTTTCAAGATCTGAATATTTGAAGAATGAACCTCTAAACCAAATTGCTGCAAAACAGAAGAGGAAAGCCTACAGGGGGACTCTTTTCTTATCTGATGAAGGCTTAAGACAGGTATGAAATAGACTGATATAATCAATGCACTCTGCAGAGAACTGAATTCCATTCAGCAGCGAATTAATTCTGGGGTATGACAATTCTTTGGATTAAGAATTTCTGACCATACCTTTTTAATGTTTCTTTGAAATTCTTTATAGCGCACAGGTAATGTATAAAATAACTGCTGCACGCTCACAGTTGTTCCTTGCTGTCGTGGGAAAGGAGTTTTCTGAGTAATTTTACCATTGTGATCAAACACCAAGCGAGTCCCAACCTTTGCTGACTTATGACAGGTAAAAATGGTAACATCACTAATAGAAGGAAAGAGGCAACAGAATTATTCTCTGAGCACTGTATTATCTATTCCTCATGATAATCAGGCATAGAAACTACAGCAATACTATTAATTTAATTAAAACTAACCATAAACAACTAAAAACCTACTCTCCAGAGTAGTGTAACATTTTTGTAGATACAACACAAACATTTTTATTTGTATTCCTTTCATTCCTCTCTTATGAAATGCAACAGTAAAGTCTGGTTTTGAGATACCAGCAGAACATTCTTGATGCACAGTACTGTGTACAAAGGTGATTTAAAATGGATAGTTGGTCTAGGAGGAATTTAAGTACAGTTTTAACGAGTCACAGCATAGGAAAGACACTGAGATATCAGACCTTTCCATCAGAGGATCAAACACTCAGGCAAACACACAGGTCCATCCTGTAAAGATCTGCATACTTAAGTAACACTAAATTTTGTATATAAAATGATCAGTTAGGTGCTTAGAATCATAGAATAACTTCACATGCTGAGAATCATAGAACAATTTTGGTTGGAAAGGACTCAGGATGTCATGCAACCTACTGCTCAAAATTGACCTAACAGTAAGGAACTGGAAGTTTCTAAAGCCCTATTTTATCAATAATGTTAAATTTAAAAGGTGAGTTTTGCTGGTTTTGTGCATACAGTAACTTTCTACTAACAATAAATAATATTAATTACCTTAATGCACACAGTGAACTCAAAGCTTCACCTCGAAACCCAAATGTTTCAACATGTACTAGATCAGAAAAATCTTGTATCTTTGACGTATAATGTTTCAGAGCTGGAAAAAGACATTTCAATTATATATATCACTTCAAAGTGACACCGGTCTATGCAAGTAGATTTTGCAAACATGTCAAGAAGCAAAAAGACCTTCTGTATCATTCACTGTATCTTACATAAGGATTAAAGACAAAACACTGCTTTCCTTCCTTTATTCCTATAAACAGGATCTCTAAAATCCTCAGATACACCTGTTACTCCATACTTACACCCTAGTTGTTATATGAAAAAAAGAAATGTAGGCATTTCTGTTGCAATGACTAGTTAGAGTCATCATACAGTATTGCTTCTGCTCCCATTTTGTGCAATTTAAAACTAGCAAATGGAAAACTTGACAGTCAATGCAATGTCAGTTCACTTCCAGCAAATACTCAAGTTTGTAATTCACCTCTCCAAAGCAGTCACTTCCACAAAGCTCAACTCCTTCAACAATTACTGATGATTCAACATGAATGAATCTAAATGAACACTTACAGGATTTTCTCCTCTGTGATTATTTCTATTGTTTGCGCCACTTAAATAAGCAATCAAACCAGAGACTATTTCCGAGCTACAAGAACTATAACCACAAGAGCACTACAGAAGTCCAGTCTAGTTTTGCTCAAGTCTTGCAGGTCACACATGCATTATGTAAAAGCAGAGTATCCATTAAATATGATTAAACTTAGGAAGTTTGTTTTTTAAAAGTTGCTTTCTTACTGAAAATATGCTTTAAAACTCTCCAAACTATGAAAAAATTCAACTTACTCAAGCCTTCAAAGTTTTCCTCTTCCACTCCACCTCCGTTATCTGAAACCTCTATCAGTTCTGCTCCATGATCTTTAAGTTTTATATCTACAAAATTGAGTCATAAAATACTTTAATTCTGTACGTTCACACATGGTATTCAGTATCAACTTTGCACTTGAAGTACATTTATCATATAACAGTTTTTCATGTCAAACTTGAACAACAACAAAAAATAAATCCTGACAGCTGTCAAAAGCCAGGCAATCTAATGCAAACCAGTTTTTGCAGGTAATTCAGCTTCACTGAACTTCTGCTTGAGCAGAAGTTTTTCCAGTTATCCCAGCCACCATTCCGAGAGCTCTGTAAACTTCAGCCCTGCCCTTAGCCCTGGGCCAGCCTAAGGCCACTGGCTGGCAGAGCCTGACCACCACAGCTGCACAGGCCACACACCTTACTGAGTGACCAAAGGGGGTACAAATAAACGAACACAGACAAACAGGTTCTAGGAACGCAGCCGGGGCCTGGGAATCAGAATGTTTATTAATCTGAGGTGTAAAATCACTGCAAACACGCCTGGCCCACACAGAAGGCATTTGCCCAGATTTGTTAACACGCACTCTGCCTTAGGGAGAGTGTTCCCTCTGTTGAGGGAACAGAGGGTACTTCAGGAGCCCATGAAAAGCTATGAAATTCGCTGAAGAGTTACCTATGTTGGTGGCTCCGGCATCAAGGCTGTTCTCCACCAGCTCCTTCACGGCAGTGCCGAGGTTCAGCACCACCTGTCCCGAGCAGATCCGATGAACCGACTTGCGGTCGATGGGCCGGATGGCTGTGGCGGGCGGCGGGCTGGCGACAGACAGAGGGACGGGGACAGACAGAGGGACGGGGACACACGGCGATGAAGCGTCTGCGCCTCGAGCGAGGGCCCCGGGGAGGTCACACATAGCCACCCGAGGGGGGCCGCACCCAAACCCCCCTCAGGCTTCCCCGAGGGAGCCGGGAAGGGAGGCGGGAAGCGCGGGGAGGCCGGAACCGCGGCACGGCCCGTGCGGGAACCGTGAGGGGAGAGAGGCGGCCCGGGGCCGGAGTAGGTACTCACCAGGGCTCATCAGCCTCCATCGGAACCCCAGCGGGACGGGACGGGACGGGACGGGACGGGACGGGACGGGACGGGACGGGACGGACCCGCCTCAGGCCCCGGCCCTGCTCGGTCCGACCCGCCCTCCCCACACGCACCCCGCGGGCTCAACCCCACTCACCGCCCTGTGGGGACACCGCTGGCCAATAGCAGGCAGGCGGCGGGGCGGGCCGGCAGCCCATTGGGTGTCGTGGGTGTCAGTCACGCGGTGCTCTCCCGCCTGGCCCAATGGGCGCGCGGGTGGGCGGGCCGCCGGCGGGCGCGGGCGAAGGCGCCGCCATGCCCGCGATGTACACGGTGCGGCCGCTGCACAGCGCCGAGCGGCTGGCGGGGCACCTGCCCACCTGCATGTACCGCCTGCCCAACCTACACCGCGCCCCCGGCAGCGCGGCCGCGCAGGTAGGACCGGGGCAGCGCCGGGGTACGGGCGGGGGGGACGCGTGGGAGGAGGCGCTGGGGCCGCGGGCCGCGGTGCTCGCCACGGCGGCGCTGGCACCTCGCCCTCAGCCACCCGTCCCCGGGTTGTTAGATAAGCTCGGCGGTGTCAGGAGTTTCTCTGTAAGGATTTAAAGCCTTCGACAGTGCCCAGCTCGCTCTCCAGGGCTCTCGCGGTCCCCGCCGCGGTCGGGGTGCCCCAAGGGCCATGCCCAGCTCCCTGCCAGCCCCGCGGTCCGGCCGCCCAGGCCGCCTCCTCCTCCTCCTGCTGCATCATCGCTCCGCCGGCGCTGCTGTGTCCTCACTGGCCACACCCCTCCATTTCTGGCTTCACTTGCTTCTTCCCGAAATAAGGACGAAATGCAAAGTGCTGCGTTACGTGGGTCCAGCTGAGCGCAGCCCAGTGTCAGGAACGCGCTGAATTCTCGCAGGGTTGAGCTCGGTGCCATCTCATGTTCGCTGGGAGCGCTGGCTGTGCCCACAGCCCAGTTGGTGGTGGAGACACTGAGCAGGAGGAGACCTGGGGCAGAACTTGGCAGAAATGATCACCAAGATGCCTTCCCATTGCAACAGCAAACTATTACCTACTGGTGTCCTCTGAGAGTGGCTTTTAGTTCATGGCATTGTGTACTAGCTAAATAATGGTCACTTAAAGAGGTTTTTCCATATCTTGTCTTTGAGAATATTGTGTTAAATGGGTGTAAAGGTTTTACTCAGATACCTTGTTTGCTGTCTTTGTATGTTAGTCTGAAAGAAGTTTGGATTGTAGATTAGGTTTCATAATCCTTATTTGGGATACTGAGAAATATAAAGATTTTTCTTTTAAGTTTGTGGGCTTAAAACATCCCACAGGAATACATTTTTCATCTTTTAAAGGAGGTTGTAAAAAAAGAGGCTTCTAAGGTAATTGAGGTAACAACAAGCTGTATTGGTATTAACATGTAACAAAGCCCATGGTCTTTTTTCTCTGTATTCTCTGAAACAAAGACTACAAAGAGTGATTCCATAAAATACACTATCCACCCAAACCTGCGGGGTTTTTTACCTTTATTAACTGCTTGAATTGTTTCCTTGTTTGGCAGCCTCAGCACAAATTTACCCATCTGTTCTTCTGGACTGAAGAGAACTTGACAAGCTAACTTTAACTTTTTTCGGTTTTCGTTAAGCACTTTCATTCACTGACAGCTTATAAGCTTTGGTGGTGGTGGTCTGATTTTTACTGTGTTACAGAGTTATGTAGTTAAGGGTTTAAAAACATGTTAAGCAGGATGACTTCAGAGATTGATGAAATAAGCCACTCACCACATTCATACAGACAAAAGAAGAGAGATTTAAGTCCATGACATTGGCAATGTTCTGGTGATTTGAATGTGTTTAAAGTCTTTCAAAACTCACTGTCACGTAAGCCCTGGACAATTTTGACACTGAGCTGAGTTAACATTTATGTGCCTTTGTTTTTCCCTCTCCTCCAGGAAGAGGTTGACCCATCACTTCAGGCACTTGAATCCCGCCAGGAGGAGATTCTGAAGCGCTTGTATGAACTGAAGAGTGCTGTGGATGGGCTCTCAAAGATGATACACACCCCAGATGCTGACTTTGATGTAACGAATGTCATTCAAACTGATGAATTCTCTCCGTTGACAGCAAATGGAGCAGACTTAGATTTGATGCTTGGAAAGGTAAGTTTAGTTGGGCAGGCACATTGCATTGGTAGGTACTCAGTTTTCAGGGTTGGAAGGGTGGCATTAAAGCCTGGAATGCTCAGAACTCAATAGTGTCTTGTATCCTTGCAGGTAATTTACAACTACCCCTTCATTTTGGGCATCCAGATTATAGGTACAAACATTTATAAAAAGTAGTCCTATATATGCTCATTTTTATGTAATTCCAAGCTAGAATTGTTAATTTTGAAATTACAACAGTTGGTTTCTTGTTTTGTTACAAAACTGGAAATTTTAACTTCGGCTTCAGATTGGACTAGAATTTACCTCAGCCATGTCCTTAAATTATGTGTTGAGGGAGGAAGATGTTTAAAAGTTTAAACAGGTTTTAAATGTCCGAACTTGAGCTGATTTACTTGAATATCATTATAATTTCAGATACACATATGCATAGCTATGGGCATTCTGATGTCAAATGAAAGTACTGCTTAGAACTATGATCTGGAATGTGTCTTTGCTGAATGTTTTCCTTTCCCCTCAGGATTATGGTGCCCTGAAAGACGTTGTCATCAATGCAAATCCTTCCCACCCTCCACTGTCCTTGTTAGTGCTACACAGTCTGCTTTGTGAACGGTACAAAATATTATCAGCTGTTCACACACATTCATCAGTGAAAAGTGTGCCAGAAAACCTCCTGAAATGCTTTGGAGAGCAGACCAAGAAGCAGCCACGTCACGAGTATCAGCTGGGTTTTACTCTGATTTGGAAGGATGGTAAGAATGGAATTTGTAGATCAGTATTTTACAATAGGTGAGAAAATTAAACTTGTATTGTAAAGCCTTGCCAACAGCCGCCTTGGTGTCTTTTGGGCTGGCACAGGATGATTATGTAGTGCAGGTGACATTTTTGCTGCCTTCTTATGGCTGTGAACAGCGATGCACAGAGGAGGAAGATTCTGGCTTGTAGTTACAGCTACTAAAGTGCACATGGCACTGACAGGGTTGTTTGTACCCACAGGATAGTTTTTTTAATAGAAGTGGTTTTCAGTTTCTACAAATAAGGTAGCTAGAATAGAAATTAAGTGGGAGATTTGGCTGGAGTTTTCAAAAAGTGATCTCTTAATCCCAGAATCATTCGTAAGATTCATGATGTTAAGTGTTCCTGGCATCACAAATAGAATACCTCATGGAATTGCCATTCATTTTAACTCCTTTACTATGTGGTAATCACTTTTTTTTTTTTCCTCTCCTTAAATTTCAGTTCCAAAACCCCAGATGAAGTTTAGCATTCAAACAATGTGCCCCATAGAAGGGGAGGGGAACATCGCTCGCTTCCTCTTTTCCCTGTTTGGGCAGAAGTACAATGCAGTTACCTCAACCCTCATTGACAGCTGGGTGGACACAGCCACGTTCCAGCTGCAGGAGGGCAGCAGCAAGGAGAGGGCGGCGGTGCTGCGCTCCATGAACGCCGCCCTGGGCAAGAGCTCCTGGCTGGTGGGCAGCGAGCTGTCGCTGGCAGACGTCGTGGCGTGGTGTGCGCTGCAGCAGACGGGCAATGCCAACACCGCCCCGGCCAACGTGCAGAAGTGGATGAAGTCCTGTGAGAATCTGGCATCGTTCAGCTCTGTGATGAAGCTGCTCAAGTGAGCCTGTGCTCTTTACACGGGTGTCATTTTAATCTTACTCCACCTCAGGCCTGGTGTAGTGTGTGAGTCCTTTCTAGATGTATTTATGTTCTACGTTTGGACAGAATTCTAAAATCAATAAAACCACTACAGCTGCCTTTTGAGTGTGACCTTCCTTTTTCTAACTGATGCCTAATGTGGGTGTTTGTTCAATTACTGTAAGGTATGTAAATTAGCCCTGTGAAAATACAAGCTGTGCTCTTGGTTTCTCCAGTGCAACATGAATCCTTCCTCTTTACCAGAGACTTCTGACCCAAGGCAAAAGGATAAATAACTAAAGAACAGACAGCAAAACTAAAATGCATCGAAATATTTTATGTAAAAACCCCCAACATTTATATAACTTAACATACAATAGAGGTCAGCTCTTCCTGTACTCAAACAGGAGAGCCTAGTCTCATGTTTTCATCCTGTTCTTCAGAAAGTAGTTTTATTTGCTCCCTTAGCTTCTCTATTTCTTCCTCTTGCTGTCGCACCTTCTGTTGTAGGTTAGAAATAACCTGAAAATAAGAGTCAGTTTACTTCCTTTAGAGCCAGGCAAGGAGAAAGCCTTCCTGACCTGTTTGAATTGTTTGCAATCCACTACAGACACAGGCTGCAGCACCACAGCTATTCTGCACACCTTAATCCACAAAGTAGTGGGGCAAGGAAAGGGAATAATGATGAAGATTCTGCAGATGTGATGAAAACTTTCAAAAGCTTTTCTGACCTATACCACTACATCTCAACTGTCTCACCATCCATCTCACTGCAAGGACACCAGAGACACTAATAGAGTGTCCTAAATAATCAGAAAACTCCTCAATCACACACTGTTGAAGTTCAAACAAATGTAAGCCAGACAGGGATACGGTAGGAGGGGGGGGGGGTGTTTTGTGTGGTTTTCCTTTGTTGTTCTTTTGGGGTTTTTTGCATTTCTTTCCCCTGTAAGGCTTGAGGTGACTGGCGTGACTTACATGTTCTGTGGTGTGAAACAGCTCACTTTCCCGAAGCTGAGCAGCAGTTGGTCTCTCTGTAGAGCTCTGGCTGGTGAGGAGTTTCACATACTTGGCTTGAGTAGGCCATTGCTTGTAGAAAGTATGAGGAATCTGGGAATTCCTCAAATGTGTAAGAACTTCTGTTCTTTCCATTTCTGTTCCAAAGGGCTGGAAGAGTTCTAGCAGGATAACACCCATGCTGTACATGTCTGACTGGTAATGGGGTGAAGAGAAGGTTCTGGGATAACTGCTATTTTAATTATTAGGGGTTTTTTCCTCATAAAATCATGACGTGAAAGTTTCACAACAAGTTTCATTGAACAGTATTATGACACCACTAAAGGACCACAATTTCAAACCTAGATACATTCCTCAAGATGATCTCAGAAATACAAATCATTTTTGCATTAACAGTAAATTAGAAGGCAAAGTTGAAATCCATGTTTCAACAAAAACATTAGGAGTAACAGTAGGAGGAATATTTATGTATTTACCTTCTGAAAGGTTTGATTTATTCCTGTTATCTATCGTGTTAATAGAAAAAAACAAACAAAACCATAAAAACAAAGCTCCCTACCTTGAAATCATAGTGAGATCCCTGCAGTTGTTCTGGTGAGGCATAGAGGCAAGTCCCCACTCCTGAAGTGTGTATCAGTCCTTCAAAACGGCAATTTAGACTTAGCTAGTGCACTTACCCTTGCATTTAACAGTTTGATGATTTTAGTATCATAGAAACTTAAACACTCAAGCTCATTAAGCTTTTTTCTCTTACCATTTACCCTTTCTGTCTGAAACCACTGGTCTGCATCATCCCAAAGAAGGTCTTTGCAGGCTAATCCGAAGTCACCTATTTTTACCTGATGACCTGATCCATATAGGAAGATATTTCTGGGCTACAAAACAAGAGAAAGAACAATTTAAAAATATGTCTATATAAAGAATTATGAAATTTCAGGTGTTTCAAAGTCTATAAAATCCAGTGTTTCACAGGTAAAGATAATTATTTAACACTTTATGAGAAAAAAGTAGTCATTGCTGATACCAAATTATGTGTTAGGAACACCACTTGGGCCGAAAGACCACATATCTAGAACAAGGATCTAGGAGGGGGGAAAAAAAAATAGGCAAAACAGGAAAAAACCCTAAGACTTAGTGGAAAGAGAAAGTACTTTTTTTTTTCTCCAGCAGAAAATGGGAAATTTACAGAACAGTAATTGAACAGGAACAGGCACGAGTGCACAGGAAATTAGCCCAAGTGATGCAGCAGAAGGATGACTAAATACCATTGGGCTAGACATGATGGGAAACAAAATATACTTTTCTGTATGATAAGCACAGCTGTAAGATGCTGCTTCCTTCGGGGAAGCTGCCATGAAAAAAAGCCAAATTATGAGAGACTGGAAAGCTCTGGCGGGCAAAACTGAAATAGTTTTATCCATATATTTTGGCTTTGGGACCACTAGGGATGAGAAACACAAGCATTTTATATCTAGAATTTTAGACACTTGCTCAGGTGGCAGAAAGGAAATGGCTGCTGTTCTGCTGGAGCATAAAGCAGATGTGAATAGCTTAGCAAGAGATGGGCAATCCCCACCCTTCATTTCTTCAATTCAGATCAAAGTTAAAAGATGCAGCATTGTTGAAGAAGTTGCTGGGCTTCCTGTGTCTGCTGAAGTAAATAATATCCAGGACACCCACACACTGAACTTCTGTTCTCAGAAATTCCCATGCTGAAAGATGTTCTCAGACTATAACCACAGAAATTACTGCCTCTGCAAGGTATCCACAAAATCACCATTAGGGGAACGCATGGTGAAAACGACGAGCTCTGGTTCAAAACCAGGCCTGCAGTAACTGTATGGAATTCTGGAATTCTTTATACAATTACCAGGACTTCAGACATTTCCAGACCTTAATCACAATCCACTTTTAAGTCAATGTAATGGAGTACTATGCTGATGGTAAAGAAAGTATGGTGCTGCTACAGAGGAGATAACATACTTTTCCACGTGTAATACAACTAAATTCTGCAGAGCCCAATGGAATAGGAAGTTGCTTTCACTCTCCCATAATGTGAGTTATCTTTGTTTCCTTCAGCCTCAGGCAGTAACTCCACAAACTTACTTTAATGTCCCGATGCATCACTCCCATGCTGTGGATGTAGCAAACTCCTTCTACCAACTCCTGAAAAATTTTCATTGTCCAGCAGACATCCACGAGCTGGTACGGACCTTAAAACAATTTAAATTTATTTCAGCAAACTGTCTTGAGTCATCTAAGAATATGCTGGCATGTCTTGTTGAATTCTGTTTATTTATGCTGTGAAGTAAATTTTTAACAAAATGAGTATATTTTAAATATGGATTTTTTTTCCATGAGATAGTATTTTGGAAACAGCAAAAAGTCACTAACCTCAAAATTCCAAACAGGAAAGTTCAAGGAACATGAACATATGTCTGCCTGAAAAGATTCTTCAGAACTCCATCAGAGAGTTACTTGATTATGAATTCACAAACTCCTTATTTTCATGTTAAATGATGAACTAGCATGAAAAATACAGTTCCAGATAAAAGTCATACTAATTTATGCAGTGACACGCTGTCTGTATTGATTTGCACCCTTCCTTTTTGCATCCTAATCCTTCTGCTGTTGTGCTGCCCTTTGAAATTCACCAATCTCCTCTGGCTGTAGCTCTCCTTAATAAACTTGTTTTTTCATTATTTTTATCCTTTTCCACGTTACTATTTTATTAAACTACACTGTCTTCCTGCTCCAGTGACCCACACCTAACGTGTCTATCTATTGCCCCTTTGAACACTCACCATTTACTCACGCTTTGATTTCCATTTCTTCATGTCTAACCCTGTCATAACATTCACCTTTCCTCTCCTGTCACCCAGGAAAGTGTGTGAAAATAGGGGTTTGCCCTAAGTAATTCTGTCATTTCCTGACCAGGAACACCATCTTTTAGCTTACAAAAGCTAAAACACTATGATTACAGGAGAGAGATTAGTGGAAGTCAGCCCATAGTTAGCTGGAAAACCTGACTCCATGACTGAAGAGAACAGATTTATCCCAACAGTGATTAAAACTAAGATGAAACATTAATCATACACTGCATGTTTTACAATCTGTAACACACATGCCTTTTTTATACAACCATCCCAGAGACTGGAACATGCCCCTAATGCTTTAAGAGCATTAGACTTGTTCCTCCACATGTCAATAGTTAATGGTGCCTACTTGGTATCAGCCTGAGGACTCTCCTAGTCACTCAGGCCAAGTATATGAGATCCTTCAGACCTATTACAAATCAGCCTGCATGGGATTGATTCTTAGGAGCAAAATTTTAAGTTTGTTGTTGCCTGTTTGGATCAAATAATGCATTTGTATTTTCCACAGCAGACAAATTAGCCTTTAAACAACTGAGAAAAAGCAGATTCTGTCAATGAAAAAACTCTACTCCAAGAAAGGAGTATTGCCCAGACACTGATCTCCCCAGGGAACAACGATGCCTTAGGCACAGTCACTCTTTTTTGAAGAGCTGTCTCAAACTCAGAAATTTAAATCCTTTTACAAACATCTATCATACAAAAACTCAATACAAGCTGCTATTTGATTAAGTGAATAAAGCATCTAATGAAGAAGATCTGTAATACAAGCTGCTGAAGTAAAATACAATCAGGCAACTGGACTTCCAATTTAAAAAAAAACAAAATTATTTGCTTTACAATGAGTAAGTAGATTTTTAAGACAGTGGTGAATCTTACTGGAATTTTCCTCTGTTCTCCTGTTGCACCTCTTATTACGGTCAACAATCCAATCCCACAAGGACAGTTCACACAACTGCATTTGGATATAAAGCATCAAACGATACTCCACCTAACAGAAAAATAATGGTCCATGATTTAGCCACTCTAATATGAACAGTATTTCCTTAGTTATTGTCTTTAAAGCTAATAAAACCAAAATTTTTTTCAAAAAATCAAAACCCAGATGCCAAAATAACATTAGGTACAGTACTACTAATCTATTGCATTCAAAAAGCAGATGCAACAATGCTATCTAGTTTGGGGGGTTACTTTGCTTGTTCCTCAGTTTTTAACAGATTTTATATGATAAAAGCTATAAAACTGCCAGATACATACTTTAATATTCAAATTGCAGTTTAAATGCTTCTAGATGCACTGAACAGAGGTTCATTTCAGTTTAATAGTATGAGTTATAAAAACAGCGAAAAAAAAAAAATCAACCTCTTGATACGGAATTTTATGGCATCATAGAATAGCTTAGGTTGGTCCAACCATTTTTTACCATGAATATGGAGCTCAGTTTCTGATAATATACCAGTTCATCTGATAACCTGTACAACTCAACCAGACACCTTTAAAACTGGATTTCTTGCAAGAAGCAACTCCAAACTCTAGCAGAAGCTCGAAGCACTGCAGAGCTGGCTGTGTTACACAAAACATACCAGTGGTATGGGATGAGTGCCAAGTTTCAGAAGCACAGGCCATTCCGTGCCCAAATCTGCTTTTACCTGTCTCACATGTGCTCCTACACTGTATATACCACATGACATACAGACACTTCCCTCAGTAACATCTGCAATAGCCAGCATCACTGAATGCTGGAGATTTTCAAGTTGGATGGGGCTGTTTTATGCAGCAGTGGTCCTTTTCATTCATGCAGGTACTTTGAGAGGACTCAAGATGACTAACACATGGCTGTTTTCTCATACATGCTGATTTTTACCAGCTCCTCTGGTCAGCTTCCTTGTCATGGTGCCACCCACTTAAGTAGAAATTGTCTGAGCTTCTGGCTCTAATCAGTGTCATTTCAATCTTTTAAATTTATCATTATAAATCATTCCTCTGTCTACCAAACTACCTTACAAACATCACTAAATAAGACAGCAAGTAAGTATATTTAAAGAGAACTGTACTTACCTCAAACTCTCCACAGAGAGCTACATCATTCCTGGAACATTCTTCAGTGCAGGACTTACTTTCTGTGCTAGCATCTTGATCCAGACTGGAATGAGGTCCCCGTGTTGAATGATTTTTCGCATCAGTTGATATATTGCTAACATTATTTACAGAGTCCTCCAGTAATTCGATGGAAAATTCACATTTATTTGGTTTCACACGCTCTTTACCATTGTTGTTTGTAAAATCATTCTTTTCGTCCATGTTTTGCACTGATTCACCACCCAGCCTGCCACGACTGTCACAGGACTTCTTGTCTTGTGAGGTAAGGTCAGCAAAGATAATTGAACTGTCACTTTCCACACTCTGAATGTGATAGTGACCGCTGAAAATAACAAAGGCAGGGAAATCCAAGTAAGTACACAGTGTCATACCATCTATTGCTACACACCATACCGAAAACCTGGTTTTTTTCCAATTGGAAACTGCACTCCCAAGTAAGAGTTCAGCTGCTTCCCCACAAACTCCAGGATTATGTAATTGGCAGTGAAGGTTCCAGCCACTGTAATACCTTCCCCAGAAGGGATTTGTGACAGCTGACCCAGACAGCTCAGTGTCACACAGTCCTGGGTCACGGCATTCACTGGACAGAAGGATGATGCAGCTCCAGCCCTTGGAACTTAGGAAGTTACACTCTAATTCCCAAACAATTCCATCCCCTACTGAAAGGGATAATCACCCTTCTGGGGAGCAGAAGGCCACATCAATAATATGACTCCACAGTACTAATCACTGTTTCTGACTGGCACAGAACCTTTGAAGCAAACTTGAAGCCCAGTACTACATCCAGGCACTCAAAATCTTCAGCTTATGCAATAATAAGACAAATACTGACAAAGATAATTCAGGCTTTTTTTGGTTATAATTTGGAGGCAAAAAGCACTGTATGCTGAATTCTGTAGTCTTTTAATGTGACTTTAAAAAAGGCTTATGTTAAGTACATTTCCACTGAGATTTGTAATACTCACTTGCCATTCTCTTGCTCCAAAGATAATGGCAGCAACTCCATTGTTGTTTTACCTGTTGGATGAAAAGATAAATATGGTATTTTATAAAATAATGTATGCGTGTATTTACTAAAAATTAGCATTTAAACTACACCATCTTACCAAAATTGATTTTGTTACCTGTAGTTACCTCTAGATTACCTCTATTCTGCTGCTGCAAAAAGTCCTTGTTAAAGTCTACAAAGAAGCAACCTTAATAGGTATTTAATTTTTCTTTAAATGAAAAAATGTGTTATATAAAGGCACCAAAAGGGTTGTACTGGAGTCTCAGGTATTTACTTAGACTGCACCTTTAAAAAGTCAGCCTGTTCAAAATAAGGCTTATAACACACAGTTAAAGAAGCAGCTCCACAAGGCACCACCCTTCATAACATGATGCTCCTGTTTTGAAGACATTTGGCATTTTGGAAATAATTTTCATTAAAATAGCATTTTTATGTGAAAAAGCTGTTTGTTTTAGCACACACAAGCAAATATAGAACACTAATCTTGCAAGACAAGGAAAACCACTAAGTATCACAGACTCTACCTACAGATGTCATTAATTACCACCATTAAATACTTGTGAAGGACCCCTAGAACTAAACATCCTTTGAGATTCTCCAGATCATTGACATGAAAGTTTTGCCTGCTTTACTATAAACTTCCTATGCAATTTCTTTTGTGCTTATAGCTGGCTGGGCAACAAGTCACTGACTTGGAAAGCAATAAAGGCGAATAGCGCATAACCAAACCTCCCACTAAGTGAGGATCAAAAGGTTTAACTGCTCAAGGCATTCAGGGAAAGGACAAGAAAGGGACCTATGGATTAGGGTTACAAAGGCACCAAAGGATGAAGTGTGGAAAGAGCTGAGAACAAAGAAACTGAAGAGAAAGAAAAAGGGAGCCAAGAAGGTGTAAAATGAACACAAAAGTAGGTAAATTCTCAACAGTTACAGACAGTAGCTGATACGCGAAACAATCTGACTGCTCTGTCAGTGAAACACAGTTCATCCAGTTTAAAAACATTCAGGTGGAAAGTAATCAGAGTCCTGGGGGGGCAGGTTTCCCATTATTTACTTCCAGGTTATTTCAGTTTTTCTTAACTCTTCTCCAGACAGCAAGAAAAGCATAGTGGGAGTCTTACTCTAGTTTTGCTACAACTCTGAGACTTCAAAACATGGTAGCAAATTTGTAACTTTTTTTTCCTCATATTCCTCTCTCTTCTCCCCCACTATCAGAAGTGGCTCATTCTCCATTATTCATTCACTTGTTAACTCACTACTTCTTGCATTAAAAGGTTTTCATTGCATTCCACTGAACTTCACACAGCTTTAAACTCCTCCCCATGTCACCAGAAGTGAAGCTAATACTTCCACAGTTCCAAATTAATCATTAAGTGACAGGGAAGTTATTTGGTAAGGAGGGGTTGAAGTGCATGGAGGGACCTGCTGATCACCTGTAATTTTCCTTTCTTTTGATTATTTTAAGGAGCGGGAAAAATCAGTTATTTTATCAAGTAGAACTCTCCTGCAAATAACAGGACAGAGGTTGTAAGGTGCAAGGAAGAATTACACAATATGCTGTACTTTCCTTTTGGATGTACTGTTTGAACTTGTTCCATCCAAGCAGTGTGATAGCCAACAATATTGGGATGCTGCAGCCCAGCCAGCACTTTCACTTCCCGCAGCACCTAAAAAAACCAAAAACCCCCAGTGTGACAGTCCTTTATTCTGAGTGCTTAGTAAACACAAAAGATACAGAAAAATATCAGCTTCTCACAGAGAAAGAAGAGATAAAATGATTACATTAACAGAGAAAATTTGGAAGCTTTAAAACAAATTTTGAATTTCATGGTTGCAGAGATGATCCAATTCAAGTAATTAACACTTTTAATGAACTTAAATACAGGCCTTTTACTTTTTATACTAAGTATTGATAGGGTCAAACCTTCAGAAACTCAGAATGCATAAAAATTGTATTAATATTTTTAATGTTAGGGGAAATATTAACTGCATTAATAAATTAAATCACAATAAGCCACAGTCAAGAAGGAGTCAAAATAGGGATGAAACACAGGAAGAAGAATACCTTCATGCAGTCTCTTCTTGTAGCCTTCTTAATTTTAATTTTTTTAATAGCATAGAACTGACCATCTAACTTGTTTCTGACCTAAAAACAATTGCAATAGGACAAAATAAGATGTTAATGTGTTTCGATTAATTAATGAAATCCTTTAGAACCTGCCACTTTCTAAAAATTAATTTCTGTTCTCCATTCATATGGAGCATCACCCGTATCAGAGAATAAAACTGGGTTTAGGCCCCAGCTGTCTAAGACAAGGATACTCTACTTTTGTCTTACAGCACAAGTATTTAACACAATTTGACATTGAGTCAGTTTGTGTTCATAGTAAGGCAGATTTTCTTTTTTCAAGCAGCCACAACTGAAGCATTGAGGTGGGCAGATTAATCTGCTCCTGAGGCTGTTTAAAGACAATACCTTACAATACTTCATATGTGAAATAAGGAGTTTTCATTCACTTCAGAAGAGTCAAAATACACCAAGTAAAACATGTGATATATTCTCCTTCTGACAAACAGAAAGCGAATCACAACTGAGCATCTTTTGAAAAGAAACACCAACATCCTTCTAAGGTGCAGGTTTGCACCTCTTCTATTCAAAAAGCTACAGCCAAAACAGTAACCCCAAAATCCACAAAAAACCTAGACATAAACAGATCAGTTATAAATGGGAGGTAAAGAATACCTTGTATACTTTGCCATATCCACCTTTTCCTAGCCTTGCAACCTCATCAAATTCATTCAAGTATCGTGAAGTCTGTGCTTCAAAGTGAACTTCTTGCTCCCTGAGAAGAAAGAAGTTAGGCTGCATAAAACTAAATTACAACTTTGAAGTAAGATATAGGTGTACACATTCTAAAAATACCGTTCATATGATGAAAATTGACATTACCATACTGTACCAGTCATTGTCTCAGTGAATACTGAAAACCAGCAGACTGCAGGAGCACACACATGTGCTACAAATCCAAACTGTGTTAACAAAAGTATTCAGATGATTTATTTTATCTTTATGCCTGATAGATCTTGTTTTCCTGCATGGTGGCACTGAACATGAGAGTTGTACTGAAGAAGGAATTTTCAGCAGATCATTTTGGAAATTTGGAGGATTTTTTCCTTTTTTTTTCTCTGTGTTTCAGAGCCAAAATATGAAATACACTATTAATTAAATTCATAGCAGAGCACAGAGCTTTAGGGAGGGAGTTCAGTATTTCTACATGCTTTGAATACATACCCAATTGCGTGAGGCTCTCTGTTATCAAGTTCCTATGAAACAACAAAATCCAACATAAATACATGCCATATGGACAGAATAACAGATCTACTGTGGCACCAGCACAGACAGCTTAATCAAAACAGAAACTACAACCATGTTCTTACAAGAAGATGAGGTTACTGACAGACACTCACATGCTGCAGAGAGGGCTTCACCAAATTAAAGTACTATTATCCCACTTGTAATCTGTTAACACCTCTTTGCTGGAGAGATTACTGCCCTTTTAGAGTTCTGCTGGTGAACAGGATAAAATGAGGGCTCTAAAATATGCTTAAGACAAAATTAACTAGCTTAGTTCAAGCAGCATGATAAGCAAACGGGTTTGATTCAGCTTGAAGCACAGTACACAAATTACACCCTCCACTAATGTAAATACAAGGGTGTTAACATAACCAGCAGTTTAAAGTTGAAAATGGATGCTTGTCTATTGTCAAAAAAAGCTGCAGCAATATTTAAAACAACTTGCCTGTGTTTATAAACATTTTAACTGCTTTTTGGAAGGTACAAAATATTGCTGGCTTCAAAAACTTTGGTTTGCACCTACAGAACCAGAATGTGCCATCCCAAACATCTAAGGGAGGAGTACCATTTTGGGTAATTACTAAAAAGACCCAATCCACTATTAAAAGAACCCCCAAACAAAAGCTCCCTAATGCAGAGGGTGCCAAAGACATGTAACAAAGCTTACCCCATTAAGTATTTGTTGACTAGCTGCTTTCATCAGCTCAGTAATGGCTCTGTTGTGCTGCAGCCTTACAGTACTAAATTCATCACAGAAGGCAAAAGGGGAGAGCAGCCCCGTTCTTGTGAAAGCCTCCCGAAGGACTGCACAAAGGAACAGAGAAAGGTCAGAGAAACATTAAAGAAAGCCTGCCAATAAGGCCATGCAAATGAGAAACTTTATTTGAAAGTTAAGGCATCTAAAAACCGAACGGTCCCTCCTACCCCAATGCTGTTCCTGTACTCCTTGCAACAAAAACTAATTAAATTCAAACTAGAGCTGTTCTATGGGAATCCCTTGGCATAAGACAATTATTTGCCAAGCTCTGCAGGGTCACAACTGCATCTCATTCTCCTCCTCATCTCAGCTGATGAATTATACAAATATCCACCCATTCACTTAAATTTTACTTTTGGACTAATTTTTATCAGTGAAAAGAAAATAATCCAGAGCAGATTCACCCATCACGAGGACTCATTTATAATAAAAAGTGTTAATGGCAAGATCTTCCCATTCACATCCAAACCCACTCACATGTGCACATACTCCTAATAAAGAATGAAGTCACTCCCCCTTCTGCCACCACCTCAAGCAACTCATCTTTCTAAGCTGGGGTAAAACAACCGTGACAGACAAAAAACTAATTCATGCTGGAGATGGGTGCAAATGTGAAGATGCCACAACAATGTACTTAAAAATTTTAGGAGTTCCAAGGTCTTAAAACTAACATGCTCATAGGAGTTTTTTAAGGTGTTTCTTTGGCACCAGTATTTCACAAATCAGCCGACTACTTGATCTTTTAAAGGAGATAAAGTGTATGGGAAGTGAATCTCCAAGAGATCAGGAATTTTACTACACAAGTCTTAAGGACACAGTTACACACACCAGAGAAGCGGGAAAAACCCACCCCTAAGAATGTGAATGCACAAGCCATTATTATACTAAATTGTACCAGTGGAAGAATATAATTTTCCATATATAAGTACACATGAGCAGCTACATACTTTGGAAGATGCCTAGGTTGTTTTTTATTATTCCTCTCCCAAAAAGAGAAAATTTGGTAGGGCTTTTTTTTCCCCAATATTTTTTGGTTTAGTGAAGTCAATATTAAGACCCAGGGCCAAATATCTACATCTGACATGAAGAATAAAAAAACATTACAGTTGTCTGCACTGTTGTTACTGGATGTTATAAATGGCTTCAATTTTAGCTATGAACAATACAGATTTTATTTTCTGCAATCGGGTATAGTAAGGAGAAAGAATATCCAAGGTTTTTCTCAAATGCATTAAGTATATGCCTAAATGAACAAAACATCCAAGTAAGTCAAACAGCAAAAAGACAGATTTTAAAAGTAACACTTTACACTTAAGACTGGGAACTCCCCAAAAGACTTTATGGCAAAATAAAGGACTTTCCCAAAACATAATTTTGAAAGATTTAGTAAAGACTATGGTACAGCTATTTCCTCATAAATATTTTTATTAAATTCCTCTTCCTCCTGTGTTTTTAGTTCACATTTGACAGTTAGATAATTTACACTGCTGCCCTTCTCATACTGCAACTCCCATGACTTAGCTGCAACAGAACTGCCTGATCCTTACATCTACAGCAATATTCTATCACCGTTTTCAAAAATAAGACAAGTTGCCATTCCCAGTGAAGTTGATTCAGGGTTTTCATCCTCTTCACAGAATTACTCTTGCCCCAACGGGATGAAACTCACACCTTCATATTGCTATTACACTGTAATTCTGCACAGAAGAACCTGGTAGGTATCGCAGTAAGGCAGCTTAAGAGGCAGGAAAGAACTATGGTTACTAACTTCGGAACAGACACCTGGAGTGCACGGGGTTGTGCGTGTACATGTGGCAGAGATGCTCCAGCAGCGACACGAGCAGCAGCTGGTTTTGGATGGTCGAAGTGAACCTCACGAATTTCTGCGACCCGTTCGCCACGCGCAGCTCCGCCGGCACGTCGGACTCTGCAGGGGCACAGCCACGACAGCGTCGGTGCCGGCGCACACCAACCCACCCACCCCAGCGCGGCTCCGGCACAGCCGCGCCACCGAGCCAGCCCGTTCAGGCGCTAATTAGGACGCTAATTAATTTTTCTAAAGTGCACACAGAAAAGAGGCTGCCCGGGGAAGGAGGCGGCTCGCTCGGCCCGCGGCCGCAGGGCAGGGCCTGCCCGCTCTTGCATCACCCTCAGAGCGCGGGGGGAGGCCGGGGCAGGCAGGGAAGGCCTGGAAAGGCAGGGAAGGAGGGGGCACAGGGCTGCCCTCCCCGCCGGCCGCCCCTCAGGGCCGCCCCCGGCCCCGCTTACCGTCGAACGGCGGCTCCGCGCCCTCCTGAGGGAACTCGATGGCGGGCGGTGCCCGCAGGGCCGCGGCCCTCCCGCACCGCCGCATCCCCGGCCCCTCCGCGGGCGGCTCCGCCGTTTATGGCCGCTCTTTGAGCTCAGCGCGATACAACATGAACCGGAGGGACAAACCGGAGAAAGGGGAACTGCGGGCCCGCGGAGGCGGGGCGGGGTTCGCCCCGAAGGGCGGCGGCGGGAGTGGAGCGGCGCGTCCTGCCCGCTCCGCCCGGGCACCCGCAGCCCGCAGGAGCCCCGCACCCGGGCCGGGGGTCGCCGAGCCCCCTCTAGCGGCTCCCGGCCGCGGCACAGGGGCGGTGCCGGTCCCCGTGTGACCCGGAG
>VWZG01008884.1:117731-182316 GCA_013396735.1 Grallaria varia
TCAGGGCCGGGCCCCTTCGCCGGCGGGGCGGGCTGGGTTTTGTTCCGCGTGTTTGGGCTCTTGCCGCGCTCAGCGCGGACATGTTGCCTGCGCTGCCTGACCCTTCCTTCTCCCCTGCCCCTTCTCCCTGCCCCTGCCGGCGGCCTTTCGCCGTGTGTGTCGGGGTCCTTTCGGGAAGCACGGCCCCTCAGCGGGTGTTTGTGACGACACCGGCCGCGGGCTGTGTGTCAGCCGTTGTATTCTTAGCGGTTTCTGGGGCGCAGAACGGCAGAACGCCCGGAGCTCCAGGCTCGGCCCCACGGCCCCTCATTAGGTCTGAGGACTTAATCACTTTCGCCTCTCCTGCGTTCATTTTGTACCGAAAGCAAAAGCAGCGCGGGGTGTGTTTGTGTTTGTGTCCGCGCTGCCCCGGCTCGCTGTGGCTCCAGCGGCGTGTGCCGGGCCGGATTTGCCGGGACAGCGCCGCAGCAGTTCCCTCTCGCCTCCCGTTTCTCGCTGCCCAGGGTGTGTTTTTATTTCCACCGCTGGGAGCCTTTGGTTTGTGCCGCCCTCCTGGCTGAGCGCGGCTCTGGGGCCGGGATCTCGTGTCAAGCCCTCCTCAGCTGTAATTTATTGTGCGCAAAGCGGAGACCAAACGTAAGTATTTGGGTCCGGCTCCTGACTGATTTGTGTTGTGATGGGACTGCTAAAGAAATCTAAACAGCGCTAGTGCAACACTCCAAATGGGAGGAAAGTAACTCGTTTATCTGGTTTACTCCTTAATTTCATACTGGGAGAAGTCTCTTCTGGGAATAGCGCAGGGAAGTAACTCAGTACGCTTGGCCCTGTAAATTTGTGTTCAGTGGTACAGGAACAGGGATTGTCGAACAACGGGAGAGGGAAAATATCAGTGTTTGTAGTTGTTGTACCACTTTGTCAAAGAGATGTGTTGTCCAAGTTAAGAATTATATTGACATATTTTGAAAAAGTGGCGTGTCTGAGTTGTTCTTGCCAGCATTGATAGCTGCTGCTGTACAGTGTGTGATACCTGGTAATGTGGTACATGGTTGTCAAAATAAATTTAAAAATACATAAAGCTTTCCTCATTGGTCTGTATAAGGCCCAAGATCTTTTGTGATAGTGTTCTGTTTGCTTTACACTGCAGTCTTGGTTCTGGTTTTTATCCTGCAACTATGTTTTAAATATGTTGTTGAAACCTCTTCCCTGTCCATCAGAGAAAAGAGATGTCACTGTAATCTGCAATTTGAAATCTGGATCTTACCTGAAAGTCACTGAGCCCAAGAACTGTCATCTCAGTCTTCCAAATGGACAAGGATGTCTTAATTTTTCAGTAAAATGAGAGTGAATTTTCCATTTTTGTGTATTATCAGCTCACAAATGGAAAATATGTAGAGAGTGGATTTTAAATTGAAAATCTACAGGGGGAAAAATCTAATTAAAGGCTTTGTGCATAATTTGTCTTTTGTGGGACTAGATGTTCTCCAGTTTACTGTGCTTTGTTTAATCTACCTGAAGTTTTATCATCAGCAATCAAGTTGTGCCTTGAATCTGAAACTGCTCGATGTTTTGTTCTCTTAGGTATTTCAGTATAACAAAGCAGCTTGGGCTTTAAACCCTCAGTTAAGTTTATAGTTTACCTAAACTTAAAAAGGCCCTACATGCTATGGTAGGATACTAGTAAAAATTTACATATAGAAATTGGTAATTGGTCATGTAATTATTCAGCAGCTTACTATGCACACACAATTACTCATAGTTAAGGAGGTGTTTTGAAGGACTTAATACCACTTCTTGAGGGCTGAGGATTTGTTTTGCTTTCTTTTGCTTTCAGCATTCTCTTTTTATAGCTTACATTCCTCTGTTGTTTTTCTCTGGCAAAACATACAACTTTACGTAAGCAGAACTGAAAAAAGATGCTTTTTAATTCAGCGTTTTGGTTGATAGTAAGCATTGTAAATGTGATAGGTGCAAAATACCACAGGGAGTGCTGCCAAAATTCTATCCAAATAAATCCTTCTTGGAAGGGCGGAAGAAACCCAGGTGGAAATAAATTTGCAAGTGTTCTGTTGCTCTCCTTTCCCAAGATTTCTCAGGGCTGTATCCCATCCTCTGTCTCAGAGGTGAGTGGTTCCCAGGAGCAAAAAGTTGTTGGCCAGACAACTCCTCCTGGATCTCAATAGGCCAACACTTGAATGTGCCACTGCTCACAGCTCCTTTTAAAAAAAAAAGGTCTCTTCATAACTATAATGGTTTAAATCCCATGAAAGTATTAAGAAATGCCATCAGTCACCAGCTCTGCTGGAATTAAAAGTAATATTGATGCAGTTTTCATGAACAATTCTACTTGGAGTGTTTGGTTTTGTCATGGGTGGGATTGATTTTTTTTTTTGCTTTTTTGTTTTTTTGGTGTGTTTTTAGTTTTGGGGGGTTGTTGCTTTGTTCTTAATCATTCTTAGCAGAAGCTTAGTTCTTCAAGCTCTTTGAGACTCAGTGACAGGATTTCCCCTGGTCTTTGCTTTATGGAATGCTTCTTGATGCTCCTTGTGTCAAACAGCCCTTTTGCCTTGTTGCAGATATGAACAATGACCATAGTTAACAAGCCACAATCCTCAAAGTCAAAAAAATCTTCATCGAGAAGGTCTGACACATCTATGAAACCCCGTACTAAAAAAATGACGTCACGCACTGCAAGTCTGGGCCGGGTACCACCTACAGAAGATCCAAACAAAGTCTCTGTGGACAAAGGCCCTGGAGGGCATATTTATTGTAGATCATCTCAAAAATCGAAGCCTTTTGCGCAAAGAGATCTAAGTAAGTGTGTTGTCTCTCCTCCCCGCTTTTCCTTCAGAACAAAACAAAAGGAGGAGCAGGTCTTAGTTGTTGCACTGCTGTGAAAAGGGACTACAATGAACCAAGGCTTTCATGGCAGACTTCAATGTTGTGCAGCCCCTGAGGCAACTGAAGGGACGAGTGTTGCAGAACTTAGTTTTATCTGTTTGTAAATTAGTTTTGATCTCTTTACAGTCAAATAAGAGGAGCTTTTCATAATACATAGACTAACCCAGGTCTTTTCTGTTATGCAGCAAAAAAAGTACTTTTTACCATGGCTACTCATGGCTTCCGTAATTCACAATTCTTTGAATGATAATGCTGCTCAGGAAGAGATCTGGTATCTGTAGGGTTACTTTCTGTGCTACTTGATTGCTTTTTTTTTTTGTCTTAGTTCCTGCTTTGTAATTATAAGTATTCATTTTGTGGTTTAAGTTGCAATAAGGAAAAAGCCAGTGATTTAGTTGATAAACAGTTTGAAGACTATAGACATAAAGAAACCTGGGACTAAAATAAGAGTGGTAGTTTGTCTTCCATTAGAAGAATTAGAGCAGGTCAATAAACTATTGTCCAAACCAGTGTATTGACCAGTAAATTGAAATGGCAGTGTTAGACCTGTGCATCGTGTTCTGTTTTGGAGCAGAGCTGGTTCTTCAGGGTGCTCCTGCAGAATGCTGCTTTTTAAATACCCTCTTTGAAACAAAACCAGTACACCTCTCTTAAAATACAATTTTGCAGTTGTTAATGATGGGATTGCTCCGCCACAAAGAATTCTTTTTCCACCTGAGAAAATCTGTATGGATTGGCAACAAACCCAAAGTGTTGGAGTTGGGCTGCAGAACCTCGGCAACACGTGTTTCCTTAATTCCACTCTCCAGTGTTTGACCTACACGCCTCCTCTTGCCAATTACATGCTTTCCCTTGAGCACACCAAGTCATGTGAGTACTTTCTGACATTAAAAATCTGTTGGACAGCTCTGAAGGTGAGAGAAAAACAGTGATTGTGTGAAGGAAATTGGTAGTTGTCCTGTTTTATCTGTAGGAGCATGTTTTGAACGTGATCTTAAAGGTCTTTTCCAGCCCAAATGATCCTATGATTCTGTTAACAGGAGGCTCAGAATAGCAGATCAAGTGAATTTGTTAATTTAATGTGCGTGGTAAAACTTAAAGAAAAGATCGTTTCTTGCTTCATATGAATAATGAAGTATGTTGTAAAGGAAGGCATTTGAAGAACATTTGGCATTTGGGTTTCCTGCTGGTAGAAAGGTGATAAAATTGAGGATGTCGGCATCGAAGATTCGTAGCCTTTGCAGCGTCGATACTGTAATGCACTAATACTGTGATAAATTATGTGTTCAGTGTTGACCCATTAAAAAAATAAACCAAACCCTAGAAAGCACTACAGGCTAATCTCTTATGAACTGAAATAGAAACTTGTGGGGGACTCTATTAAAATTAAGACTTACCTTGTTCTAAATAAGTTTGTATTTTTTAAACCCTTGAGTTTGTGTTTTTTGAATTTTGTTTTTCCACTTGAATTTATTCAAGCCTAGGGGAGACTCTTTTCATATCTGTAACTGTTTTTTTACTGTATACTTTCTAGTCCAGTTTCTTAGTATTTATTCCTAGAAATTTGTGTGTTTTTGCCAAATATAAAAATTATGTCAGTTCAGAATCATAGAATCACAGAATGGTTTGGGTTGGAAGGAACCTTAAAGATCATTTAGTTCCAACCCCCTGCTGTGGGCAGGGGCACCTTCCTCTGGGAGTGTTCAAAGGCAGGTTGGGGGAGATTTTGAGCAACCTGGTCTGTGATTCTACAGGTTTTATTCTCTACAGTTCTGCGTAATAAAATGCCACAAAACTGTTTGGATATTGACGCTGTAGGAGAGGAGAATGTAACATGGAGAGTGGGTGTTGCAACCATAACTTAAGGACTTACTTTAGGGGGGTTTTGTAGCAATGTGTGTTTGACTAGGCTGGGATATTTCTTCTCTCCCTGCTCAGGTCACGTAGAAGGATTCTGTATGATGTGCACAATGGAAAGTCACATCAACCAGGTCCTCTGTTGCTCTAATAATGCCATCAAACCTACGTCTGTTATCAATGGCCTTAAAAGTAAGTCATTTGATACAGCTCAATTTTTTATATTTTCTAATTTTTCAAAGACTTATTTGATGCATATAAATAATTTTGATACTTTAAAGAAGAACGCATTTTCTTTCATTCTATAACAGATAAATATATAATAACCTTCTTATTTGTTAGGAATAGGAAAACATTTCCATTTTGGCAGTCAAGAGGATGCACATGAATTCTTATGCTTCACTGTTGATGCTTTACAGAAAGCTTGCTTGAATGGAAGCACCAAGTAAGCATAAACAAATTAACTTTTAAATTTTCTTAGCCCCTCTTACTCCTTTATTTACTGCCATAAATGAAAAATCTGTGTCCTAGGTTTTCATAAAAACTGATTGAAGGGTTAACTCTTGGCCTTCAGTCTTCTGAGGTCTGACTCTTAATTTATTTCCAGGTTGGACAGATCTTCTCAAGCCACCACACTTATTTATCAAATATTTGGAGGATATCTAAGATCCCGAGGTACTTTTTACAAAAATTTACTGTCTTTTGAACTGCTGTGGGTCTGTCTGTAGTAAAGGAGTTTGTAGTTTGACTAAACTGACTAAACATATGCATGAATAATTTAAATTTGCACAGTTAGTCTCCCTGACATGTTGTTAAGCATTTGTATTTTGATTGCAGTAAAGTGCTTGAACTGCAAGGCGGTGTCGGATACGTACGAGCCGTTCCTCGACGTTACCTTGGACATAAAGGTGAGGTGTTTTTGAGTGTGGGTAGAGATGTGCAAAGACTTGCAGAGCTTTGTAAAATAAAGTCATTTTGCTTAAAAACCTGTATTGTTGAAACAAAAGAGCTTGGGAGTGGATTGGACTTTGTTGTTCTGTGGAAGCCATGTAAATGGTCTCCGTGTTTGTATTGGATTTAGGCTGGAAAAATAATTATTATATCTATACAAACAATGATACTATCATACTTCTCAATTATTCTACTTCAGTATACATCTATTGTTAGAGTGATGGCTTGATTGTTTTCATTACTGATGCCAAAGCATACCACAGAGGCTGGCTGTGGCATTGCAAAATTTATTTATTTTAAAGTAGAATCATTTTCAGATCAGGCAAATGCTCAATGTGCTGCTTCTGCCTCCTCCTTCACAGTGTTTGCTGGCTCACAATAGGTCACTCAAGTATGAACTGAGTGTTCTCTCATAAAGCCCTATGAGGTTCTCTCATAAAGCTCTAGTAAGTGTTTGAAATTTTGCATTTCTAGTGACTTAGTGCTCTGCCTTCTTACCCCTGCAGGCAGTTACATCTGTCACCAGAGCCCTAGAACAATTCGTGAAACCGGAACAGCTGGATGGTGAAAATAGCTATAAATGTAGCAAGTAAGATTATTATTAATTATGCCTTAATACAAGATATGTGTTTAATGCTGTGCATGACATAAAGCATAAGTTATCTTTTGACTCTGTTTAACAATAAGACAGTGAGATGTGGCTCGCTGTTTCATTGAGTTTTGTTTGTACACTGAAATCATTCAAAGCTTGGAAAATTATGCATTTGTTTCTAGGTGAGTAATTTCTGTATCTGAATATTTGAAAATATATAAAAGAATTGTGGCCATCAGCTCACATTAGACTTTTATTCCTAGTTTTGTCTACACTGGGGCTTGTCAGCCTTCCCAAGTGTGGAGTTGCACACTGAAACATGGCCAGAAAGTAAAAGGAATGTTTGATCAGTAGTGGGGAGCTGGAGCACGGAGCTGTGGGCGAGGATTTGGGGTGGGAGGCAGCACCAGCTTCCTGAAGGTCCTGCTGTTCCCTGGGAAACAAAGTGAGGTTGAGGCTTGGTAAGTGTGAACAGACTCTGTGATAATCAACCCCTGGGACTCCTTGAGCAGTTCTGGAACTGTGACACCTGTGCATGGGTATGTCTGAAATGGGCCACCCTAAACCTGACCTGTGCTTAGTGAATGCCGTGGGGTTCAGATGTTCCATGTGCTGATCAACATGGGAAGTGTTTCTCTGGATGTAAGGGCGTTGGACATTTTTGTAAGATATTTTGCCAAAACAAGTTTGTTATTCAAACATAGTGAAGCAAAGCCCAAAGACAAAAGACCAAAGACTCGGTTCTGTGACATTCCTGTCTGATCCTTCTAAATGAAAAATGCAACACCTGCTTTTTGGTGTTGGAAAACTTCAGTTCATTAGCAGATCCGAATGCAGATGTTGAATCAAGAGCATCCAATGGGTCATTGCACCAGTTTAATCCCAGGTTCATTTTACTCTGTGGATCCCAGCAAACAACATGGAATATATGAGGAGTGCCCACAGTTTACAGATTATGGCTGAGGACACGTAAGATAACTGATAAGCAGCTTACATCTGAATTGCAGGATCCTTCATTAATGTGGAGTGTGAGCAGTTCAGTCATGCATAAAGCCCGGAGTTTGAGTCTTGTTGTGAGTTTAAAAAGAAGGGTTTGATGTATGTACAGTATAATTTCCATCGCTGGTAAACTACTATATTACTTTTCAATTTTTTCTAATTGTTGTTTTCCTTTTATTCCTACCATGATTGCATTACTTTTTAAAAGAAAGATTACTGCCTGAAAACGTTGTCTCTAATTACAAGTTTCATAGAATTTTATAAACCACCTTTTTTTTTTTTTTTTTATTCTGAGTGGGTCTCTTGTTTTGTTCATAGGCTTTCTGCATCAGGTTGGAATTCTCAGCCTTGTATTTTGACACTGGAGTCTGAAAAGAGGCTATTTAATTCTGATTGTTAACTCTCAACAGTATTTTTCTTGACAGTGTAAAGTGATGTGTGTCAGTCTTTGTGCTAGTGGGTGCATTTCAGGACTTACTCTACACCTCCTGCCTTTGAGTGCAACAAACAAGATGAACAGTTTTGTTTTGAAGGAAACCACTGCAAGTGGTTTCAGTATCTTTCCAGGAACCTCAGTACCTGGAAACTTAGGGCAGCCCAGTTGCCTCCTGCAGAATGGCTGTTTCCTTCCAGTGATTTCTTTTCTTACATTTTTTTACAGCCTTACCTTTTTGGCATAAGAAATGTTCAGGCATTTCTTTGGCTATCAAAAGTTAATGTTCTAAATGCTTTATTCTTTGTTCTGTAGAGCTATCCTCTTCTATCCTGCTACCTTCTCTCTGTTAACAAAGCTGAAATGCAATTTATGGACTTATGAAAAGATCTAGCATGTTATTCAAGTAAATATCATTTGAATGGCATAAACACATGTGAGAGATGAAAACTTGTTTGACTTTTGTGTGGGAGAAGAACAGACTGTTAGAAATTTGTCTCTGCTTGTTTTTAAGGTGTAAAAAGATGGTTCCAGCATCAAAGAGATACACAATACATCGCTCTTCCAATGTCCTCACAATATCCCTGAAAAGATTTGCAAATTTTACAGGTGGAAAGATCAACAAGGTATATTTACAGCTGTAATGCTGCTTTACCTTCTTGGAATGGGACATTTCCCAAAGATGAACACTCACTTTAAAGTTGTTCATATTTTCAGGCAGTAACTGTAGTGTAAGGTAAGTGGATATAACAACTATGACTTCATTTTTAGTAGCTGTAAAGTTCCTTTGTGACCACAAGAATATACCTTGAAGAGCTAATTCTATAGAAAATAGTTCTCTGCAACTTAAATACTCTGAGGATAGGTATTTTTAAGTGACTCAAAATATATTCATATCATCCTAGTCTGTGTTTTTAGAAGTGTATTTTTCAGGCTATTCCATGTAGTATTTCAGGCTAATTTTTGAATCTTCTTTGTCTGTGTTTAGGATGTAAAATACCCTGAATATTTGGATCTTCGAGCATATATGTCCCAATCCATTGGAGAACCGCTCATCTATGCTTTATACGCAGTTCTTGTACATAGTGGCTTCAACTGTAATGCTGGGCACTATCTCTGCTTCATAAAGGTAGCTATCAGCTCCATTTCTAGCAAAGGAAAATCTGCACTGGCTAAGAAATTAAAATGTTGCTGCTAACCTCTGTTTCTAGGGGAAGAGATCTCATTATGTGTTCTGTTTGCTTTGTTTTGGTATGTTTTATTCTGTAGAGTTCTATCTGTGATGTCCTTTGGAACACAAGCAATTCATCTAAAGATATATTATCTTTATTTGCAGGCTGGTAATGGACTTTGGTATCGAATGAATGATGCCTCAGTAGAACTTTCTGATATCAAAACAGTTCTCAATCAGCAAGCCTATGTACTTTTTTATATCAGGTAATAACAATCGCTAAATGTGTTCAGAATATTTTTACTATCAAATTACTGATAATTGTCTTCAAGTCTTTCTTTTCACCCCAGGAAAATATTACTATTTGTACAATTCAGCTATTTCTAACTGGAAATTCCCCAAGTCATTTATTTAAATATCTTTCACTGCTTGGCCTTAAACTCCTGCACTTGTGTATATTGCTCTATATCTGCTCTCTGGAGCTGGCTCATTTAGAAAAGAGGAGAAATTATGGCCAGAGATGATGTAAGGCTGAACTATTGCTCTGGAAAGGATAGTCATTGCAGGGAGGCCATTTTCGAATTTTCAGTTTGTAGTCTTGGCCGAGCCTTTTGTCTGTGTCTTGCTTGTCATGTACGCTGTTTCTGTGAAGTGATAGGACGGGGTTTAATCCAAGGGTGGGCTGAAGGAAGAGCTCTGAGCTGAGATCCCTGATTTCCCCCCAGGCGCTACGACCTGACGCTCGGGGAGCGCGCCTTTTACCTGCCGGCGCCGTCCTACCCGCGCCCCTTCCTGGGCCAGCGGGGAGCCAACAACAAACAGGCTGCCTTTATGGGACCACGGCTTCCTCCTCACATGATCAAGGTAACCAGAGGGGCACATTTTGGCACCAGATTTCAGGGGTTTGGGTGTGGAGTGGGGGTTTTGTTGGGTTTTAGCATCTGAATTTTACTTTCCCTTCATAGCCCTTGTGCTCCAGCCAGTGTTGTTCAAACAGTGGCTAATCCTAAACTGTGCAGCCATGCTGCTTCACTGCTTCATTCTTCCAGCTCAGCTTTCTGAAGCATCTGAGACGGTTTTAGTAGTATATTAATGCTTAAATAATTTAAATTTTAAAAGTAAATATTTCCTCCTCACTCCCCGGTCAGTGTCACTTCAGTTGAAACCATGAAAACAAATTGTCTTGTTCCTGATTACCGGAAGAATTATTCCAGAGTTGTCAGGGAAAGTTTAAAGGGGAAAACTAAGTATTTTTTGGATTAGATTTAGTCAGTGTTGTTTGGGTGGGCTTCAAAAAATGGTGCTCATTTGATACCAATATGCAGTTCACCAGAGGCAGGAATTAAACACACTTGTTGGACTCACACTTATATTGGAAGGGTGTTGGGTGTTGAGGGAATTTGTAGAAGTCTATAGGAGACCTTCACGTTTCAAAACTTTTAGTGCTGTGTGTTTGAACATACCCATTTCACCATCTCTTTAAATGCAGAGTTCAGGTCGTTTGAATGGAAACGGACCCTTGAAAGAGGATCCCAGTGCAGTTGGTGTGGCTGTAAAAAGGCCTTCGTCAGCTCCCCCAACAGCCTGTGTTCAAAGCTGGGCAATTTCCAGGCCTTCAATGACAGACCCGTCAAAAAACCAGAAGATCACTATCAGTATTCACAACAAGCTGCCTGCACGTCAGACTGTGTCCCAGCTCGAGTGTCCAAGCAGTGCTGGGGAGGATGAGGACCTGAGCAAGCCTGTCCCCTCATCCACCATCACAAACTCCTCCGCAGCAGAGCCTACCTCAAATCTCTCCTCCATGGCAGTTCCTACCAGTGTCTCCAAGCAGGAGGTTCCTGATGACATTTTTGTGGAGCCAACAGTGAATGGAAACCCCAAACTGGGCTCTGAGAACATAGTCCCTTATGGTGGAGAGCCTTCAGGAAAGTCCGAGGAGTCGAAGGGCTTGTTTAAAAGGAATTGCAACGTAATATCTTCCAATGGAATTCTTATTGGAAAGGTGGTCCGTGCATTGCATAATTCCCATTCATCATGTCAGAATGCTGAAGAGAGATCCCAGCACGAGCTGCCAAAAATTGATTCCCTAAATGGTGCTATTAGTTTAGATAATGAGTATAAAGAAAACGGACTGAAACTTGATGATTCCACTTGCCAAGTCCAACCTGTTAAACCTTCGGAGATGTTTTTCTCTAAAGCAAATGGAGTGCTGGAAACAGTGAGTTACATTTGTTCATCTGGACTTTCTCACCCAATGTGTTCAGTATTCATGACCATGATAACGTTCCTGGTTCATGTGAAATACCAAGAGAGCACTCAGCACAGATTCCATTCTAACACTTAATGCTGTTATCCCATTGAATGTGCAAAGCTGAGCTGTTGTATGAGAACATGTCAATGTAAGAGGAGTTCAGCTTAGATAATGCTTCCTAAATTCCATAAAATCCTGGGGGACAGTGGGGTGATGTGTAAAATGGGGATAGCGCAGGTAACTCAAGGTGATCTTGTTTAACATCTATTGTTGAAATTCTGCAGTTTTCTACTAAAGAGAGCTTTTTTTTCCCCTGTTTGCTAACTTTTGTGTTTTAATTACAGATGCCTAAAGCTTTGTCACCTGATCCTCAAGGTATCTTAGAATCTCTCACATACAGCCAGTTGAACAGCTTGGCAGAGGAAAAAAGGTAAAATGAGTACATTCTGTTTAAAACGAAGCTCCATATATCATTAATTTGCCTGTTACTAATACTGCTTAATAGAAAGAATTAAATCAGTGCAGAGAATTCCATGCTGCTGCACACCTAGTATTGCAAACATCAGCACTGGGCACACATTATTCTGATCCTAAACACAGGCAGATGCCTCTTGGAAAAGTTTTATAGAATGTTTTTACATTTTTCTTCCAGTCTCTGAAATACTTTTTGTTATTCTCTCCCTCTTTCCTCTTTTCCATCCCAGGATGAGTGAATGTAAATTCCCACCATCTGCTCTCCCTTTTGGGAGAGAGTGGGAAATCCATATGTTTGGTTTTTTTCTAGCTGGGGGAAGAGCAAATATAGTTGTTTTTGCTGTTGATGTGATTCAGAGCTGCAAGTGGAAGGAGATGGATGTGTTGGGTGTGGGGTTTTTAAGGTAATACCTGCAGAACTGAGAGAAGAACTTTCCCTGGGAGGTGAGGAAGGTTGTAAGAATAGATTTCTGAAAGGAATGTCTTTCAGGGTTTTGCATTAGCCATCAATTTTTTTATCTGACTCCTAACATTTATCTTTCAGTTGGGCTTTTTCAAGCTAAAAGTATGTTTTTGTTTTGTGCAGTGTATCTGGACCTCAGAAATCTTCAGAGAATGATGGTCTTATGAACACTGTAGTGATGGAAGCACTGTTTGCCTGTGAAGAATCCAGGAAGGTTCCTTCCAACTTTAGCTGTGAGGTTGAGAAATGTTTTCCTCAACCAGATTCTGAAACCATTTTTACCAAAGAAGTTGTTGCTGAAAGTATTATAACAAAAGCTGATAATGCACATCTCAATATCAATGGTCAGCACAAGGTCAGGAAAAAATCCTTGGACAGTGAAGATGAATTCCTTGGGCAGCGTGAATCTGAAGACATCAGAGACAAAGACAAACAAAGAAGATCAAAAGACCCTGAACTCATTCCAAAAGAAAATCCTTTGTACATCAAAGGGTCTCCTGAGAGCAAAGAGAAATTAGGGCAAACTTCCTCTGTAAAGCCTGACATTGAATGTAGTTCTAAAAAACTTGTATCTCTAGATATCACAGATAAATGCCAAGATACAGAGGACATTTCTAATAACTACGTAGAGGTACCACCTGTTAATGACTCTTCTATTACAAAACTGGATAAAGTATTGGAAAGTCAATTTTCTAGAGCAGATGAGGGACTGAGTAGTGATATATGTGAAGAAGAGGAACATATGAGACAAAGTAAGAAAAAAATACATGACTCTAAAAGAACTGACAAAGAACACTACCGAAAGAAGAGAGAGAACTCGGACACTGAGGAGAAGGAGAGGCAAAGCAGAAGCAGAACAGATGAACGTTCCCACAGGAGGAGGAGCTCCCACAGTGTGGAAACAAAACAAAGCCGTCACAAGCAGGACTATTGCAGTGAAAGCAAGTACAGATCTTCCCACAACGAAAGGAGCAGTCCAAGCAACAGCAGGAGCTCAGGGAAACACTCTCGCTACCGATCCCGAAGCAGAGAAAGGACAGAACAGGACAGGAATAGGTATTACTATTCCAAAGGGGAGAGGGCTTGGACTAGAGAAAGATACTATCAGGATGAAACACGGAGATGGGAAAAATGCAGATACTACAATGATTATTATTCCTCCCATGGAACGAGGGACGGCAGGGAGAGGAAGTCCTCTCACTGTGATAAAGACTATGACAAATTGAGCCAAGCCTACAGCAGGTCACATAAGGATTATCACTGCAAAAGCAGGTGGGCTCACAACACACCATCTCGAGAGGAGGATTTCCATCACTTCAGCAGCCACAGAGCAAACCCACACCACTGTTCAGTACCTCAGCAGCATCCTGACAAGTACTCCCGTGAAAGGCACCCACTTCCACCCCTGGCACCACACTCACACCCAGAAGACTCTTCCTGGGAAAACGAGAAACTAAGAAATGGCAAAAGACAATACTCCTACCTAGAAGAAAGTGGAAGTGACATAGAAAAGAAATGGCGAAATGATGACCAAAGAACCAAAAAGTATAAGAAGGTCAAGAAGAAAAAGAAGTCCAAAGATAAACATCGAGAGAAGGATTACAAGTAAGCAAGGATTCCAGCATAATCAGCAATTTTTTTCCTAATTATTTTCTGGGTATTTCTCATGTCTGCCTTTTTTCCCATTGTTTCTAAGTTATTTCTCTATCATGCTGTGACAGGATCATGTCATTAGGTTGGTGAAGCGAAGATAGGAAAGATATTGCTGAATTGTGTTAGAACACTAGAGCTGGACATTGTAGTCAGAATAACATCTGCACACTGTTTTTGATTAGGCTGCAATTTGAATTTTTTTTTTTAATTCCCAGTATTCCACAACTAGCCCCTGTTAAATAATTTGTATACCAACCAGGAGCTATTGTCCTTCATTCTGAGGGCTTGCTGCATCTAAAGTAAGTTAGATGTGCAGGAATTACCACAAAAGAGCAGACACGCTGCAAGTCGTCACCTGTGGTAAAATAAATAACATTTCATATATACATCAAGTGCCACATCTGTTTTTCTATTTTTAACTTGCATGTTTCCTTCAGACTTTATGATTTGGATTGCTCTGTGCTCCACTTTGACAATGACAATCGCAAACATAAGAAAAAGAAGAAAAAGAAGCACGACAGGAAAGACTTATTGGAATATTTAGATCCTCCTTTCCAGAAGAAAACATGGGAGAAAAAGGAAGAATCCCATCCTCCAGATGACTATTTATGTGAGCAATACAGAAACCAGGGCAGTAAACAAGCCTACGAGGAAGAGAAGCCTTCTGGTGCAGGTGACAGCAAGAAGTACAGCTCCACAGCATCCCATGAGCATGTCAGAGGTAAGGGAGCCCAGGGTGGTGGCAGGACTCCTTTTTTTTCATAACAGTTTAAATGCTTCTGTGATGAAATCCCTGGTTTATACTGTGGCTTCCAAACAATATGGTGGCAGGGGGGTTGGAAACAGATGATCTTTAAAGGTCCCTTCCAACCCAGACCATTCTGTGGTGTAAATAAAATACTGTGTTCAACTATTTCATAGCACAGAAAGTGCTGGTTGCTTATTCAGAGAGACAGAAATTGGTGATAATACTGAAACACTGTTGGTTCAGGTGTAGCTCTGCCTTCGGAGCACAGTTGTGAACCCTTCAGAGGACACCTCACAGTTTAACACCTCCCATTATTTTATTTAGTTGTGAGGTTTTTTTCTCTTAGTGTAGGCTTAAAAATACATAGAAGTGGGCTGATGAAACAGCTCTTTCCAAGTTTTTGATATTTTAAAAGAAGTCTGTTTGGTGCTTCTTATAAAAAAAGTAAATACAAACTTGAGTGCCTGGCTGGATTTACACTGAACTCTCAGCTGTTGCGTGTCATAATCTTAACTTGGGCTCTCAGTGGATAAATTAATTAGTTTAAATTAATCAGCTCTAGAATTATGAAATGAAGAAGACTGCGCACTGCAACAAATTCAACATCTAAAATCAAATTTGACATTTCCTGTGAAATTTCTTCTGAACAGAAGTGTTTGTTATAGAAACAAAACCTTTTAAAATGCCTGTTATCTGACATAAATGAGTTCTCGTTACTCATATATAAAAACTAGAACAGTCTCCCAACTATCTACTTTGGTAATCCCTGAAGAATACAGCTCATTGTCCAAAATCAAGTTTTATTGTTAAATTTTCTGCATTTTACACCTAGCCACAGTTTAAGAATTGCGTTAATGGTCAGAGAACTAGTCCAGTGTTAAAAATGTCCTTATGGTACAGGAAACAGAAGAATTCCTCTCTTGCATTATGGCTGAGTGTATTTTGCTATCCAGAGAAGTCTAGTCCTGGAAGAGATTTTCATTTTGCAGAGTTTCCTGTGGTTTCCTCACTGAGGTAAATTGCCACAATCAGTGGCAGTTCTTGCACTGAAAAGTTTGCTCAGGGCCAAGAGGAAATGAATTTGTGGAAAACTGGTTGTTTTTTAGGACATAAACAACCAAAAGTTTCATTCTGAAAACACAGCGTGGAGGGAAAGCTGATTGTTCACCCACTGTTCTTTAAATTTAAGAAGAACTGAATTGAGATCTTTCAAATACTAATGGTGTAAGAACAGAACTTTTTAAAATTACACTCATGTCAAAGTCACCATTATTGCACTAGAAGTGTCTTGGTTCTAGCTGATAAATCAGGAACTAAACAGAATAAAATGCAGCTGCTCCATTCTGGTTTGGCTTTAGTGAGTTCTCTGGCCAGCAGATGGCAAACTTGGTTTTTAATAAACCTGGCAGAAGTATGGTGAGAAAACAAATACGAGAAAATAAAAGCAGCTGTTCCCTACATTCTTCCAAGGTCTCTACGGCTCTTGGTGTGGGTGAGGTTGGCTCAGCCTGGCCACAGGTTGTCAGTAAAACCTGTAGTCAGGGAGCAGATAGGGCAGGTTTGAACCTTCTCTTAGGAAATCAAGCCTGTGAGACACAGTTTGACGTTCCATGTCACGCCAGGGACTGACCCGGCTTCCTTTTGCCTTCCAGAGGTGGAGCTGCCTGACGAGAGCCTTCTATACTCAGACTGAACCCACCACCCAACCCAGCGACTTCTTCCCATCAAATCCAACAACCTTTTACCTTCAAATCAACAACTTTTTATCATCAAAACCAACAACTTCTGACCTTCAAACCTGACATTACCAATATTGACCATCAAAACTTAGAATTTATTATCAAAACAATTACCATCAAGACAAAATCCAGTCATAAGTGGTGCTTAACATTTCTGTACAGATTTTATCATATAAGAACTTTTTTTTAGTTTTTAACTTGAGACTTTTTTTTAAAATATACTTCTAATCCAAAAGGGTGAAAACTTTTTACAACTGCTGAACATTGTAAATTACCACATAACTATCTCACTGAGGTGAGATAATGCCCTGGAATAGACCATCTCAAATGCTGCTTAATTACAGACTCAGGTTGACTTTATGTTATTCATGTAATGTTACTCCAAGTTAAGACATCTGGTGCAAGAGCGACCAGGAAGTATAAAAATTGCAACTGACAGTCTGTATATTTAATTTAAAGACTTATTTAAAACTTCACAAGTTTTGCAAGAGCTTCTTTTTTTTTTTTTTTTCCTGTGGTCTGACACTAGAAACTAATTTACTTCACATTTGAGTTATATTCAAGATCTGAAGAAAATCTTCTCGTTTTCAACATTGTGAAACAACAAATATGCAGTTCTGAATGTATCTCTCAAGACTATTTGTATATTGTTCCATATGTTTTTATTACATTTTCTTAATATACTGTCATTTGTCTTAAGTCTCAGTTGTCTGTTTTGTCTCTCTAAAGTGTCTAGTTACAGACAAATTCATACTGTGATTTTTATTTTTATTATGAAATGCTATCAAACTGTGATGCACTTATTATTCACTGGTCCTGCATCAGGAGATGAGTGGGGAACCTGTATTAAATACAGTTCATCTGAATAATCTGTCTGGTTTATACAAGCTGTGTTGTTCAGAGATGTCTAAAGTTTGATCTTTGTTTTTTTAAAGATAAAAAAAGCACTTGCCCCACTGTAAATATATAGCATGTAAAATTTATATAGTATATAAATACAGCAAAGTTAAAATGGATTTTTACTTGAGTTTCACTTGAGTTATTTAATGTGTAGTGTGTCCTGGGAGCTGGCAGAGTGTGGTCCGTGCTCGAGGAGTCCCATCTTCCTCTCAGTGGAGGGGAGAAGATGCTGCGGGTGAGAGCCAGAGAAGATGAGTAACCTGGGCCAGAGAAGATGAGTAACCTGGGACTGCAGCTGCCCCCACAAGGATGCAGAAGCCTTTCTCCTCTGAACTTAAAAGCTTCCCCAGCCAGGCAAGGAGCCTGCGAGCTCAGCAGTAGCTTTTTATTGTGTGCAACACTTAAAACAAAAAGCCAAACCCAAACAAAACAAACGAGCAAGGGTAATGTTTTACTGAACACTCAAAGCGCTGTTTTAGTACAAGGAGAACACCATAAAGCAAAACAAATCATAAGTGTACCTGCGTAATGTTCCTATGGCAACAGTTCTGTGACGTTACATAAAGTAACATGGCAAAGCAACCAACATACCTGCCCTGTATCTGGCTTTTTTGTCCCTCTTTTGTCCTCTGGCTCCAAGGTTTGGTGTCTTGTCCTTTGTTTGATGAGTAACTCTGGCACAAATGTACAAAAAAAGTGTAAGTGTTGACTGTTGGACCTCGGTCAGAGCCCCAGAAGCAACAATTGCCCAGAGTGGCTCTGGAGCAGCACAGGGACACTTGGTGACACTTTCCTGAGAGCTGAGGAGCAGCATCAGCTATTTCCGATTGAGGAAATGATTAATCTACTCAAGGAGAAGATATCCTCCCTTACATCTGACTGAAACTCATGGAAAGGAACTGGCAAAATTCCTCCTTAATTCAGGATGGCTCTCAAGGGAATGCAGCTCTTAATGGAATCACATTCAGTGGTAGCAAACTGCACCAAAGCAGGTGAAGGATTCTCTCTCTGAAAAATTAAACCTGGTAATTTAAATTTCTGTGCCTTTTACTTTGAAGAGCTGTTGTAAAGTTAAACCTTGATGTCTCAAGAAAGACTTAGCAATTGCCTCCCATGTATTCCTGGTAAATGAGGAGCTACACAATAGTACAGTTTCACACTTTTATTTTTCAGAAAACGGACAGATTTAAGCAACAGGTCTTAATGATAAATGAAAACATTAATATTGCAGTGGCTTTACATAAGAACATCACATTCTTAACAGTGATACAGAGTATTTGTCATGCAAATCACTTGTGTACACCAAGTAATACATATATCAATACATATCTGTACAGTATTTACATTTTATATTTAAACTCTAGCTAGAAACATTTTCCAAGAAAATATAGAAATGAAACTGGTAAGCCACAAGTCTTAATTTGTAGCATTTGGTCTACAATAGACCTAGCTTTTCCAGCAAGCATATCTACATAGATATGTAATAAATCTTAAAAATATGCATTGTATTTCATATATGAAGCATTATAAATGCTGCTCAGTTTACAAAGGTTTGTACCAGTTTAAAACGGTTCAAAATGTTCGGTGACACAGAGCTGATTTTGTCAGAACGATGTAAAATTTAAGCCAGCCCAGCTGAGCTTAAGTTTCCTGCCCCGTTCTCTCCCAGTCGCACTGGCAGTGCCCCACGGGTCACGCTGAGCACGGGGCAGGAGCAGCCCTGGCTCTCTGTGCCCCTGCAACACCCAAAACAAAGAGCTGGAGAATCCTCCCAGTTTCAGTGCAACAGGGAGGGACACTCTGTTGTCCGTAAAGGACTTTTCCTCAGCATGGCCAAACTGTAACAGATCCTGCTTTAGGCCACCGAGCAGTGACTCTCAGTAGCCGCCCCTGGACTTGAAGCCCAATAAAAAAGGGAAAGGTTGAGAGATTTTTCTTCACCCTCATGGATAGTACCTGATACGGCCAAAATTTTCACAAGCCACTTTTGTTTTACTGGCCTCATGGCCAGTGGAAATTTTGGGCCAGTTTCACTCCCTGTTAATACTGTTACAAGGAACATTTTAAATCAAATATTAACACACACAAGAATGCTGTTCCATTAACTTTGGTAAATTAAATAGATACATGGAGCACCACAAGTAGCTGTTTAAGATGTTGCATTTCAATGCTAAGAAATAATGTATTTCCTGCTATAATATCCTCAGTTACATGTTACTCTAAATAATTATTTCTGCTGGATATAAGACCTTCAAACTAAATACAACAAATGAACTCTCAAGGCATTTCCTTCATGCTCATAGGCAGACATCCTCACCTGGTTCAATAAATAGATTTCCTCAGCGGTGGTATTTCAGAAGACAAGAATTGATACGAAAGTGCTTCATGGCTTATTCATGTTTTTGTAATCTCACAGAAATACTTTATTTGCTGCCTCTCCCCTTTATGCTCAACTAGTACCACTGATCTGGCTTGTCACTATTTGCATTACAAATCTACTTGTCCAAAGCTGGGACTGGTGGAAGCAGTGCCTGAACACACACTGTGTCACTGCAGAGTGGAAGACTCAGAACAAATGTGGGCAGCAGCTCTTTGTGCTGCTCCGCAAACACAGGACACACAATTAATTTCTATAAAGAGTTCAAATGTGTGCCGTTAAGCAAAGATATCCCCACACTGACACTTACTCAAGGATTCTACTTGCTTTGGTTGAGTTTTACTCCCTTGGAAGCACTCAGATTTGAACATTCACCCAAGCAATTCCACGCACTCCAGGGAAAATCTGAGGCATAAGAAAACTTACTCTGTTCTTTTTCACATGGCCTCTTTTGTAAACATGCAATAAAGCAAACCACTCATGGGCTGACACCCCATGCAAAACAAGGCAAATCAGCAAGACAGAACAATGAAACAGGCTCTCCCTTGCAGTTCAAAGGAGATTTGAAACAGATCAACTTGGTGAGTCTGTGGGTTTGCCACAGCAAAACGTGCAGCACTTTTCCCTCTAAGAGATCCAGAGGTGCTCCTGTAACACCGACACGCAAAGTTGCTTGGACGTTCCAGGTCTCCAAAGTGTTTGCTGGCACAGTAGGCACGGCTCAGGTTCAACAAGTTTGGGAAAAACAGTACAAAAAGAAGCAGTAGGGTCAAAACCCCCACTTTTTGCCTCCACTGTAGGATTAGGGGCTTCCCCGTAAAAACTGTGTGTGTGCTCTCACCAGAAAACACTGGAGTAAGATCTGCTGTAGCAGTTGGCATGTTCCTGAAAGGCCCATCAGCAGGACCACGAATTACAAAAACAACAGAGACACATGATTGTGGGGGAGTCTACCTGCACTAGGTAATGGATGTGGAAGATTTTAATTTTTAAGTAAAAATAAGGATGTCTCTTCATTTTCTAAAATTTCAACTGCTGAAGCATAGATCTGAAAAATCACCTTGAAGAATGCAAGAAAAATACTGAACTTCACTGCATGTCCAAAGCTTCTTATCAAGCAAAGTAATGACTCCTGCCTGGTTTCACTTTCCTGGTTTTTCCCTTTAAAAACACGAAATGCATGTGAAATTATCTGACGGTGTTTTCACATGCAAAGCCCAAACTCACACAAGCCCCTGTCATTCCTTTAGTAGTAACTTAGTGTTAATTAAACCACAACATATCTAAAACATAAGAAGGATGTTACTATATAAAAAGCAGATAAAACCAGTCATTAAATCTTAGTGCTTACTGCATGAGCAGACAGGAGGGAGTTTTAGCCAACAGGCAAATAACAGACCCCATCTGTACTTCATGTCATGTCTACAGGCTCAAACCTTGGCTGCTGGGACCTGCCTGCACTTCAGTGCACATCAGCACCACGAGGCACCTGCACAGCTGCCACTCCACTTAGTTGCATTTCTGAAGAAGAAAAGCTGTTTCCAGAAAGGCAGCAGAGAAATCCTCACTGGAAGCTGCACTCGGCTGTTCCTGTGAAACACACACGACTTGAGAACTGACATCGAGCTTGGGGGGTTTCTGCTCCCAGAGAAATGAAGTGCCAGCTCATACCGTACTCCACTGGTGGTGCTGCACTTCGGTGAGAGATGAATAAAGTCTTAAAGTCACTCCTCCTTTTGTGGGAAATGCACTCCAATAACAATACGGGACATTTTATTGTCAGCCCTGAACTCCTTCCCTCCCAACCCAAGCAAACTGGAGTTGTAACTAATATGAATGAAACCAAGGCTTCCATGTTTTCCAATATAATCATTCTCTGGGATTTGAAGCTTCCTTCAAATTATATGCCAGTAACTATTTACCCTGAAAGGTCTTGCCAAGTTTTTATGCCATAATAAAGTATATATATATATATAAAAAAATTTACAGTTACTGTCTTCATTTAGTTTATCCAATTTTTACATCATGCCTCCACTGTACGCTCATTTATAGGTTGATGCAGGTCTACAAGTCATTGATCATGTTCTATTTCTTATTTGCAATCCTTCGTTTCCTTGTTGCCAGCATATCATAAAAGGGATCCCTGCTGATACTTGCTCTAGAAGAGAAAAAAGGAACCATCAGTTTGGTTAACAAATACCTGGTTTTGAAAACTGGAACGATTTTGTTCTCCCTTCCCTGTGGCTGACTCCACATTCTCGGTAAGATAATGGATGGTTGACTTCTAAGCACCACAAATACTTCTTTATCAGAAGATGCTATTCGGCTGTGATTTGTTAGGAGTTCATACCTTCATCTTGAGTATTATTTATTTATTAAGTGGGGGTCTCTTCATAAACCTTCCAAGTTCAAACCAAGCTGTGGAAGTTTAAAGCTGCCTGTGAACATGCTTAAGATCCATGTCACTAAAATTAATTATTAGGTGAACTAAGAATCCAATAAAATTAGGTTTAAAGACAATTCACCCAAGGTTTTACATTTGCTTAACAAAATAAAACTGTATTTTCCTCATTTGAGTTAGTAGCACTGTTTCTTCAGGATCAGACAGTAACAGCAGAGTTGTATCTTGATCCATCAACCCCACAGAGCTTGTCATCAATCCCAGAGCACACTGCCCCATCAGAGCTCTCCAAACAAGTTAGAACAAATTCTGTTAGTATCCTACTCTGAGAAGAGCTTCCACTTCCTTTCTGAAAGGCATTTAAGGCTTTAAACTCACTTGATAGATTTAATCCACTCCTCCTTTTCCTCTGGGGTGGGAGCAGATATTCTGTACACTACGTGGTTGCCTTCCACCACTCTGCCGTCAGCTTCAGTTTTACATGCTTTAATTACTTGACCTTTATGACTGGGGTTATAGAGCTCAAAGCAGTTCTGGAGGGTAGAAATGAAGAAATACATTTCAAAAAACCAAAACTGACAGATATATTCATTTAACAGTACAATTAAGTTCTCTATGGTTTACTTTTCTTCATTAAAATAATAAATATGAAACTATCTTACTGGTTTTCTAGGGTCTTCAACTTCTCTTATGCTAAGATTTTCTAACGGAATAATACCTCTAGGTTCTTTGTCCTAAAAAATGAGGAAAATATCCCATTATTAGCCACTTAAATATCCTGATTACAAATGGAATTTACCAGGATTGATATATACTTACTGTTGTGTATTCAAAGTAATACAGGCAATTATCCGTCAGAATAAACCACCTCCGTTTCCATGTTTTTACTCTTCCCCCTACAATCAAGAGGAAGGCTGGAATTAGATGTGTGCTGCTGTCAAGGCATCAACAACGGGTAAGGAAATAATTTAGTTCTGCTTGTTTTCCAAAATATGGTTTAATTCCTTAGTGGTAAATGGATCAGGCACAGATGAGTGAGGTTAAAGGCACACGGACGTGCTGCAGCTGTTGCCCCGAGGCAGCGCTAACTATGGTGGCGCTGCCCCAGCCACGGAGGTGCAGGGGCCACCTGTCCCTCTGCCCGGGCCTCCCCTGGGGGTTTTGGCACCAGCAATATTAACACCACCCAGCTTGACACAGCCAATATTAACACCCACAGCCACTTGCTCACAGCGGCATCGGCTGTGGAACGGGGTGGAGACCCAGCACCTGGGTCCCAGCAAGAGGGCTGATCCTCTCCAAGCTTATCCTGGACAAGGAAATGGTCCCATCAATAAAATTTTATCACCCATCACTCCACTCATGAGCAAACATGTGATTAAGAACCTATCCCTACTTTCAGATTCAACATTGAGTGCCTAAGATGCTTATAAACATCACTACCAAAAAAAACATGATGGGCCATCAATAAAGAAATCCTAAGCCATGACATACAATTGTTAGCCATTTGTCAGCTTTTAGAATTTTAAAAACATTCTCCTTAGGGGTTACTACATCACTGAAGACACCTGACAGAAGAAATAGCTATTGCTCCAAAAATGCCCATTTTCCCTGCATTAACAGATTAGATAACAGCAGCCACAGTGTTTCTCCTTACACCTGTTAAGGACATGCTATAGGGAACCGTTCCTTTTTAGAACCACATAATTGTTTTGGCCCTTTCAGTTTTTCTGCCACTGGCTGCTTCAGAGCACATTCAGCTTCCCACAATTACATTATTTTCAAACTCATTTCCAGGAAAGAATTGTAGACAAAGCATTCACATGTTATTAGTATAAAGGCTTAGATCCACCATAGTTATCTGACCTCAGGATTATGTCACCACCTGTGCATCATCCATTCAGCAGGGATTTAATCCCATTAACCAACATCCCAAAATAGCTGATCTTGCCATTGAACACCCGTGCATAAAAGAACACCATTAATATACACAATGACACCCAGTTTAATCCAAGTCACATCACCAAATTTAAGACATGAGCATAATTTTTTCATCTTTTTGTTCCACTTGAGATAGCTGGGGTGTTGTTTAATACAGAAATCCAAATCATATAGAATTAGATAACAATTCTAGGAATGTCATTACATTTCTGGATACCAATCTAATGCATATTTGCATTGCACACCAAGTACGTTGCGTGTCGTGTCTTCCTTCTGCCTGGTTTCCCGAGCTCCAGAATGACCCAGTGCTAACACACTGCATCACTCAATCTGCTCAATACACTTTGTTTCCACTGGATGCACACGTATCTCAAGAAAGAGTCAATCTGCAAGCAGGTGCGGTGAAATCAGAGAAGGCAAAAGAGTGCAAGATGCAGAAGCCGTGACACAATGAATGGTTGAGTGAACTGGAGACAGTGAGGGAAGAACTGGTGGCATTTTAGTACAACCACTGTGACAGGTCCTTAAATAAAGCACTGCAGAGACATTCAAACTGGCACGTAAATCACTAGAAAAATTCCCGTCACCTTAATCGAGAGCCGGATCAAGTACCAGGAAGTATTTGGGTTTGGAATGACGAACCTGAGCTTGACTCATTTCCAATCAATGAATAAGCAGCTGCCAAGTCAAGGCAGTGCCAGGGCACTCCTTGAGATCACCACAACATGACAGGTTTTCGCATACCCCAGTGTTAATTGCCGTGGCTTTAAGTCACGTTCTGCTCTCTAAGGTTAACAGGTTACCACCACTTCACATTTGCATAGCCCTAAAACACCACCATGTTTTTCAGGCTAACAGGTAACATCAGCTATCAGAGGCTCGCCCAGTACTAGTAGAAAAACAATTCAGCAGGAGAGAGGATGAAACAAAGAGGGAAACAGGTTATTGCCACAGAGCAGCTTAAACTGAACACGGGTGTTTCCCATAAACCATGGCATCGTCAGAACACAATAATAATAGCCACATATTTAAAGGAAGACCTGCTTGTAATTTAAAGCAGAAGTAATGGACCTCAAACACACAACTCCCAAAACAATGTGAAGTAGTAAACCGCAGTTGAGATCGCTGAGATTTTTCCAGACAACATCCTGTCTCTCTGGAAAAGCCAGATTTCTCAAACCTTTTGTAATCACGCTGCAGTTTTGATAAAGCTTTTGTCATGAAACCTTTGCCGGCTCCAGGATAGTATTGATGTTGAAGCCAGAAAGAAGATTAAATATTTCCAACAACATCCCCCTTACTGCTCCCTTCTCCCTAAACCAGCCAGTAGCTCCCTGGGTTACAGCACTCCAGTGAGTCATGGAAACAGGCCTGAAATCCCTGCTCCACCAAGCCATGAGTTACTCTTCCAGGAAAAAAAAAAAGGAAGCAGTAAGGCAGGATTTTTTTGGCAGAATAAGGAACTCCTCTCACATGTCTCTGTCTCCCCACCCCATTACTTAGTTGCAGCTGTCAGCAGCACAGAAACTCTAATAAAGCTCAGAATCTAATCTGCACTAATCAAATTTGCAGGGGTCACCATATAACACAGATTTAATATGCCTTTGCAATGGGCTGCAGCCCAAGCAGCCAGCAGATAAGGCGCTGTGGCCCATAAACACTGCACACAGCATTAATGGGGAAGACCTCGTGATAACAAAACATTCCTTTCCTTGCTGACATTGCTGTAGGCTCACAAAACAACAACAAAGGGGTTAGTGCCATACTTCATCTCTTATTCCAGCTGCCAGCCTTTCAGAGATTAAAACTGGAAGGAATTAAGTTAGCAGAAGAGGATCAAGAAAACCAGAGGATAAATCCATAAACATTTAGAGAAATGGAGAGATAAGTGACATACTTCTGAAAGATCCAGCTGATTAACCAAAATGCACAAATAACAAAACACAAAAGCAGTGCATTTTGTAGGTGGAAATCCCAGGAAATTACAAGAAAAGGCCATAAGGCAAAACGTAGTGAAAGAGGAACAGAAACCTTCGTCACCTTTGTAACTCAACACAGGATTACTCTTTTAACACTGGGCAAAGTACAAACTAGACAAACAAGGTAGGAGAAACCATCTATAGTAAAGGGAAAAGGAACTGGCAAGGACTTAGGAAACACAAATCTCCAAAGAAAGAAAGACCTTAAGGCTAAAGGCGGCAATGTATTTAAAGTTAGAAAATTCTACCCAAATCTTCAGCTCATTTATATAAAAGTTTTAGAGGGGAAGGAGAGAGATGCACACACCAAGAATGGGTGTTCTCCTCTCAGTTCATTTAGACACCACCAGGCAGAGCAGACTTGGCAGCTGCAGGGTTGTGCAGATGACTGATCCCAGTCTGCGTTTATTTCAGAAGCTTCCCTGGACCCCAGCACGGACTGTCTCTCCCTGGAAAGGGCACAGGTAGCGGAAGGCACCAGTTTCCTGGTCGGCCACCACTGTTGTCTCGCCCCGGATCAGGGAAGAGAAACAACATCCTCTCAAGGACAGATGTGCTGGAATAAGCACCACTGGCGGGATGGGCCCGGATGTGAAGCTTTTGGACAAGCTCCAAGCACTCTGTAACCTCCTGACTGGCAGAAAAAAATTAACACACTCGTGTGTCTGGCTCGAATCGTTTCCTCTCCAGGTTGGGGGAATAATGTCACAGTTTCCCTATAACTAGAAGAAACTATTACACAAATCAAGCAACTTGGCCAGAGAAGCTGCTTCAGGCAAGGAAAAATTCCAAAATACTGCAGAGTAGACAGCAAAAAATTTCATGGTACCAATACCACTTACGGTGTAGACAACTCTGAAATCTCATGATGGCTCATGCTGCACTAAGTGAGGACTCACTAGCACTCAGCAGCTTTCAGTTTTGACTTGCAGCATTCGTTTTCATTACACTGGGCTTCAAACCATGCAGAACTGAATGACAATTTAAGTCTACGCAGATAAAGACATCTATATAAAGACATCAGCTAAGTCTAGATAGATAAAACCAGAATTGCTGTGTGGCTGCCAGGTTTGGCACTCAGACTTACACAGCCACCTCTGAACAATCCAGAGCAGCAAACTCCCCAAAAGCATTCTGCACCCTCCCAGCTTCCTAAAACCCAATGCCAGGCTCAAGGAGAAGGTGGGCTTTTGGGCAGATGAATTTCAAAATTTATGAAAGTTTCACAATGTCCATCGGCTGTGCAGAGGAAAATCAATATAGTGAGAGATGGACTACTAAAAAAAGGGGCACAAGTAGATAAATAGGAAGAGTTGACTATAAGAAATACCAGACAAAATACTGCTTGATATACACAGGGTCTGCAAGTAGCCTTAGTAGTCACATACATAGTTTTACATAAAACTTTGTATTTCAACTTTTATGTATTATCACAACTGAGCACTTAAATCCCATGTAGAAGGAGTCTCCTTAGCATTTCAACAATACTGAAACCTTTAAGAGCAGAATCTTCCAGAACTGAAGGAAGCCCTACCCATTTCACAAGAAGTGTTTCCCAACAGAAAGGACTGTAAAAATGCAAACAATGTGGATTGAGACAGTGCTCTCAACATACAGCTTAAGACTCCTAGCAAATAAGAAAGTCAAGGGAGATGAAAGAAAGAAGGGAGGAAAAAACCCCTGCCAGGTTTATTTCTGGTCAATGCATCCAAACGAGCAGTGTATTTGTCTGTACCAGTCTGTGTCTGCTGAAAAAAAGTGCAGCCTTTCAAGGAAGCACAGCTCCAGGCACTTCCAGGCTGATTCACCAGAGGCTTCTGGACACGTTTCATTTCTTTATTCAAATAACCCTCATGCTGTGGGAGTGTTACGTGTAACACCCTCCTGCTCCACACACCCTGTTACTAGTGGGTTTTCCGTGCACTGTCTCTATTTTACCTTGAACACACTGAAAACTCAGGCAGAGTTTTCAGCCCTGACCTCTGGTTCACTGACCTTGCACCAGAGCCAGACTGCGCAGAACCACCTGGCAGCTCTCACTTATTTTCAGTCGTTGTTTCCTCAGTTTCTTTGTTCCTCTTCCTCTATTTTTTATTGGATCTCTTTTATAACTTTCATTGACAGCTTCTTCCACAAGGAATGCTGTCACTGCTTGCACTCTCAGGAGTTGTGCAGCTATGGGAGAGGGCACTGGGGACAGAAAGAGGCACAGCACGGCCTTACACCCAACCTCCTCTCCAGGAAGCACGTTCTATCTACATCAGCCTGAAAAGGCTATCATCTCCTGCTACAAAATGAAGAAAAGCTGCAAAGTCATGCTTGAAACTGTGCCAGCTGAGCCAAGGCACATCAAAAAGCCAGAGCTTTGCTCTTCTGTCCTTAGGAAGACAAAAGAGCCCCACAGCATCTGTAGCACAGAGGTCAAAACACAACATTGGAGAGCATGTGAATGAATTCCAAATGCTTCCTTTTCCCATCCATTTCCTCCCAGCACTACCATGACCACCGATTTCCAGGTGCAATCAGCAGAGCAGGCCCGTGGCTCCCTCCAGGCCCTGCTTCCCCCATCCTCCCCATGGGCACTCCCAGCACACAGCCCTTTGCACACTCCATCACCATTCTCCATGTGCAAAGTTTATTCCACTTTAACAAGCACTTAATAAAGTGGCTGAAAACTGGCTCTATTGAAGTGTGTACTGGTGTTTCAGTAAGTTTATTGCTTTGAAAAAACAACTGCTAAAATGGTGTCAGTCTCCTTCATATAGGAAAAAAACTCCCTAAGGCCAAGTGAAAAAGTGAATCCCATCAACTTTAAATGAGTCTGTAAACAAAGGCATCTTGCAGTGCCAGACAGAACTACCAGAGGTTTCCACAACCCTAAATCTGAAGCTCATTTAAGACTCTCTTCTGTAAGCTAAATGTGTTATTTACAAAAGAAAACAAACAGGAAAAAGAATAGTTTTTGTAAACACATATTTCAAATATAATCCATCTTTCAATAATCTAATATCATTGATAAACAAGTAACAAAATCACTCAACCTTCATGACAAAGAGTAAGACTTGTTTACTCTCAGTAGAGATTATTCTGTCCTTGTGTTCTTCCATGAATAAGCAAAGTGCGCTGAAATCATCCTTATTTTTCTGCTTTACATGTAAACACATTCTGCTTCTGCAGAACACACTTGCGTGTGAGTTAGACACTGACATGCCAGTCTCCCAGAGCACCACTGATGACACTGTTAGTGACATTGAGTGGAAGAGCAAAATGCTACAACAAATCTAATTAAAAAAAAAAAAAAAAAAGAAAAAAGAAAAAAACCCAGGAGGCAGGAGGCAGAAAATAAAAGATGAGCAACTGAAGAAGAGGGGACTGGAAAGCATCAGATACGTACCTCCTAATGCAGAATAAGCAGAGACAGCCAGTCACAGAACAGAAAGGTGATAGGTCATAGGCCATAAGGAAAACAAGAAGGCACATTTAAACCACTCATTAAAAAATCATAGCCAAAACCAAACCAAGAGAAACTCACAAATAATATGGAAAAATAAAGACATACAAAAATAACCATTTGAGGAGAAATCCTTTTTTTGTACGCAGAAAACTGGGTTGAAGTATCACAGTTTTCTGAAATGACCTTACGGAGACTTAGTTGTTATTTATCAGTCACAGCACGTGGCAAATACCATGTGGCGTTTCCTTTTTGTAGCCGAGGTTTTATTTCTCATATCTCAGAAATAAAACTCCAAAGTCTGAAACAAGATGGCTGATTTGCATATGCAAAATAAGAAGTAACAGCCTTCAGATGCAAAGGAGCTACTTATTTTGGTTCACATGTTTTTAAATACAAGGTTAATCCTGTTACCTTCCCAAGAAAGCAGATAGACACGGAAGCAGCAAACATGCTAACAATGAACAAACACCCGGCAGCGCAAGTGCCCTTGTGACTAACCTAATTTCAGCAGCCAACCTTCTCTATCTGGATTAAAAAATGTGTGTGTTAGGTCATTTCCATCATCCTCTGGAATTTTAAACGGCTCATTCTTAATACTTTCGTATAAATTCTAGAAGGATAAAAAAAGAGAGCAAAAAGACCTCATTAATAAATATCTTAACAGAAAATGCAACTAGGATATCTTAGTGCTTCTCAGACTGTTTGCATAGAAAGCACAGGAAATACTGCCCATCAAATACTAGACCATCCCTTCTCAATCTTTGTTTACTATTTCCATCAAGTTTTGAGTTTAAACCACTTCACCTACAAACAAGTCTCTCTTATCAGCACGAATTTCGTAAGCACTCCTAACAAAGCCATTTTAATTTAACTTCAGCACTCAGTATTTCCAAGGTTTAAGGTCTGATTAGAACAGGTTTTGCCGAATGAATCTGGGTTTTCAGGAAATGGTGTGGGCCATCACACTGTCTCACAGCAACACGTGTTCTTTGCTGATATCCCAAGGGACAGGAGGGAGCTCCACAAGACACATGGAAAGAAAGGAGAGGCAATAACCAAACCATTATTTTTATTGGTTTTTCCTCTTTTCTCTCACTTACCCAGAAATACTACTCTTTTCATAAGAAGCCAATTCTACAAGAATTCTGCCATCAGCAAACTACTGAAAGCTTTTCTCTGCAATTCCTCTCCTCAACAAAAGGTTGGATATAGGGAGAACTGGCTCAAAGCAGCTGTGAACATCAGAAAATGCTTCTTTCAGCTACTCTAGTGGTAATGCAAGCTAGAAAATGTTCTTCTTGCCCTCCTTGGACAAAATTTGCCTGAGAACTGTTGTACCCACTTTTTAGTCTGCTCCCAAAACCACCAAGCTGTGCCTTGTCTCACCCAGCCCAACTCACCCGCAGCAATTCCTCTGGGAGGTCTCCGCCCTCGTTGATGCCACGGTTCATGGAGATAAACCTCTCCACGGTGGGTTTGTCTCGCACGTTGTGGTTGTGCAGGCTGGTGTTCAGCATAATGATGGCAAATGAAAGCACATAGCATGTATCTGAAATCAGAGTTGGAAAATGGTTCATCTCTGTGCTGTGGCACCAACCTGCAACATTAACATACAGCTCATCCTGACTGATAAAGTAACAGGTAGTCAAAAAATCCTGAACACTGTACGTGAAAGTCTCAAGACTTTCTTTAAACTGTTGAAGTAAGCCTAAGAAAAATATGTTACATCTCAAATTAAAAGCCAAAAGGAGAAAAACAGCATGAGAATCAAAAAAAAAAAATTAACTCTATGAAGTCATAGCTACCACCCTAAATTAACATTTCACTTATAACACTGAAGTATTCTTGGGCAATATGTTCTGTGCACACAGATTTTGCCTAGATCATGTGGTAGATCCTATAATAAACTTGGTCAATCAGTCTCCTCCTACTCAAAGTATTTCCAAAGCTTTCTCCAAAGAGAAAGAAGGGTCTCTTCAAAATAATATTTTGAATTGCATTTAGAGAGACTGAAAATGACACTGACTCAATTTCTTGGCATACAGGAGGCTTTCAGCACTACTGGATAATATCAGAACATCTTCTGATGACAAAGGAAATCTTATCATGTCTCTTGACATGGTTATAATTATAGTAAATTCTCGCAGAGTTCAAGTACCAGCAGAATGGAAACCTCTCTGCTACACAAAGGAAAAATATGTTTGCATCTTCAGCATTTTGCTTGCAGTATTTTCCTCTCCAGCTCCTGCAGACCTGCTTTACATCAACCTTTCCCCAGCCTATCTGTTCCTCAATCAACTGCAAACTATGTGTGCATAGAACCAAACACACCAACAATCCCTGGCATTCTCTGCAGTATCACAAAGCTTTGGCAGCTTTTATACTTTGAGCAATCCCAAAGCAAATAATTCAATGGAAAACTGGGGCACATTTCTAACTGAGATCAATTATTGCTGAGCAGAGTGCTCAAGAGAAAGGATACAGTCCTCGTAACAAAACCAGACCTATAGCCACATACAGGAGGACTTGATACAGAGATAATGAGGTATAAAGTCCTTATAACTGACAGATGAGACCACCCAACCTACTGGTCTCTTCTGCCCTTAAGCCCCTGAGAATCCCTCCTTTCCAACCCCTTGACAAAATCTTTGGTGACATTTCTGAAGTGTGTTTTATACTGTGATTGGCTTAGATATATATTATTGCTGAAGTTTTATAAATGGAAATGCATTCTGACCATAAGCTCCCATTGCCTGGATCAGCCAGTCATGTTCTCTCAGTTCTCAGAAATTTCTCATTTCACTTATTATTTTAACCTGAACACCCAGACTGGACATTGTCTCACTGCATCAGATGTAGAAGAACATATATATTCATTTATATTTGGATCATATATGTACTTAAGAATTGCTGTTGCCTCCTCTGACTAACCTGTAGACTGGAAGACTCCGGGGTTACAAAGGCAATACCGTGAAGCAAAAGCTTCCATCATACGATCTATTTTTTGAGCCTCTCCTGGGAGTCTGAAGCTCCAAAGAAACTGCCTACAGAAGGGAAGAACAGTTGTTACTCATTACATTTATACATTAAGCATATACTCCCAACAATCTGAAACAAACAGCACTGTCTATATAGAATGTCCTAGAAATATGTTCTCAATCTCTCAACACACAAGTCAGGAGCTATTATAAAGCAACATGCACAGATGGCTAGCCCAGAAATTCAGCCAGCAACACTGCATGCTATCAGGCAAGATAATATGGCAGTTCATATTCTGAGGCTCTCTTTTTTCCAGACTAGTAAACAATTTTCTGTATGCATCCCATTTTTGCCATGAGAATGCTATAGGGGAAAAAAAATTAGTTCAATCCTCCCTGGGTTTCCTGGCTACAAAAAGCAATAAACAGCGAGACTTTACTTACAATGTAAAAAGACAAATTACATAAAATATTTCTGGCAGGAGAGAGAAACAAGGAATGCAAAAAGACTTAACATCTTTACTGAAACTCATCAAAGCATTTTAAAAATAGTAATAACAAGAAAACCCCAGTGCTTAGAGAGGTATTGCCTGTCTACTGTCAGTTCACCCTACAAGACTCAGGCCTAGGTCTTAAAAAGAATGACTTATCATTTCAGTAATTTTGTAATACATGCAGCAGATCTATGCTGCTGTTTTAGCAGCACAACTGGAATACAGAGTTTACTTTTGAGGCTTATTATTTCCATATGGAGGTACACTGGAATGCATACAGGACAGAAGTCTTCACAAATTTACTTTTGGCACATTTTGGTGCCGAAAAGTTCCAATGAATTTCATCGTTTATTCTTTTATCTCTTAGCAAAAGAATTATCTGAATTAAACTAGGCTCTAAGCCAGCAAAGTTACATGCTCTGCCATGCAAAACAAGTTCTCGCTATTCCCTGTACACTGGATGCCAATATAGGAACAATTTATTCCTGTCTTCATCAATTCGCATTTTAGGACATTGTATTCAAGTGCCACAGGCCATCTTTAGTTTCTCAGCTCTATATACTCTTTTACTCACCTCGTGCAATGTTCCAGATCACGAATTTTGTAAGCTACCAAAATACAAACATTTAATAGTAGCAGCTGCTAAGGAAGAATAAAGTCAAACCTAACGTTAAATTGCCTCCCAGACAAGCTTCAGCAGCCACAGAAAAGGCTTCCTTGGCTCAAATCTCAGGCAGCTCAAGTGATCACCACCACAGCGCTCAACCATAGCAAAGCTGTTCTGACTCCACATCACAAGGCTCTGCCCCAGAACAGGGATCACACGGACATTTCCATTCATCTGGTGTCAGGAGGGAGTCACTTGTGGCAACAGAACAGGCAGAACTGCCTGAGCCAACTTCATTTGCTCAATCTGTTACGGATCTTCACCGAGGGCAGATGGGACCTCACAAGGTCACTGTGTGCAAACATCCCAGGGAAATCAAGTGAACTCTTCATTCAGCAAGGGAAAAAAAACATACTGAGATATCACACTTTCTTTCACATGACAAGTGGGAAACTCCAAGGGAAGCAGAATTTTCAGAGTTCACCTCTTTGCAATTGAACATAATCATTGATTATGGCCAGGGGATTTCTGCCCCTCCCTGCCCAGAGGGACAAGCTGAGGTAGACGCAAAGGAGGAAGAAAATTATGTAGTTGTTTAAGAGTTTGTTTCTTTTTTAACCTATCTCTGTGCTAAGGTATAAAATGTCCACACATGGCAGGAACACCAAGGAGCAATTGCTGTGTTTTAGTTGCTTGTATTTGAAATGATCAGGAGCTGCCACCCCCAAAGGCAGCACAAACACAAGCCACGGGGAGGGTTAAACAGAGCTGTCCCTGCTCAGCGCACAGCAATGCTCAGTACAGTTGTGCTGAGCTGCAGAGCAGCTTTCTGACCAATAAATCAACACAGTGACTCATGTGAACATCCAGTTTGATAAAGGAAGCTCAGGTCAAAAACCAGAAAGAATTTACTCACCTTAAGGCTTGTACAAGATTGAGATCAGCGAACTCATGGAGTTCAACAAAAGCCTGAAGAACTTTAATATTAAATTCATCTCTACGAGAAACAAACATGGAAATAGACAATTACAATTCTGAACTTTGAAGACTTCAACGTTAGTTATCTCTATTTGCTTCCAAGAATGAGCAAGAAAATAAACAATCATACTGATCAAATCAAGTCCTCAGAATTAGTCTACACATTTATTTAAGAGGTATTTTAATATTTAACATTAGGATTTAGCCCATTTTTGCTGGTAGGTCAGCAAGAGCCAGTGCGCTGGAAATTACTTTAGAGCTGCTCATTAAATGACCCAAAAACGGCCTGGCCTTCTTTCCTTCCCCTTTATTATTACTGTATCTGCCTTGATATAGGATGATACCTGACATTTGATAAATTTGATAAATCCTTTTGCAGAAATTTTGTCATGAACTCTTTAAACAATGGTTAATGTGAAATTAATTTCTTTTACTACACAATACACGAAAAACAAACTACTCTTTTTTAGCTCCAGGGAAATATTAAAGAAGCATCTTAATTTACATACAAAGATAAGAAACAAAAATGCTTCAACTGATTGTATCAAAGAAAAAGAAGAGCTTTTGAAATGAGCTACTTAATATGGATGGTGTTCTTATTCCATTCCCAAAAACTATACAAGGAAAGTTTACTAAAATCAGAAAAGGTTTTGAACAAGCTTCCTCTCAACCCAACTTTTATATTTCTCTGTAAACCATAAGCCAAATTATGCTTTGTGTGACTCAGAGGTGTTTAAATGCAGAAGTAACATTTAAACACTAATGACCACAAAACTAGTTGGCTGCAGACAGAACTTAGCCTACCCCATCACTGAGTTCATATGCCAGAAGCAAAAAGGTTTCAAATCCTCAGGGTGTGCTTTAACGACATCACCAAGGCAGAATGTTGCACGCCAGACTCCACCCGAAAACAGAAAGGTGTGCACCCCCAAGAACTATCTGCTGCATTGCTGACTAACTGCATAGTCAGACTGATCTGTAACACCCAAATACCTCAAACCCAACTATTCATTCATCAGGACGTTCCCATATTGTTTATAGAAAAACACCCCAGCTCTGCCAAGCAAATCAAAGCAATTCTCATCTAATTTAGCAAAGCACGATCCAACGTGGGACTGCCCTCCAGGGAAGTGGCAGAACACTTTAACAAAGCAGGACACTCCACAGGGGGATGTTTTTATTCTAAGCAAAATACTGATTTTGTTTATATGTCCGTGAGACTTGTGCTGGGTGCACCTCCAAGGGCACAAGGTCTAGGAAGTCACTTTAAAAAGTAAGTGAAGACTTATCCACACAGAAAGAAATCTTAAATCTTTTATAGGATGTAATTCATGCCTTATTTATTGTAACTTTTTTTGGTGTTATTCCATTTTACCATTCACTGTTTTCAGTCTGCTGAGTGCTGAAAGACTATAAAAGTCAGTAACTTAAAATATACCTCTTTATGGCAGAATGTTATACAAATATTTCATCCTGTTGACTATCCTGGTCTTGTCTTCAGCTATATTTAGCTAGAATGCAGAAGTAATTCATGAGGGGCCCCTGAGAGGGAGTGGCAAAGTAAAAAAAGAGAATGTCCCCAGACTCCAAATGCCTTGATAAAAGTCTGTGTAACTCAGCAAAAATTCATCCATAATATCCTCTGCCAGTCACACAGCACAAATCATTGGATAGCCTGTTTCTGAGGGAGTCATGAAGGCAAAACTAGCAGCTGAAAACACCTCAGCTGTCACATTTCATCTCACAGTATTTATTTTTCTCCAGGACCTAAAGGCCTAATACATTCTTTCCAGAGAAACATGAATAAAAATTATTAGGATTCTAGGAAATTACTGTTGCAGTTCAACAGAATATGATGAACCACTTCACCACTCCAGACCCAACTACCTTGACATTTCCATACACGTTCCTGATAATCAGATTGTCATCTCTTCACTGCCACCCCCTCACTAAATTCATATGTGTGAAGAAAAAAAAACAGAAAGAAATACCATTTGCTTTCCCATTACCATGTTAATATTACACCCTCCACAGAACTAAAGAAACATGCAAAAAAATTTCTGTTGACTAACCGGATGCATTCAATAAAAGCTCATTTTACAGGAGATAATTTTAAAATTTCTTTTTGGCATCACCTGCTCCTTAGAATGGACAGACTGCTCCTCCCTTGTGGCAAAATGGGAGCAGTGTGACAATTCTTTTCACTTCTCCTGAGGTTTTAGTCTCCAGGTGATAGATTTATATAAAATACCCTGATCAAATTTGCTATTCAGTATGACCACTAAATCTGCCAGTTGAAAAACCTCAGAAGATAAAACTGAATTGCTTATTTCTCTGTATACATACTCAGTGTTGCTTTAGACAGGTCTTGTTATAGTTTTGCAATTATGAATATTAAAATCTAAGTGATTTTATAATACTGATTGCCCAAATATTCAAGAGAAGCAACACAGTTCTGTTGTATCAAAATTCCAGACATGTCTATATATTCTGTACAGAGACTTCATAGTCTGTGTTGTGTATAGAGACTTCATCTCTTATTACAGCAAAAACTTGCATTTAAACCTACTAAAGTCAAGAGGAAATTGCTGAGCACAAACCCAAGCTGTTGATGCTGTAAGCAAAGTGGGGTGTCTCAGAAGGGATCTGCCACAACATATCACTCCAGGAGTTTATCCTAAATGAGTCAACTGCTAAACCCCCACAACTGGCACCTGAACACGTGCCAGCACATCGACACACACGCTCCAACCACCCTGCACTGCTGTCTCTCAGTTGCCTTTTTTAAAATCAATTCCTAGGTTGCACAGCAATGGCAGTAATTTGCATCCTGACTGTGTTTTGCAATAGTTGCATAAATATGCATATGTTGCATGATTATTGTCCCAGGACTGATAAGGATTCGGTGCAGCTGCCCTTTGGGACACCTCCTGACTCATGGGAAGTATCTGTGCAGGGAAGATGACAACATTCAAACCTGATAATAACCATTGTCTCAGGGACTACCCGTTCTAGTAACTCATTTCTTTATTGTCCCCTCATTACTGACTGTAAGTCACTCCTTCTCTGCCCACAGCACCAAGAGCTACCAGAACTGTTGCAATACAACTCTCAGACAGTCCAAAAGCATATGGTATTAATTCTGCACTATAGACAAATTTAAGGGTTCTCAAAATAATAAATTACAGTTAATTAAGTATCATCCCATGATGTATCCATTTAAAAACTACAATCTAGCAGGTAAAAACCTATCACAGAATTGTAGCAGTTTTACATCCCCCTGTAGATTTTAAGGATCTCAGATTAGTGGAGTAGCTCTCTCATGCAGGCTGGGAAGGGGAAGGTAACCACCCAAAACCTGTAAATATGCTTTGTGAACTCAAGAACAAAGTTTCAGTATTTGTATTTTACCTTTCACCGAGGTAATCTCCAATTACCGTTTTATTTAATCCTTCTCCTTTATAAAGGAACTGTGCAATGTCTTCTGCAGTGTTCTGCAGGAGGTCATTTTCTATCAGAAACTGTATTCCCTAGGAAGAAAAATTCCAGAGGAAAAGGAATGTTATGTTTTCCCCACAAACATTCATGCAAGTATCACTCATAACATTTGGTATTAATGCACTTACACAGACATATACTTCGCACATTAAGAATTCCATTAACCTACAGGTTTTGGTTTTTTTACATGAAATGGTAGGCAAATGCTTTTCAGTTAAATAAGCAATATATAGCACTGGTTTAAAGATGAAAATGAGAACATATGTTTAAGCCTAGAAGTACTAGGTGGCAGTTTGAATCCTGACATAATCTGCAAAATCATATAATGAAGAGGTACACAGAAACAACTTAATTACCACCGTGGCATGAAATAAAGCACCTGTTACAATCTACAAACTGCAACCCAACACATTAAGCCACTACTCGCAGCAGAAGTCACAGCTGGAGATACAGAACTGGTTCAAAGGAGTTTCTGCTGACACTGGGACTCTCAGCGGGTTCTGGCTGGGCTGGGATTAAACTGTTTACAAGGGACTGGATGTACACTACTCACAGACTGGTCATAAACCAGCCAAGCTTCCACTACTGAGCTCCTACGGCAGGCAGGAGCAGAGTCTCACCCCGTCCCTCAGAGTGAACCTGATCCAGCCCCTCTGCCTCCATAACTTACAACTGGCCCACCCTGGGGAAGCCCAGGGAACTTTCTGCAAAGCAGCAAAGAAAGGAGACTAAAAGTAACATAAAGATCATGTAAAGGATGGGAGGGATGCTGTTCCAACACTCAGCAGGTCATGAAGACATGGCCAACTTGTTTTCCCCCCAAAGATGTTGCTATTCCTGCTGATGTCTTAACAGCATGCTAGTGAAAAGCAGAAATGGAAATTGTAAGGAACCTTAATGTCCTGCGTTCCAAGTATATGTACAAAAGAGGCTAATAAATTATTATTAATGTGTTCTACTAGACTATTTCAGAATTATTTCAGTTTCTGCAGGTGGAATATATTTGTTTTTTATTTCATCACAACTGAAAAAATTCCATTATTTTTTGACATAGCTTAGGTGGCCCTTTAGTAACATTCAAAAAAGTAATTATTCTTCTGTTTGGTTAATTCTAGCTTTTGATAATGAAACAATTATCTGCCTGACAAGAAATAAGTCAATCTTCTGACCTAATTTAATAAAGAAAATGAACTGTGATGTTACAAGGCTTGAATCTTTCTTTAGAAAGTCTGGAATGCAAACCTCTCAAAACAATTTTATCATAATCTGAAAACTTAATTTCAATGCCAAACTGCTACTCTGACAACTTAATATTTTGATAAGTCATTTCACAACAGACATGACTTCTTTTCAAAGAATCTACTCATTTCATCTGGAAGCAGAAATAGCTGAGCTTCCCTTGAAAGTCATCCCTTCAAAGCCTATCTGATAACTAAATATTTATACAGTATTTGACTACAAAACATAGTGTTTTTCCCATACCAAGTTATCCAAAAAGCTCCCATCTCTGTCAAGCAAGAGACCCTTTCCTGTATCAGCATCAGAGGCAGAAGATTCCCTCGCCCAGCACCTGCACTGTATTATTCACGCTCAGTATAAATAGACTGACCTGAATAGTTCTCTTAAAGTTGTACAAGTCACTGATAATGGACATGACCAGAAGCCTGGGAAACAAATCTCTGTGCACAGAAGCAGATACTTTAACTTATAGCAAAAAAAATCAATTTCATTTTCCTTTTCCTGGATTTTGAAAAAAAATTTTTTTAGTTACTCTTAAGATGCTAAAGAACCAGAAGTCAAATAGACAGGAAAACCAATTTGTCTGGGACAACAACTCCAGCGTCTGGAATAAATGGCAAAATAGGCCAGCCAAGCCCCTATCACCTCCTACGCTATCTTTTGTCTCGATGCAAATTTTCTTTCTGGAGACTGACAGGAGACAGCTGTACTAGTTTAACTTCCACACACAGAACTTATGGTTATAGAAATATTCCATATTCACTACAAATACTGCATAGATTTTTTTTCTGTTTAAAGTCAGCGCAACGACACCTGCTTTGAATTTCATTGCTCTCACGGTAACTTAATTACAAATTTTGCAGCTATTTAAACCCAGCCTTTGTCACAGAGAATTCATTCCCTGGCTCAGCACAGGCAGTGCTGACTCCAGTGCTGCACATCTCGAGCACACCTTTATGACTGTGCACAGGGATTCTTGAGGTGTTTTCCAAACTGCACCATTTCAGCCCTTCCCGCAGGAGCTGAGCAAACCCAGCCACCAAGGTCTGTGAGACACACCAAGTGCCTGCACTGAACACAGCTATTGGCAGAGAGGGGAAGGAGAGCTGCTCCACACATGCTCTGGAACGTGTGAAGAGCTTCAAATAGAGGTGGCAAAATAAAATTACCTCCCTGTGTTCCTCCTAATATGGAAACATGAGACCTGCTACTTGGGTTTTAAAGGAGAAAACTTGTTGGATTCAGCACACATATTATTACCCCAGTTCTTTTGCATTCCCAGCTCCATCCTCCCTGCCATTTATGAATGAAAAACATCCTTTTCACAGTGAACCCAACATCAGGAGGTGGTATATTTTATCTGTCTCTAACTTAAAGCAGCAGCTGCAAACAGCACGATGACCCAGCTCCTGCAGCCACCACTGATCCACAGACATTATTAAGAAATTATTCCTCTAAGTCTGTTTACCACATTTAAATTATGTTACAGTAGCAGTGTGGCCACAGCATCTATTTATAGAAATAATTTCACCCAGTGAGAACAGTAACAGAAAATAGTTAAGGTTGGAATGAAAGCATCTGACACCATCCTGTGACTTTGTCACAAACTTCCAGGACATGAAAGAGCTGGAGGACAACAAATATCAGGATATTCGGGGGTGTTCTGCTCTCAACAGAAGTTAGGCAGCAACCAAAATGGAAAAATAAAAATAAAACGCATGGCCAGCAGTTTAAAAAGGGTTCTTTGTAAAGTACTTGAGAGTTTCTGGCAAACCAAAACCAGCCTGAAGAACAGAAGCCATCACTGTGCTTGGAGCAATTCAGAAAAGCCACCAAAATGTAACTGAATTCAATACAATTGGAAAGAAAACATGTCAAGAACACAGAAAAACAAATGCTAAATGATTTCCAAAAAGACTTTAAAGAATATTCTTCCCAAATTCAAAATGGAATCTCCATTACAGACAACAGAAGACAGTAAAACAAAGCAAGGAAGATGAAAAGTGGAAAGTAAAGGCTGAAAGTCAAATATGCCAAAGCAGCTCTTAAATATTTCAGGGGAGGTTTGTAAGAGAACATGCAAGTGCCTGAATTTTCCAGAAAATTAACAATTATTTAAGAAACACAGAGGCATTCCAGAGAAATGAGCTACTTTACTTCTTGGCTAAATGCACAGCAGACTTCTTAAAACTGGCAACCAAGTTTGTAGCTGCAGGGGTCTGTACAAGTCAGGTGGGTACACAACCATATGTATATACATATACAAACATACAGATGTTAATACATGTCTTTTTCCCAAACAGAATTTAGATATGCAAATATAGAAGTCTGTATGAGAACGAATTAAAAACCATGGTAAAGGTGTTTTGGAAGAAAAAAATAGGAGAGCGTTAAAAAAAATAAAATGGATGGCCTCACTAATAACTAAACATCAATTTTTTTTAATTGTATTTGACACACCAATGTAGAACACCTCTATCAGGCACACAGCAAGCCAGCTTGATCACAGCCTGGTATATCTGCTTGTTGATAAGTAACCTCCACCATCAAAAAGGTCTCCTTAAGTGTAACAAGCACACAAGTGGCAAATGCCTTAATCACTACTCCCAGTTTAACCCGCTGCTCAGTGAGGTACAGGATATGCAAGTAAGGCCTGTGATCTGACATTATCAGGAGTGTTTCTTAAGAAAAACATGAATGTATTTGTCATAGATCATTTTACAAGCAGAAACTTGATTCCTGACAAGTGGGGAAAAAAATGCTCTACCTTCTTGGGGTCCATGTTGAATTTCTTCCTTCCCATGGCTATTTGCTTATTTCTTTGTGTAGTTTTGCTACATATGGAGAAAGAGAAGAAACAACAAGCAGTTATCAGCTGCTCTTTTACTAAACCAACAATTTCTAGATGAGGTTTTTAATTTGTATTTTGGCTACTTTGTATTTTCTATTACAAAAACAAGACAATTCATTTGCTATAATGGGGAAAATTATGTTACTATTTTCAATTCCTTCAAGTGGCTGCAGCTTAAGAGAACCACATCCTTATCAACTGGACAGTCTAAAATATTACTCTCTACCCAACATATTACCTATCCAGAAGAATGACACATCTGGATAAGACAAAGTCAGGCTTTAGAGACTTTATAACAGACTAAATAAAGATGACCCACAGGTTGTTTAGCATGAGAAAGCTAATTTTAGTTGCTATTCCAGGAAGATCTGTTCCAAGGTCTTACTGAATCGTGTCCAGATGTTGGCATTACTTACCTTTCTTCTACACTAGTCAGATTATCAATTTCAGTCATAACTTCAGCAATTTCAAATTTTAATCTCTGTCAAAAGAAGGAAGGACAATACATTAACCCACATTAAAACACCTTTTCAAATCACTGGTCACGTAATAGTATGATCAATTAAGGTTTTATTTTCTAATATTTGCTAGTTACCTGAAGAAAAGTGGTGAATCTTAGGTATTTGAGGATTTTACCACAATTGCATGCCTGTTCAACACATGGATCTGAAGTCCCAGTGTGTACTCATGTCAGAGTACCACGACCAAATTGCCACTATCAACTACAGTGTAAGAATTCTGTACCCAGAGCTCTCACTCCCTCCTATCCTGGATGCAAATCCGCTGTTTAATGAGTTCTTGGTTACACAAATCAAATGTGTACATATGTAAATTCAAAAGGTGGCATTTGTAAAAGCACACATGTGACTCATAAAACCTATTCACTATTAGCAGTATTCAGCTTAAGCCATTTATATGCTTTTAAAACCATTACCTGAAATTCATATCTAGGTCTACAGCTTACTGTAACTTAATCTACTGAAGCAGCTTCCAAGGATCTTTACTGATAAACCAATTACCTCAATATCATCAATCAGTTCCTTTTTCCTGCGACGAATATTTAAAAGCTCTTCTCTTTCTTCTAAGGAGAGGTCATCAGGCACTGGAAGAGACCAAAATGTGCAGTTTTTTAGTATTTGGAAACCTCATCACAGAAAATAAACTGATTCAGAAAAGTAAGTTTACATGACACATCAGATTTATTTTTTTTTAGCTGAGATAATTTTCAGGAAGAAACATAAAACAAATAGACAAACACACAAATGAAACCTAAACCTAATTTATTGGTAATCTGCTTTATAAAAATCTTAAGTAAGGTAATTGAATGAATGACTATGGACAGAGTCTATCTTTCAAAAGACAGAGAGACAATGAAAGAAATCTTGTTATCATACAATTTGGTAAGATTTGGCTCTACAGTTTAATTGCCAGATTCAAGTCTGATGTAATTCCTATTATACAACTAACACACCAAAACTCTTGGTGCAAATTAATTACGATTCAAAAGACATTACTGCCTTCCAGAGGAAAAACTCAAGGAATACCCAGTGCTAAAAGCAAGATGTGTATCCTGGTGCTGACTTCGGACACCACCTAATGCCAGCAGGGCCCTCTCACTGCTCTGTGGAGGGAGATGCCGGTAAGCACAACACCCCTGAAACCGGAACACCAAAGACCTTCCAGCACAGGAAACACAAATAAATACACAGCCAAAATCAGGTGTCTAACACAAGGTATCGCAAACACAATTTTTCACATAGCAACAAGCGAGTCTGAAGTACTGAAGTCAATTTTAGGTCTCTCCTTGGCTATGCCAAATCAAATATATTACCCTGTTGATAAAAATCAGTTGCTCCTGAGGATGCAAATGCGTGGCTGTCACTGGCCCCAGTCCCTTGCCCTGTGGTCTCTGCCTGACAACCAGCAAACCCACGTTATTCACACAAAACCTTTGCTTTTCTTGAGCCCTCAGATGCTCCCCAGCACGAAACTTCCCTGGCCAGAGATCGCCCCTGCTCATTTGTACAGCACTAGAGAGCAACCACCAATATTCACGTCCTGTGCAATGATCCTATAATAACAGTTTTAATGCCTTCTTGGAAATAGCTCCTTAATTATAGAAGAGCTTTTCCTTCTACCTCAGTAAAATGGAACACCAAAAAATAATTAATAAGGTATTTAAATGGTTCTGTCCCAACAGTAGCACATAAGTACAGTCATTTGGGATGGCCAAAGCCACTGCTTTATGTTCTAGACACATTTAACAGACTGTAGCAAAAGGACCACAAAAAATGTTTCAGCTTGAGAGAAGTTTTAAACACACATTTGAAACACAGATTGTGTTCAAATCTTAATAATGAAATGTATTGATTATTTCAACAGCCAGTGGTTAAGCTCCTTTCCTTTTAGCATCTGAATCATAACATAAAATCCAAATGGCGACAGACCTTGTTAGACATGAAGTAATTATGGCAAATGATCTCATTTAACTACTCCAGATACAAACAAGATTAAATTACTTCCAGTTTAGGACATGAGTCTTCTGCTCAACGAATACCAGACTTCAGTATGTTTACCTGCTTTTTCTTTTCATCTCATCAGAAATCTACCCACTCCTAAAAATTCCTTGCATGCAAATAGTGCTAAGATTCTTTTCACATCAAACCTTATAAATACACATTACTACATCACATCTTTGTCTTACATGTATATTCTAAGATCTTAAAACATCAAAGCTCAAGAGGTTTTATGACTATACACACACTATGTACATACACACACCACAAATATTCCAACTAGTTAACTGAGGATTGATAATGAAAAAGAAAATTAAGACTGTCATTACCCAATACTGATTATGAAAAAGACAAACCGTATATAATCAATCACACTCTTAGCTAGGAAGCACATTCTGATATCCTTTATGGATTTTTGCAGTATTGTAGGTGAAACTACATTAAAGTTTTGCAGTATGGGTATTAGTAAGAGTTCTTAATTTTTTAACTTTTTGCCACAGCAAGACATTTTGGTAGCTCTCACCTTTGCTGGCAACTGAAAATACTGATCAGAATCCAAAAAGAAAACCATTTTAAGTATTTAGAATTCATAAATGGTGCTTGGTTTTCTTCAAGCCGAGTTACAAAATCTCTGGATTAGGCACTACCAGAAATCCTTCCCAGAGCTGCACACCAGGGAGTGGTACTACAGTTTCTTCTCCATTACTCTACTGTGCAGTGAAGGCTCCTTGGAACAGGTTTGGAATATCTGGAACACGTGAAATTGCTTTTTGGAATCAACACGAATTGTGACAGTTTTCTGTGCTCAAGCAACCCAGCAAAGAAAAGGAATCAAACACCTCATTTCTTCTCCTACAGCACCCAAAGACTGTCTGCTGTGCTCTCCTCTCCTCTGATCACAGCCGCAGCCCAGACAACCCTCCCAGCGTAATTAATGCTGCTGTTAGACAAAAAGGGAATAAAATAAATGGAGTCAGACTGCCTTTTGCATTAGGAAATAACATCAAGTATCTATCTGCCAGATGCCAGACAAGAAGTCTGCAGGAAAAGAAGATTCTGCACTTGCAGAGCGCTTAGATAAAAACGCACATTAATGCAACATCTTTATATAAAGGTATTAATATCAGAGCCAACAGATTCCAGTGTCTTTTGATAAGAATAAAAGAATCAGGATGTAACTGAGTGGGAGTTACAGTACCCCTCAGCTTCCAGGAACTATTGGTATGGCCAATATTTTCCTTCTCTCACACTACCAGCACAGAGAAGGGCTGACTGACTTGTTAGGATGACTCCCAAGTGCACTGTCCTGCAGCCACCAGAAACTGGCCTGTGGGAAGAGCTTTGCCTTATTCTCATCCTTCTATGGGTTGTGTGTCATCACTGCCTCCCTCCTCCAGCGCTGTGCTCATGCCATGAGAAAACAGACCAGTGCAGAAATGAAGGCATAAAAAAAAAAAAAAAGGACCTTTAAAGAGTGCATGTGGCATTCCAGCCTGGAACTGCCAAGGCTGAAGGTGTTTGCTCCACGGGGCCATGTGACTTCACATCCACTGTCCCTGTCACTTTGACGCAGTGTCTTAAACCAAAATTTAACAGTATTTCTGTATTTCAATGAAGGCTTTTGAAATATTAACATTGGAGGACAACACACAACAATGCATTAAAGCATCTTGACAGTCCTAAGCAAATATTGCAGGTACGTGGCAAGTGAGAGCAAAACCTTCTGCCTCCAGCAGCAAGAACATTCCTGCTATTCCAACCCTGTGTTCACATAACCCCCCACACGGAAGAGTTCATAGAGCACACATGTATTTGTTCTGTAAAATGAATTTTGTACTGTCCTGTCTGAGTCATTTTTGGGTTTTTTGTATGTGTTTCACCAATCTAAACACAAAGTAGACAGGATGGGAGGAGTTAGCACGAACATTTAAATACTGAAAAAGAACACAAGCATTTCAGTACAGTGAACAAACTGCAGCTGCAGCATGCTTCCATGCCATCTTCTAATCTTTCAATAAAGACAACATGCTAATGCAAGCCATTTCTGTGAAAACGTTTTCACTTACAGTGAGAGCATTTCCTTTTTCTAAAACTTCAGCTACTACCAAATAGAAAGCCAGTGTACCCACTGATATTTTATTTATGAGGAAAAAAGTTGTTGAAAGTACAAATTATATTCTTGGCTAAGTAGAAAGAAACAAAAACACACCACCATATGCATTACAATACTACTCCTACTATCAAAAAAAAAAAACAAAAAAAACACACCCAGAAAAACATTTCATAAATTCTAACACGGCCTATAAAGTTCAATTACTGCAACTGATCTAAATGTACTTATATTAATATCCTGTAAAAAAACACTTATTGAAATACACACTTTTGATACAGGTCTGTTTACTATAATGCATTAGGGGAAAACAAACAAACAAACAAACTGCAGCTCACCACAGACATGGGGGCACTGTCCACCGGTTGTGATACCACTTTGTTAAATAACTTCCCACTATGGACAGCCCAAGCACAATACCCAAAGAAGAGCATTACCCCACAACTCTCAATGTAAAGCACTGTAGAGCAGTAGTAAAATTTATGTATTTTCCAGGTCTCCAATGGTATTCCACAAACCAAAACTCCTGTGTTCAACTCCACTTCAGCCTTCTGACTGTCAGTCACCAGCCAAAGTGCAAACCAACCTCACCCAGCCCCTTCAAGTGACTCCAGAGTTCAGTCTCTCAGGAGGACACAGTACAATACCCATAGCCAGTAGAGAGCAAACATTAACAATATTTAACAACAGACAAAACAGTAATTCTGTAACCCCACTTATGAAGCAACACAACTGCCTGACTCTCATTGCTCAACTAACTTCTGGTTTCAGAAAGATAAATATTTTCCTTCTCTGTGTCAGTCCCAAATTGGTGGTCTTCATTATTTGCATTCCAAGCAAAGAACAATTAGATGGAATTTAATTCTGAGGCAGTTGAAACATCTTGCAAGTGTAAAGATATTTACACAATGCAAGGCTGAAAACTAAACAAAGCTATCCTTGCCCATACACAGAATGGGTAGACATGTTTCTTCTGGCCTTTAAAATAATATACATCCATCTCTGAGAACAAATCTGATTGTCTCGGGACATTTGCCTCAGCGGATATTCTCAGGCTATCTCTCTTCCTTTCCCTCTACATGCTCCCTTTTTTTTAAACTTAATTATAGGAACATTTTCCAGCTTTCAGACAAGATGTATAAACAGTGCTGTGACCACTTGTGGCTATTAAAAATTCCATAGAAGTTTTTGTAGGAGGACATCCTTATGAACAGATTCCCTTCACAGTGCAGAAACAAACTACATCTGCATTAGATTCAATCAGTAAAATCAGCTGGATTTGGTTGTTTCCTTCTTTTAACCCCCTCTGCCATTTACTCACTGCTGAGCATGTTCCAGCATAGGAACACAATCACACTTTCGTTAAGAGGGGAAATAATCCTCTACACAATATCCTTTCACACACAAAAAAATTGCCAGTTGGTGGTAGGAGGAATCTGGGACAGAATTCATGGCTTGCAGAGTTATTTGGAGTTTTCAATCACGAGGGACTCTGTGGCCAGAAAGTACATGAGTGGCCAAACCCAGAGGAGAACCTCCAACGCACAGCCCTCGTTCTCATTGTTCAGCTGTTGGAAATCACACCATCACAAGATGTTCCTGAAAACATTTTTTACTCCAGCACAAGAAGAAGCTTTGCAGTTTTATTACCCTTTTGGGCTTCTAATAATATGGAGTGGGAGAACCCTAACAATATTAATCCTATTACCACATAAAAATACATTTTCAGGAATTTAGAGGAAATTGTCACCCCGTGACATTACCTGCTAAACCACTGAGATTTTTTGCTTCTTCTTCCACTGCAAATTAGATTTATTATATCAGTGATGCACATTTGTGTGGGGTTCTTTTTTAAGACCAAACAAAAGCATAAAAAATTGGAAATATGAAATACATTTTTATTCTAGACAAAAGAGGTCCAGCAGGGTAACTGCATCACCAAGTGTGAAATCATCACTTGAAGATAAACAAACAGTATTTATTATAATCCATAAGAATGACTTCAAACAAGGCAAAGATTATGTTTTAGTCCTGGTCAGAAAGAGCCATACATAATTTAATTAGTGTTAACATCTCTAGCCAAGCAGAAAGCAGGCAGTTGCCAAACTGTGCAAAATCAGGGTCCAGATAACACCGGTTCAGAGGGAAGGGAAAAAAATCCACCACGCTTTACCTGCCTCCCAAAAACCACCTGATTCCAGGTGTGGCACAAGGCATGCCCTGCCACGGAACCCGCAAAAGCGCTGCTGTCTGCAGAGCACAGAGGGGAGAGGAGTCTGCAGCAGTAGCAGCAGCATATGTGTCTTTACAACTGTGTGTACAGAACAGGAGCAGCAGCAGCTGTGCAGGGGAGGAGGAGGGGGGAGAAAGGCTCCCCAAAGCTCTCGCATGAGCTGCTAATCCTTGCTGCTGGCGATTAGCTGCCCTTCTTAGCGGCACTAAAGCACAAAGAGGTGCTTTACAGCAACTTCCACGCCTTCACCTCGCACACAGACTTACCCACAGAAATCAGAGAGGCACCTCCCCGGCTTCTGAGCTCCTAATTAGGCCACTGCCACAGATACTGGCCATTAGAAAGCAGGGCGTGTTTCACTTTATGAGTGTTTCTTTTTTACTGTCCATGCTCTGTTATTTTCATGAACAGGCAGTACTGAGGGTCATGATTACATTGTATTTACCTCCTCTACTCCAGTAATGTGTTTTATTTCACCATTTTATGTATTTCCATTAGGAAACCAAGTGTTTTGCAACAACTACATAAAAGAACCACTTTTAACCAAATAAAGGAGCGTCACTTGGGGAGAAAGAAGAAAAACCACACAGGGATGAGCTCTGAGCAAGATTTCACAGGGTCGGTACCAGCTCTTGTATGTTTCTGCATTGCTTTGCTACTTTATGGCTGGAGCCTGTTTTTTCTGGGTTTGGGTTTTTTTCCCAGTTTAGCAGGACAAATGGTTTCACCAAGGGACCACAGAATTGCCAAAGACAACACAACAGGCCCAGCAGAAACCCCTGGCAGCAAAGGAGGTACAGGGGACAGCAACCCCCTGACATCAGCCAGCCCTAAAACCAGCTGAGCTCAGCCCCAGAACCCCACCTGCACAGGCTGTATTCCCTGCATCCTAAAAGTAGTTCAACCTGATATTAAAAATAGATAAGCATGGATTTCCTTTTAGAAGCATTTTTCTTTTGAAGTCGCTCTACTCTTGCTTCAAGATTCAGAAGATGCTTCTAGGCCAACCTTTCTTTCTAAAATATGTAAATACAAATTACTGAATATGAAAAGAAAGCCTAGTTTAACTTAACATTCTAAGTCTCTTACCCAAATACATTAATACTTGCATTAATAATATAAAGTGTTAAAATATGCATGGCCATGCATATTTAAGAAGTGCAGCAAAATTTTATGCTAGCTAATGTGGAAATTAAAAAGGGAGCTGTTGGGCATATTGCAGTGTTTGAGAGAGCACAACGAACAGACCAGCACAGATATAGGAAATAGTATCCAATACAACATGTGCCTTCGTTAGCATCAGTTACCAGTTACTATACAGGAATTGTGGTGAATCACCACTCTAATTTCAGTGCTACAGCTACACACTGTGACTATCACATCCCAGCATCACGGTCCTCTTTCAACACGGAAAACAGTAACATCCAAGTAATGTGGGACAAATGCAATGCAGTGTAGTACCAAGCACTGTAAGTAAAAATGCACAGTCTCTCCTTGTCCTGCTTGTTTAGGCACAGTGGGGCATTTATACTGCCTTTAAATTTTGTTACTCTGCTTTCAGCTTTTTAACAAAATTACTGCATCTGATTTTTTTTTCTGCACAGCAAATAATGGGGAGAGGTGATCAGAAGCCCTATAAATACAGGTATCACCCTTCCAAAAGTAAGAGGCCTCAAGCCTTTTCTTTACACTTCATCAGATCAACAAAACACTGTCAAACAGAAACAAATTATTTTTCTCCCTTCTCAGTATGTATGCTGCAAGGCAGAGTCTCACAGATAAATAATTTCAGGAGAGCTCAGTAATAGTTTTCTCTTTGTGCAAAACTGGAGAAACAAATGGGGAGCTTATGTAGTGCTACAGCTGAAATCAAATACATTTGCTCAGATGTTTGCATTTGAAAGCCTTTGCTTATAGTGTATTACATTATGGCATGCATTAACCCAAGTTTAGTCTTTATAGAGTGAAAGTCTATAGATTCTGAATTTCTTTTGTACATTTTCATGGCAAGATCCAGGTCACAAAAAATTTTAGCACCCCCAAGAAAGAGAATGATCCCACAGTAGTGCCAGGAGAGGCCACGAGAGCACTCACCACATCCACATGAATGCAGAACAAGAGCCACTTTTTAAGTGGAGTCTGGGGAAGGCAATCAGGCTGCCCTGTCCACACTGCCCAGGAGGTAAAGGAACAGATGACCATGCCAGCTATGCACAGCATAGCTGAGTGGCACATTAGAGATACCATGTCTCTAACTGAAACCCTTCCTTGACCACAGCACAATGAAATGGCAGCAAAGGAGCAGGGGTTGTGCTTGCCTGCAGCAAGAAGAGAACATGCTGAAATTAAAACGAGTGGGTGCAATAGCTTTCCAAGTGTAAGACCTTTTCAGGCACACAGCAAGAGCAGGATGTACCTTTTAACTTGGGGCATTTATGATTTTGCCCAATATAAGCGCAGTGTATTACTACACAGAATTATACGAAGAATTGGATGGAAAGGGGCTGGATGGTCCCTGGACCAACTTCTATGACAGCACAGTTCACCTTTCATTGAGCCAAACATACAGGCAACACCAACAGGAATTGAGAAATACTTTACTTTTAAATAACTCTTCGGCTGACCAGCATGGGAGAGTGACCTGCACTGACTGCTGATGGAAAACAGGTTGAACAAGTGGGAGCCCATACAGACTGGGGAGCTGAATTCCTTTCAATACTGCTGCCACTGCCCAAGATTTGGCTCTGTGTTCCCTTCAGAGGGTTTGGGATGGTTCCTACCAACTTTGAGGAGTGCGAGGCAAAGTTTAAACTACTGACAGGGGACAGGACTCTTCCTCCTAACAATGCCAAGGAGTATGTGAGGATGAAAAGGAAAGCAAAGACACTCCAACTCCCACTGGTACACAACTCCCAGCAGTCCCTGTGAACAACTGGACTAACCACAGATGTCCTGCTGCCAATCTAGACTTCTTTCAGCTCCAGGATCCAAGCATCTCAGACCAAGAATGGGATAACTCCTTCTGAAAGCAGAGACCATTTCATCATACCCTGGATAATGAAAACAAGAACACTGATTCCTTCAGCTTTTGAAATGGTATGAGAAAGAAAAAAGAGTAAGTTGTAGCAATGTGTTTTCAGCTTTACCCTTACAAAACGGCTGTTTCCCACATCACCCCCAATTACTGGGAAGAGGAAATGGTTGGCTGGCATGCACCTACATTTTTTCCTAGGATAGACCTTGGAAAATAGACTTGAAAAGCAAACACACCAGAGTAGTAGCAGACATTCCTGTCAGATCCATTTCGAGTAGCAGCATGGAAAATTGACAGGAATGTCACTGAGCAGCTGCAGGGGGGTCCTGGAGCCCAGACCCTGCCGTCGGCTGCCAGCAATACCCTTGAATCCTGCTCAACATACAGGCACAGCTCATCAGACCTACTGTGTTTCCAGCAAAACAGTTGGGGCTCAGACGGTCTTTCTGTCACAGACTTCCAGTAACATCTCCTCCTGGCAGCAAGGGATCTGCTCGCAGCACTGCTCTCGTTAGCGCGGAGTGCGAGCCGTTCCTTAGGACTGCCAGCTGTTTCTAAAGCACATAACCCAATTTTCAGAAAAAGCAAGGCAAAGTTCATTTTCCCCCCTTCCCCCATCCCTGCCTGACACAGCTCTGGAGCTCATAGCAGTATTTATTGCAGAAACTTTCTATTTATTAATTTTCCAAGATCAGTTGCACACTGAAGGAGGTGGAGCAACTGCCAGATTTGAAAGCAATTTTCCTTCCCTGAAGAAGGTCTCCAAAGGCAGCTCAGAGTGCCACACAAGACTGCTCATCTATCAAATAACTGCTCGAGCAGCATTTACATTCTCCCAAAACAAGACTGATTCCAGGATGCACAATTCTGTGCACAGTGTGATGCCTGATGTTGTATAAGCCTTCGACATTCCTGCAGTCTCCTCCAAAAAAGTAACTCTGGTACCTGCTATGGAAACCATTGAACTGCAGTACTTGGAGACAAACACAATGCAGTATTTTGCTTCTTGGCTATCTTAGTCTTGAACTGCTTCAGTTTCTTCCAGTTACATCAACAGGCCCACTGGCCACATGCCCTGTAGTCTGAAAGGGCACTAAGAGTCAGGAATTTACTCACAGGTTTGTTAGTGAAGGAACAGTAAGGCTTAGTTTAAGACTGCAAAGCAGTTTCAGATTCTCAGAAAAGAGTATACTTAGCTTTTGTGAATTGTTGGTTGCCACCACACCATGAAACAATTAGCTTGACAGGTCCCTAATCCACATATGAAAGAGCTTTTTATCTGGTCCACTGATAAGAAGTCTGCTGGATGGATCCACTTACTGTAAGGTCAAACCCCTGGGCTGTCACTCTTTGCTTAGCAAAGACCATCAGCAGCTCATACCCGAGCTGGCTCACCACAGTGCCAAAACAGAGCACACTCAGCACCTGCTGGAATCCTTGTCAGTGCAGACATAAGTTATGTAGTACAAAAAGAAAGATTTTTCATACTCCAAGCAGACCTTCTGGCATTCAGATCAAAAACTCATTTGAATGAATACATTCTTTCTACTTAAACTTTGCCTAACTGTTTCAACCAAATCTGCTAAAATATTACATTGGCCTTTCTAAGATGTTTTCTCTGCCCCTTACTGGCAAAATCACTGCATTCCTTCCAGAGATCAGTGAAAAATAATCTCAACACAATCTTTTGTACTTTATTTTCAAATAATTTAATCATTTTTCTGAGCTAAGTACTTAACTAGAAAAAAATCATATCCCTACAGCTTCAAAGATCTAAGTAATTTAGTTTTATTACTCTCAATGTCTCTGACTTACAGCATATAAAATTCAGTATTTTCCCTGAAAACGTACGTAACTAACTGGCATTCAACCCTCAATCTCTTTTTAAATCCACCAGCTCCCACTGCTCCTATTAATAAACATTCTTTCTCAGATTTCCATTTCATCCTGCCATGCTCAAACAGGAAACATTTTTGTTGACTGGGAAACAATCGAATAGGACCAAATGTTTTAGTTCTGCTGCCCCTCAAAATGACACAAATGGTAACAATAAAAACTGTCACTTCTTAAATGAGTAAAACCAACAGCAGATCATGATTTCTTCACCTGCAGATACCAGTTTCATCAACAACATGGTCAGATGTAGCCTCTGCCAAACACCTTTCCAAAGAGGCAGTGTCTCCTCAGAGCAGTGCTCCACCGGGCATGAGCCTCCCCTCTACAAAGACCAACTTTGTATAAGACTGAAAAAATGTAACATATTAACGTACTTGCAATCATCCTAAATTTGCCTTAGGCAACGAGAAATACCACGCTGTAACTTCTGTCAAGCAGTCTGCAGCAACAGCATCTGCAACTCTGCCAACAGAGCCCACAGTTAGTGGAAAAACCTCTTAATGCAGTTTAGAAATTCTTCCACATATCACCAACATGGGCAATGTAGCAGCAAGCACTGAACACCTGGAGAAAGTCATTCACAGGTAAACTCCATATTGCTTTTATTTCTTGACCACTGAGAAAAGAGGTCCGTAATAAAAGTGGTGCCACTGTTAAGTATAGATTTTTGTCATCTATAATCATCTAATCCTGACAGCCTACAGCTAGTACAACTGGACAGGCTGCAGTCTAGAGTCGACTTGAAATTTACACACAAACTAGTTCTAAAAGACTCTTCAATCACAGTGTCTGCGCTACAACCTTTTCAGTGTCTTGAAACATGGTTAGAAGATTTGAAGCTTGACCATTCACACGACTGCCAAACCCAACCAACCTGCAGATGTTTAACCAGTATCTCCAAATGTCCACCATCTGGTTCTGAAAGATTACATCATGTTCCTTCACAGAAAAAAGATCAAGAAAAATCACTGCTATAACAGTTTTTAATCAGGCTGTTAGATTCCATGAGGCCAGGCTGCAAGTATTTTATCATGACATTTACAACTTGTAAGAGAAGTGGAAGCATCTCATTTCTTTTTCCTGAATTCTTCCACAGTTGTACCTCAAAAAAAGCCTTGTCATGGACCAGAGAACCTCATAGCATAATTAATTACAAATTAACTATCAATGGAAGTCTAGCCATCCTACATTATCCTAGCTAAGAAATTATGAAAATAAAACCTTATCATAAATTTGCCATTTTAAATGCCAGATTGGTCACTAATGAAATCTAAAAATACCCCATACTGATTTCACGATGATGTACATGCTTTCACCAAATCCTGCAGCATGCAACTTTGCACACCACAGATGATGTGTTCACACTAAAGAGATGACATATTTTCCATAAGAAACAGCAGCAATGGAAAATGACAACTTATACAGACGCACAGAATATAATCAGGACATTGTTCATTAATGCCTGCCACCACTGTTAACTCGACCCCAGAAAGTCTCAAGAGGAAGCCAGATATAGTAGCAGAAGCTGATGAACTTCCAGCTGCAAGGGGGTGGGAGTGAAAGGAAGCAGACTGATTAGTTGAATAGATTTATTGTACGCACATATTCTATGCTAAAACCCTGTATCTGCTTTAACATGAATTTTTTTGAGTCGTTTGACTGTTCACAATTCAAATACAGGAAAATGCTATCAGGCTAACATGTGTTTGTTCAGCAGGAAACCCTTTCTTCAAAAATGTAAAATGAGGTAGTGAAAAGCCAAAACTTGGCCAGAATTGTTGTATTATTATTTCTTAAATGTCCAAAGGACTTTTTGATGTTCTCCCGTCACATTAAAAAATCATCCCCAAAGTCTAGATGAGCTCCACAGAAAAACACAACGCAGTGATAGTTGCAATGCTGTGTTCTCTCCCTCCAAGATACAAGACATCATCCTCCTACTTTCTTCAATTTAGCTGGCAGATTTTACTCTTAAACCAAAAGTATTTTCTGAAGTTTCCTTATAACATATCCTGAATACAGCCAAAGCATCTTAAAGCAAACCTGTAAGCAAAGTTTCTCATACTAGTTGGTCTTTCGATGGTTTTTTTCACACTGACAAACTCTACATACAATCAACTTTGCAAAATGCAAAGTAAGTTGACCTGCACTTCAAGAAAACAATTAACTGAAAAAGATTCCTTTAGGCTCTTCCCAATTCAGATAAAGATCATAGCCTCTAAAAACTGGGAGAAAAGAACTTCAACTACCATTCTTACAAAACAAGCATAAAACGTGACACTNAAGCAAATTACTTGGCTGGTATTCATTTAAACTATTATATTTAATGGAAGATAAAATAAAAAGATAGAATACAAAGGTGTTTGGGAGAGAAAACAATCTGATTAGAGCCTAAACAGAAGTACACAATATACATCACCCAATATAGTAAAAAAAGCAAAATAAGTGCCATCATTTGTTTAATTAAACAGAAAAAGAAACACACTCAAAAAAAACAACCCACAGTATCAACTGCTATTGTCACTGATCCATAGGCAGCATCAGTCCTGCCACCAAAACAAAATCCTCATGGTATTGGTGACTCTCCTCAAGAAAAACGATTTTTTTACATCGCTATATGGACATCACAAGATGTTTTTGCATTGAAATTGGTTTGTGTTAGAAGTGTTTTGCCTTCAAAACACAGTGTTTGTTCACATTTCACTTCCACTTTGAAGTCCCAGATCAGCTTCTTCTAGATCAGGAAGGAAAATAAGTTGTTGCTGTTCTGTCCTAGCACTCTGGGGCGCAGTGCCAGGCTGTCCCACGGCCAACAGACTGACCGCAAATCTTTATCCTTTATTTTTCCTCCAATAAAAAATATTAACATAGCAAGCAATTAAGACACATGGAAAGGAATGCACTGTCCACAATTATGTTTGAGACAGTAATTGTGTTTTAACATCCATGTCACTGTCAGTAGTAATGGAAATAACTTACAGCATTATAAGCCAGCTCTTCCAGTCAATCAGGACATGTAATTTCTATACTATTGTTATGAAACTTACTAAATTAGACTAGTGTAATTACAAACTGATCGAGTAACGATATTAAAAACTAAAGACTTGAAGTAACAGTAAAAGAACTCTGAAATAAAGGCAGCTATTTGATTGACTCCTTCGGCCAAGTTAAGTTTGGAATGAAGATTTGGAAAGGAAGATACCTAAAGGACAGACCATTTCTACACTGACATCTCTAGTCTCAAGTAACTAAAAAACAGGATGACTAGCTACAGTTGTAAAGAAAGTTAGGAAACACGACCTTTTATCAAGGGGAAAAAACAAGTTGTCTTGCAAGAAAAAAAGAATTCCTTATATATTCCTGATATACTTGTTGTATTGCTCACTTATTTCACAGCATCATCTACAGAGTTGGAAGCACCAGATAGACCAAAGGTAAATCAAATTCTACAGAAATACATTAGGCCTCTCCCTTCCTCACATCCTTGGGCTCTGGAAAGCAAAGACTAGCAAAACACAGTGTAAGTGAAATTAGTCAAATCCAACCTGTTTGATACACTCCACTTCGTAGCATCGCACAGTGTACCGATGCTTTAAAGAGAGTAGAGAGTTTTAACTACAGCCTTGTACTACGAATAAGAAAATCGTATTTTCTTCCACAAAGTCATGTAAAAGAACAGCCACATTCCCACTCCAGCCAACCAACTCCACTGCTGTTTAAAAAATAACTCAAAAACTCTTAGATGACTTGAAGTCTACAGCAAAATCTGAAGGCGTTTAAGTGTTTCAGGATGGGATTTATGGCAGAGTTCTGAAATGGATACTCCTAGTTCCTGTTGCTTTTACTGGAATATTTTTATGGAGAGTCACTTTTTTCCCACCCTACCCTTTTCCTTTACTGAATTTCCACACAATAACTTAGATCTGACCATCACCGGACATCTGAACAACAATAAAAAAAGCTTACAGCTGGATCCTGTATTAGTCCCAGCTGCACAGGATCTCTGGCTGCCTTCAGAAAACAAGAGAGCCAATAAGAAAACAGTAGGAGAATTTCTTTTAGCAGCTTACCTTTGAATAAATTGTTTTTCCATATGCTACTACAACAAACTAGTCTACTGCTCAATGCAAACCGAAGTTAGTCCTCCTATTTTTCACCTCTTTGCTTAAAAACAAAAAAAAATTTTAAAACTTCCTTCTTCAAAAACCTTTACTACAAAATGCCAGAAAATAATCATCTCCATATGCTCTTTCAAGTCTAACATACCACAATGGATAGATCTGCCAAGTCCACCCACCCACAGGCTCCATAAACTGGAGAGTATTATTTGTATTTAATTTGGATTACCAATTTCACCCAACCTTTCCCCTTCATAACACAGGCTACTTTTTTCAGGCTTACTACACAGGTAGAAGATACAAAAGGAAAATAAGCAAGTTTCCAGCAAAATAAGAACAATAACATAACACAGACTTGCTGTATTTTGAATCTCAGTGGATTCTCAGTGGAAGGGCTTAAACTAGCCTTCTTTTTATGTCCGCTCTTATAAAATATCACCTAATCTTTTAAAACATTCATGTGATACTATGTCATTTATTGGTACAAGACCAAGACTAAACATTGCAGTCTTTCCAGCTTACACTGCATAAAAAGAGTGAAGAAAGTTACACGTACTCTGATTTTTTTTAAAAAAAGAAATCACTGGATGTGGGGAAGCTTCCTCTCAGATACTTAAAAAAAGAAAGTTACTATATTTAATGTCCAAAAATCCACTTCCTATAGCCAAAAAAATAATCAACTCCATATGCTCTATTTATCTGTCCTTGCTAAAACATGTACAGCAAACTGAAATGTCACCAGCTGCCTACAAAGGTTGACCCCACATAATACAGAAAAGACAGGCTTAAAACCCAGCCCGAGATTCCCAGATTACAGAATTAACCAGCAACACCTACACAAAGAATAAACCAGCCACATACCTGAAACATTTTAATCTCTTCCGAGACTCCAAATGTTTTCATAGACACAACAGCCACTTCCCTAAACTTTGACTAACCTTGGCTACCAGTTTCAACTTCCACTGAGGAAATAGTTTCTACACAAACTGCAATTCAGGAATAGCAGCACAAATGATAAGAGATGGTTGGAAAACAAGTACAGATATTCTCCTTGTCCCCCGACTGTTGCATGCTACTTCAAAATGCTGCAGCTATATGATTATGATGATTTTAATAGCTAAAAGGGTACAATAGGTCAAAACAGACTTGCAGAAGAGTAAGTTTAGTAATAATGAAGTTCTATAAAATCAAAAAAGTTACTTTTGAGTCTATAAACATATACTTCTATAATATGGAATGTCCATTTAGGCATTTACACGACAGACACCACATGCAAAATTTCCCCAATTAGTATATACTGGGGTTACAAAATACAAGACTAAACCAAGGATTAATTCAGCCTGATAGAAGCTCTTGAAGGTGTCCTCCTGAAATATTAAGTGCTTGTTTTGGGTGGGTCCCAAGCAGTTAAAGAAAAAAATAAATAAAAAAATAGAACAAAGAATAAGACAAATGCAAAGGGAGAACCACAAACCTACAGAGATGCACATTCACCTATCCCACACAGTGAATTCCAGAGCGCTACTCAGAGATCTGTCATAAAGGACCACCAGTGCACACAGTTTGCACACAGCAGCTCCCAAGTGGGCACTCAGAGCCAGCAGAGCCCAGGACTTGTACAGAGAGGGGTCAGGTCCTTCTGGTCTTCTCAAGGCTGAGAATGGTCTATGCAGGACCAACCCCTTGCCCTGTACACATCAGGAGTTCAGTGGTCAGAGAGTGCATTTAACCAAAGTTCTTCCCAAGGAATGGAGTTTCTCCTTCACAGAGCCACAATGTCCTCTTACAGCCGCTTTGGTTTAACCTCAACTTCCTGCGAAAACTTTCCTCCACTTCCCCTGGCTGAGCAGTTACGAGACACTGAAACAAAGACACGCAGCGACTTTACAAAGTCAAAAATTGCATCTGCCAGTGGTCAAAGCCGTACTTGGGGTACACAGCCTGGTGGGAAAATTCCTCCTCGGTGCAACAGAATGATGGGGCAGGAAGTCATTAGTCCAAACTTCCATGAGTAAGAAAAAAAAAAAGTATTTGGACTCTGACTACTGAACACAAGAAATACTGCTTCAAGTAACCATAATTCCTTATTTTATAATAGCCAGTGCAACTACAAATGTCCCTTTGGACAATTCCCCCTCTCTTGCAGTAAGGCAACGGCATCTGTTTATGTCAGAATTTGACCCTACAGACAACACTGCTTGTGAGCTAAACAAGGACCTTATTAAGGAACACGATATCCACAGTACATGAAAGCAAAAATGTAACAGCAAATAGACCTTTGAATACTTGGAACTCAACAAGAAAACAGTAGGAATGGTATTTTGCAATATGAATCAGATATTACAAGCAAATTTTAAAAAAAATCTCCATTCTAGAAGTTACACTGAGTATTAATGAGGTGGTTGTACAAAAATGTAGAGGTGACTCATTAATTTATTACATCTCACAGTTCCCTTAGAGAAAACAGTATGAGGCAGTTTCCTGACTTGCATGTGCTTATTTTTCAGCCTTTTTTTTGTGCACGTGTGTGAGAACAAGAGTGAGCACAAGGGATATTGGACACATTTCTTTTCCTACCCATCAACTCCTTCTGCCAAAGCACACCTTGCGCAGTGCCCAATTTCAATCTCATTTGACTGAGGAGTAAATACTCCTACAAGCTGTGTGAGAACAGGTAGGTGGATACGAGAGCCACTCAAATTAATTCCCACAGTTGTCCTTAGCCTCTTCCACAGCCCAGGAGTCAGGAGACTTGTGTTTCATCATTTTCACAGAGCTTTTTCGGTTTGTTAAGAAATTCCATCTAAAAATCAGCTCCTTTTTTATCAGGAATTAGCATCTGCAAAGAACAGCAGCAGCTCCTCAAAAACCACCCGAGCCCTTGGACACAGCAGCAAAAGCCAGACCTGAATCTGGATTCAACCTTCACAAATGGACTGGTCTTCAACTCTCGTTGAAGAATTTTCTTGGAATTCAGAAGAATTACTAGTAAAATTAGCAAACTATGTCCTCCTTGGGTCAATTTCCTTTGGATTACTAAATAGCAGTATCAGCTTCAGTTCTTTCATATACTTGGCATAAGGTAACTATTTCTTTTTATAATAAACATCTGAAAATGAGGCTAATTAGTAAAACCATGCTAAGAAGTCCAACCTGTTGAAAAATTAGATCAAAGATCTTCAGTACTCCAAATCCTAGATGAGATTCTGATCTGGATTTCACAAGGTTCCAGCATGCAAGACTTCCTGTTAACTCCATGAGATCCTACAGAACTTGTCAAACACTTTTTCCCAGGAAATAGTAGACAATGTTTGTGTTTCCCTTCCAACATGTCAACACTCCTTGGAAAACATACCCCACTTATACCTACGTATAAGCAAATATCAGAAATGGAATGAAATCGTGAAAGCAGCTACACATCACTTTGTTTTCCTTAAATAAAACTTTATATTACCAAATAATGTGCTTAAAGAACCACAGAAAGTAATGAAATAAATGTGACACAGATGTTAGCCACCAAAAAAAAAAAAAAAAAGAGAGAACAAGAATGTTTTTACTTCATAGCAACCAAATAGGTCAAGCCATTTCCTTCTTCAGGCAAATCTCAAAGGACCACAGAACACATGGTTTTCTAGTGGATTCTGTGTGTCTATCCCACTAAGAGGAAATATTGCTGTCCAAAAGATTTGCAATACTAAGTTTTCCCATGAAATCGCTGAAATTAAAAGAAGGAAGTCATATGTAATTTAAAACAATTTGAAAGATGTTGAAGTTATATGAATGGCATAAAGAAACACTTTTACTACCTAATTCATATACCTTTCCTGTGAACATATTGCTTTAGAAGAATGCAGAGTGAAGTCAGAAATGCCAGCATTACATCTGTTCACACAGTTTCTATTTCGCTTCTGTAAAACTTGAGTAAAACATGACGTGTTCTTCATTTCCCTGGGATCCCTGTCTCACAGTTCTATACATTGACAGGTTTTCCCAATGAATCAGCTGCTAAGGAACTTATTTTTATTCTCTGTGAATGAAGCACGTGGTCATTATGTCCAAACTCCCCTGAAATTAGTGTAATCATTTCATACATGCTTAGGTACCCATGAACTACAGGGAGACAGAGTGAAGAAGGTATCGTTAACTATCACTTTACTTAAAAAAGGAAGCAAAAAATCTATATAGACTGATTCAATGATCATAAAATACTAACCTACACTGGGTATTTCCATGCAGAGGTCTACAAAAAATGTCAAGTGCAATACCACAACCAGATTAAATCTATTTGTGCATTTAAACAGGAAAATTAATACTGCATAGGAGCACCTCACTTATTTCACACCTTTGAGACGAAAAACATTTCAATAGTTTTGCATTGCCCTTTCACTGCCATTTTCTTATAACTTCTCTATGGACTTTTTTAAGAAGCAATAAATTACAACGTCTCGCTCTTTACTTGTCAACAACCACTCGGGATGTCAGCATGTGTCCACAGACATCAAAAAGAGCAAGTAGGTGGAAACAACGTTAGGAGCTGTGTTTTAGACTCATTAAGCTTAAGACCACAATTACGCAATCTTAAGATGTCAAACAAGCCAACATTTTAGCTGGGACAGATGGTACCACATCCAGAGCACAGAGTAAAAGCTATGAGTCATCAGTTCCATTTTTATTTGCAAAATTTGATGGTCCAGAAACAAGATGTAGAAAGGAAGAGAGTGTCAAACCAGGCATAGGGTCCCGCAAGTCTTCACAAAAAAAGTTGGAAGTAGAAAGATCATCTTCCAAATGAGAAAGTGAATAATAAGACAGGAGTGGGAGGAGAGAACAGTCAAAGAAGCCAAAAAAAAGCACAAGATTTCAAAAAGAAAAGTATAGTAAACAGTACTAGCGGCAGCTGGCAGGACAAAGAGGAGGAAAGGAACGTACCGAGTACAAGGGGTCAGGACAAGTGTGGAAAGGATGAACTTGAAGGAGATACTCTTCAGACAGTGACTGCAGACAGCTCATTCAATTACTTTCAATAGGAAAAGAGACGGAGAGGTAGTTCAAATTTTGGTCTTGGGACCAAAGCAGAATCAGACTAAAACATTTGCACTGGGAGGGTAAAGAAGGGAGCAAAAGACAGCAGGTGAGATGGAGCTAGAGTTTAAGCAAAACACTTAAGAGCTTTTAAAACCTTTTTGTTACACCTGGAAAGCAAAGACTTAAAAGGACAAAAAGGTGGCAAACAATCACAGAAAAGTTTGGGTTGGAAGCAACCTGAAAGCTCATCTCATTCCACTCCCCCTGCCACAGGCAGGGACACCTTCCACTAGACCACACTGCTCCAAGCCCTGGACTTGAACACTTCCAGGGATCGGGTAGCTACAGCTTCTCTGGGAAATGTATGCCAGGGCCTCACCACCCTCATAATAAAGAACATCTTCCTAAAAGCTAATCTAAATCTACCTTCTTTCAGTTTAAAGCCATTACCCCTTGTTCTATCACTTCACACCCTTGTAAAAAGAAGAAACTGGAGGAAAGCCAGCTTTTTTTTTTTTTGTTTTCCCTTGAAAAAGTGTTCAAAATCCTATAAAGAAAGAAGGAGAGGCAATAAATATGATGAGATTGAGAAATTTCATGTGAACTGCAGATTATATCTTGAAAACCAGTATGTTGCCTCACCTTCTGCAGCCCTTCAACTGGTGAAAGCTCTTACAGCTCCAGCGATATGAAAAGATTGCAATATCCATTTGGTAACAGTGGCCCACAGGAAACCCACTTTCACACGGCTATTAGTACAATTCCCAGCCATTGTTCTGCAAAATACACTCTGTTCCTGTAAGTAAATCCTACAGCTTTCTTTCCCAGTTGTAATAGTACAGACAGATGCTGCTATAGGCACACTGCTCCCCTAAATCCATAGCGTGCTTACATTGCTGAGCACATCACCAAATACCATTATATAACAATACATCGAGTTTGGCAACCAAAAACCTCTGGAAACTCTATCAGCAAAATTTTCATGTTTTCTTCCAAATCACAGCTCAAAATATCGAGCATAAAGCTAAGAAAAACATAATGTGTTACCGCAATTAACAAGGTCATTTTCTGATAACACAAAAAATAACTAATATTTACAACATAATTATTAATATTTTATTATGACATTTTTTACTGCAGTGGTAACGGATTAAATAGTTTGGGGCTAAAAATGAGGAGCCTACTGAGCTGACAGGTAATCCGTACAAACATGAGATTTGTTTAGTGTGAAGAAATATTTATTCAGAAAAAAAAAAAAAAAAAGAGACTTAGCATGAAGCTCTGCTGGCCGGTTAAAGTCTATTCACGTCATTTAGTTTTTTGTGTTCCATCTCTGTACCTGCTTTTTTCCTCTCCCTAGGACCAAGCTGAGTGGTTAGTTTAACACACAGGTGGCATTTCCCTAGAGCACTATTTAAAACTACAAGCCCTCCTCTAAAGGACTTTTGGGACAACTTTTATTTAAAACTACTGGTACAAGTTATCCACTTTGATGAGTAGGGAGTGAAACATATTTAATGTTCCTCTGAGTTAAAACATATTTGTTTATAATAAAAGGAACTCATAAAATACAAAAACACGCAGAATTAGTCTTAAATGCAAAGCAAATGTCTATAACCATGAAGAGGCCATGTGGCCTCTGCTATCTTTAATGTCTACTTTTGAAAAGCACTACAATGTGAAAAGAAGAGGTTGCTCATGTTTAAAATATAAATATATATATT
>VWZG01008884.1:186350-207644 GCA_013396735.1 Grallaria varia
GGCTCCCCCCGGTTCCTGAGGCGGCTGCCCCGGGCCGGGGGGCTCCCGCCGGGCCCCCGCCGCGTCCCTGGGGTTGGTGTGCGCTGGAGTCGCGTTTGGGGCTCTGCGGGAGCCAGAAAATGCCTGCGCAGCCCCCGAGTCGCTCTGGGGTGTCTGAAGCGGGGGGCGAGGGGAGGGTGAGGGCTGAGCTGGCCTGAAGCAGCGTAGTGAGGGGAGACAAGGCGGGTTGAAGTCTCCGAGATAGAGCCTGAGATATGTCATGTTTCTGCATGTTTTTTGGTGGTTGTTGCTCGTTCCGTGTTCTCGGGTCCGGTGCTGGAGGGCCCTTGGGTGCTTCCCCTGCCACAGGGGTCATGGGAGCCTTTGGGTATCAGTGGGACTGCGCCCCACATGCGGTGCGGGGTTTGCACTGTGGAGAACTGTGGATAATAACACAAAGGACTCTCCTCCTTACTGCCCTAGGAGCCAAAATGCCCGTGGGATTTCTTAAGTCTTCAATCTTCAGCGAGTTCCCTGCCATGGGAGTGAGGATATCAGCAGCCTCCACAGTCCGTAAAGGTAAGCAGAAGTGTACTGGCACAGACCACGCTTCCTTCCTTCCTTGGCACCGCCTCTTAGTATTTCTTTAAAACGGTTCGTGTCAAAATTTTATTCGGAGAGGAAGCTGTGGGAGGAAAGGGTCAGCCAACAGGAAAATATCGGGGTTTTCATTTTCCTTTCGGAGGCTGGCGTGGGACAGAGCCTCGCCGAGGAGGCTGTGTCAGGAGCACTCACCTCTTGACACCACTGCTCATAGGTGGTTATTACAGCCCACTGTGCTGAGAGCTGAGGTCTGGCTCTGGCAGCTGTGCTGGGGATAAAGCGTTTTACCTCATCTACAAATCGTAAACCTTTAACGTTCTCTGTCTTTCGTATTTAAAATACTGTTATAAGTTTAGTAAGCTATAAACAGGATATGGTTGCGTGAAACAAGCATCACCTTGATAAGAGATTTATTTTGAAAGGTATGTCTTATAAAATGCAATCACAGGATGGTTTAAGATTAAGTCTGAATACAGATGAACTGGCAGTGGGCTTGGAATATTTTTGCACACAGAGCAAATTGTTAATTTAGTGGAGAATCTGGTTCTTGAGAAAAATTCTAATTTTAGCATTGATCACAGATTGCTTTCATTTACATTTGTGTTGTTTCACACCTTTATACAGATTATATTCCTTTTATTTTATTGTTTCTGGTTGTCAGTGTAATTTTCCTTCCTTTCCTCTTCCCTTTCTTCCCTTCTTCGCTCTCTCCTTATACTTTTGCTACAAGGGAAATTCTAGCGCGAAATAAAAAATGGCCTGATCACTAATTCTAGTAGCAGAGGAGAGGGAGGTGTGAAGAACAGTCCTCCTCCCGCCCATTCAGTGCAAAATTCCTGTTGACTTCATGGTAGCAATACTAGTTTTAAAATTCTTCAAATTCTTTCCAAATAGCAAAGATAACAATTATTTTGTGATGCAATCAAGATATGAAAAATGTCTGCCCTGGTTAGAAGTGATCAGTTGCAATGTTTTATAGAAACTTCATGGTGAAATCCAATTCCAAATCATGAGATAAGAAAAATGTTCTTTGTTATGGCTTCATTATTAACTTGAGTAGACAGTTAAATTTTGCCTTATTGAATGTGTACTTACTCTATTGTATCTGAAATATATTCATTCAATAACCTTTCAAGGAGAATCTATTCTTTCCAGTCCTGTTTTAGTAGGATGACTTATGAATGATACACAGTACAAGAGTGTTGAAATTAAAGTGTACTCTTCAAGGCTGGATGTCTCTGAAATGATGGCAGATATTCCTTAAAACATTTTCATTCATATAGTATGTTTTATAAATAGACTTACTTTTGCGTGGGCCTGATGCTACAAGTGTACTAAGCATAAAACTTAGTTCTGCCTACAAGGTGCTTCCTGGCCAAAGCTGTTCCATCTTCAGGTGAGATGTCATAGAAACTTTTAAGATCAAACTTCTTGCCTTATCATCTCATTTTCCTGTGTGTAAAGTAAAGCTCATGTCTGGCTACAAACCTAACTAGGTCAGGAGGAGATTTTTTTGAAAATGTGTAAAATCAAGTACAGAATTACAGTCCTAGTTCTACGTCATAGCTGTAGCAGAATTTCTCCCTAGTTTTTGGTAATTCAACAGTAACAACACCGCTCTCCTTGAATACGAGGTAGTTTCTTACCAACAAAGATGCCAGGAAGCAATACAGGTTACAGTCTCAACAAATTTTAAGACAAGCTCCAATAAACTGTTTCGTACTCCTGTAATTCTCTCGCATCTACTTTGTTTTCTGGAACTTTGATCTTTCTTCTGTTTTGAAATACACATGAATTGTAATTTTTTCTCCATATTAATAAGAATTTCAATCAACAGTTCTCTAAAGATTGCTTGATCTTTCTTTTTCCTCTTTCTTGCAGTCCCTTCTGTAGTCATAGCTCTATTTTTACCAGCAGTATATTTTGCCAGTTTTATATCCACAAGTCTAACCTTCTGTGCTGGAAGAACTTCACAGTCTGTCATTCATGTAAATAATAGTCTAATAGCTGGTCTGTTGAAATTATTTTTAGGGGAAAGTTGGGCTTTCTCCAAAAACTGCTGTTGGCAGCGTTGTTTCCTTAATGATAAATGTGGTTACTTGCTGAATTTTCAGGTAATACGCTTTGTCTTTTTATATTTTTTGTCCCTCTTTGAATAGTTAAGTAACTGTTTTGATTCAGTTTCCACTAAGTAGTAATTTATCGCGTAATTTTTCATTTTAAGGGTTCAAGAGCACATTTGTTGTGACATTTGTCCCTACACAGGGGGAAGACAACTGAATCACATTTTTGCGGCCTATAAGGCTCATTAAATATTAAGCCATTTCAATGGATTTCGATTTGAACCAGATTCTAAGAGCAGTGAATGAAAATGAAAATCTTTATCCCTCCTTTTTTCCTTTGTTTCCCCCCCCGCCCAGTCAATTCCAGAGTGGGAAAGCCCTGTTGCTTGTTACATGCTCTCCTCAGCAAAAGTGGATTGCATTGCTTTTTATTGGTTAATGTAAATTCTGAAAAAAACATCTTCATTCTTCACCTTCAGGTTGCTTGTAGAAAGAAATAAACTTAATGTTACCTTGGCAAGTGTTCTCTTTCAGTGATGTAAATGTTTCAATGATATAAAATTCTGTTTTATGGTGATAGATTTCATAAGCTTTTTATTTCTAATCAAAAGCACGAGCTATGAAGATATTCCCACATGGAGCATAGTAGCATTGTATTCAAATACATGAAATACAATTCTGAATTTTCTTAATGCAGAAAGAAATCAAGTAGCTGCTGTTGTGCCATCAGACTGGATGTCAGTATCAGACACAGGGAGATGGAATAATGCTCCTTGCTGTTGGAAGGAAGAATATTTGAAATCTTACTTAAGGAGGCTGTTATCCTGCACGCAGGATTCCCATTCCACATGTTCAGGCAACACAGCACTGATTTGCAAGTCTGCCTGTTAGACTTGGTGAGAAGGATTTTATAGCTGCCCTTAAGGAGAAGAGTTAATAAAGACATGAACATCTGTACAGTCTTAATAATACATTCTAAGAGAATCTGGGTCCATCATAAAGGTTATAGATAGATCTCAAAGAATATAGGTACATCTTAAAGAATACAGATGCTGTGAAACATTTTGTAATCTTGAATTATTTGGTTTATTTTACAAGTTGCTCACTTAGATGCTCTCATATTTTTAGAAAAATGGTGCAAGCATTGCATTCGTGAAACAATATCTTGTTGATAGAGTCACTGTTCTCAATACCCAGCCATTGTATTAAAGAATACCTTTGTTTCAGATTTAGACAATCAAAGAGCTTTTATTTCTTAAGAAGCATTGCCTAATAGTTTCCATTCAGGAAAGTCTTAGTCCATCATCATGGGGTTTTTTCCCCTATTTTTTTTTTATTTATCAGTACTTGAATAATCTGGTATTCTTAAACCCCTAAGGCAAACTCTTTGACTTCCTCTGTCTGGCCGATGGGTTTTAGCCATGTATTGTTTCTTAAAATGTTTCTGCTGTCACACATATCATCTTTGTCTCAGCTGGAAAAACATTTTTGTAGAAAATCCTGTTTGCTGGTTGTCTCAGTGGTTTCAAAAGTGCTTGTACCTTTCATTTACTCCAAAAAAATGTACATGCAGGTATTTTATATGGCTTTGGGGAACATCAAAGCTGAAGCTTAGCAAATCAAACTTCTTTATGAATGGTGCTTTTTTTTTTTTAATGGATAGGAAGCTGCTTCCATTGAAATGGCCTGGAACACCAAAGATAAGGTATCTCCTAAGAATTTTTCATGGGTTGCCCTTCAGATTAACTTTGAAATCGTATCCTGAATTTTATTTTACCTTATTTTAAATTCCTATTTTTGACACATTTGAGGGTTTGTGGGGTTTTGGTGGTTTTTTTTTAAGATTTCTATATGAGCTTTATCTACTCCCAGCATCAAATATTACTGGCTTTGGAAGTCAGTGCTTGTTTCTGTTGTGTAACACTGATAGGGCCACTTGTGAGTCATTGATGAAAAACCACAAAATGTCCCAATGAGGAAAACCCAAATGCATTAAAAAATGTGAAAGTCCACCAACTCTATAGTGCTTATGATCTGAAGTATACTTTGCATTAGAACTTGTTTTACCTGTATTCATTGTGCACAGTACTAGACACAAATAGGATGCTTTCTAGCATGAAAGCTAGGCCTAAACTAACAGAAAAAGAAGACTTGGATTCAAAGGGCATGGGCTGAAACAGATCATGAGTGGAATTTTGCATGTAGCTTGAGAGGATTTTTCTGTCTCAGGAAAATGAAAGACCTTGATGTAAAGCAACTCTCCAAGGAGAGTGTGCTGATTAAGACCAGAGCGTTCCCACCCTGAGAAGTAGCCACAGTCTGAATTCCCCTCTGCTGGCCAACTCTGGCTTGGCACGGTTAAATGTATTACCACACACTGCTCTCTAGTCTCACCAAAGCCTGGGAATTTGATATTCCTAATTCCTCCTACAGTGGGTGCTGCAGCTGGGCTGTAAACCATACAGGAGTCACACGTGGCAGCAGTTGCTGGATGGGGGGCCCCACAGTTCCTCCTCCTTGCCCAAAAAAACTCCCAGTGTCCCCTAGCCCAAGGGGCAGCCAAGTGCCAACTGCACTTGCTCACGACATGCAGTGTTGAAAGGGTTAGACCAGGTGCTCCTGTGGATTCACCAGCGAGCGTCTGAAATGCAATTGCATATCTCCACATGAGCTGGCTCCAGTTTTGCTGCTGGCTAGTCAGCAGAGCACAAAGCTGGGCTTAATAAATATGGAACCATAAATTTAGACAGGGGCAGGAACTGGCAACTAATGATTTGGATTTTCAGTGGACTCTGAGCTGTTTGTGCAGCTGTTTATGAAGCCACGCTGTAAATCAGGTCACTCAATCCAGATTTTTAAAGTTCTGTGTAATCTAATAATTTTTAACCATAATTGCGCCATTGATTAAATTCACACTGTGGTCCCACAAATTGTGCATTGGCACAATTGCAGCACTGGTAGACTGTGACACACAGATGGTATGAAAAGAAGGAAGGGAGACTGCTGGATAGTTATTTTGTCCATGGGGACAGTATTCCTGCATAATTCCAACCTTGTTCTGTACCACAGGCTCTCCATCAATTTCCCTTTCTGATCCCTCAGGCTCAGCCCTTCTCAAACTGTGCCTATAGTCAGACTTACATGCTTGTTAATGTCTGGTCTGTGCACTACAAGATCATCAAATGCTAATAAATTGATCAAGATCAAATATGAGCCTGTAATTGCATTCCTGTCAAGATTAGCCAGCTATGAGTTACAGTGTTTAGACCAAGCTTTATGCTGGCTTTATATTGGCAGCAGGAAGACTGATGATACCAGCCCTAACATAAAACCACCAGGAGTAAAACCACTCTAACACTCCGTTTCGTGAGGGTTTTGTCTTTTAAATAATTTTTTACTGGAGGGTTGATTTTGTACAAAGAATTTCATGCCATGTCACTATCCAAAAGCTAAATTTCTGGCATCACGAAATTGCTATTACATACTGGTGAGAGTATGCAGCTTCTCTCATGGATTAGTTTTGAATACACCCATGGAGTCCAGGGAAAAGGGGACTTCATTCTTCGTTAAAAGGTGATGTGTAATATTTTAAAGTCTTACAGTCTCTGACCAGGAAAGATCCTTATTTATTCCAACTGCTGCAGTTAGAAAATAAACGCATGGGTCTTAGGCAGAAAAATGTCACTTAAATCCTCTTCCTCTCCTGGTTATACATACTGTTTTATCCCTTTCATATCCTAAGGGATATAAGAATAATCCTATATGCTTCTATACCAAAACAAAAAGGGTTGGACATTTTTTTAGCATAATTGAAGTGTACTTTCAATTTGAAAAGCAGACCTTCACCTTAATTGTCTTTCCCTTGCTGTGTTTCTCTTTATAGTCTTAAAAACTGTCTCTAGGTACAAGAAGATGTTAAGCAAGGGAGAGTCAAAGTTAAAACTTGGCAAGCTCTAAAACAAAGAATTTTTCCAAGGAAATGGAGGAGACAGGACAAATTAATTCCTTATGTAACTCCATTTACCTCAGTGCAGTTCCATGAAGGATGAATTTGGTACCTTACACCTCTGTGGTCAGAAAAAGATTTCTGTGATCTCAATCAGCACAGTGCAAAATAATAATTTTTAAGAAGAAAAATTGTAATTTTTGTCTGGTAGGACTGCCTTTATTATTTTAGTCTATTAATATAATTGTAAAAGAAAAATAGGTCTACAGAACAACAACAAAATGGGCTTCATAAAAAGCTTAGTACATGGTAATTTGTGGCTTTCATCCTTAGCAACATTTTTTGTGGGAAAGAGGAATTTGGTACAGGCTGCTCAAATGGGCAGGGACATCAGGGACAGCTGCTCTTTCCTGTAGGGTCCAAAAGCTTCTCTCCAGTTGCTGCATTGCAACTTGAACTTCTTCCCTCCACTCTCATTCTTCTCCCTTGACCACCCCTAATTTAGCTCTCCTTTCTCTCAGGATTTTTTGGGTTCCCCTCTGTGTGCAGGGGTGTCTGTAGCTTCTCTTTACTGCTGAGTTTTCTGGATTTTTCTCCTCAGGCAGAAATTTTCAACCTCTTGGGAGAGATAAAGGAGAGATGTTTGGCCTCCACCATCATTCTTTCCAGATTTTAAATTCCAATATTTTTCAATAAATTTGAGATGCTTTAAAACAAGGCATGTTCCCTGTGAGAACCCAGCCTTCATGTGCCAGTTTCTAGCACTCAAGTATAGCTGAACCCAGGGATTATTTCCATTTTTAAACCCTGTTATGAAACGGCAACCCTTGCATCTCCACCCGACTGCCAAGTTCAGGAAATACTCTTAATATCAAGGTTAAGATCTTTTAATACTGTAACGTAAAAGTGTTCATATAACATAGCAGTGCAATGAAATTTAAGTCAACAGTATGTCTTTTTTATCCTTACCAACTTGCAGCTATCAGTTTTAATACAGAGGAAAGTGTCTGTGTATACAAGCATATAAAAGATGTGAAAATACAAAAGCATTTATTGAAAACAGACAAAACCAGGAAGATGATAAAATAGCAGAAGGAAGTGGCCTCACATATAAAAACTTTTGCTTTGTATAGCAGAATTTATCACTAAAAGCTCAGATTGGCAAATTGCCATGCTTCAGACTAAACAAGGAATGCAATGTGAAAAAAAATTGAACTTGTGTACAAAACCAATAGACACACTTGGAAAAACAATGTCTTACAAAGTAATTAAGTTAAATGTTTTTTGCTCTCTTTTTTATCTTTAAAAGTTTCCTTATATTTTGAAATAGCAGAAATCTCAGATGCAAGGATGTCTGCATCAATCAGGCAGATGTAGGGAATTCCCAAATATCTAAAACCAAACAAAGATAGTGGAGCTATATTTTGAAAGCAAATAATTTCCTTTCAAAATAGTGGAACTATTAAATCATGTTTCATTAAAAAAAATGTTCGCACACTTAAAATATCTACTGCACAATTTTAATCCACAGAACTGCTCAGGTGAATGTGGACTGCTCGATATTTTCATACTGGATGAAGAATATGGGTTTTTTTAAACTGAATATCCATTTCCTTTTAGGTTTGTGAGGAAAAATTGAAAGTATTAGGAAATAACAATACATTTATGCCTGAAAGACTTTCACATAGAAATATGCTGTTGATTGAGAACACTTCAAAAGCAGGAGAATCTGGGATACTTACTTTAGTTATTCTGCCAGCTGAGAACAGATGAATTATTTCCTGCCAGGATATTCTCTCCACCCAGCCTGCTAAGGCCTGTGTTCTGGTATTCCTGAATTCTGGTATTCCTGCTGGAAGGGCTATTCAGGATCACTGGATGCTACTGGTGTACTGGTACTCAGGAGAACATTGATAATGAGCACAGCTAAATTCTCATGACTAACAAAATCATGCCCTTGCTCTTTACTCTGTAAAGCTTTTCCAGAGCTCAGCGTGTCGGGAAGACTGCAAACCTGAAAAACAAGACTGCAGATAACTACAATTAAAACAAACAGATAATTTTTGCAAATCCTCATCGCATTCCGAAGATAAATACACTGCTGAGTACTAATTATATTCTTAAATATTGTCTCATTCACAGTGAAAACCTTTTTATCTTGTTGACAAGAATGGTTATTTCCTTCATACATTAAATCGTTCCATGAAGTATTTTTAGGCGTTTGTTACATTTGAATCTTCAGTGCCTGATTGCTTCTGTGTAATTTCCAGATTTACCCTCTACAAAGTATAGTTGCCTGGCAGTTCTTTTTGTAGCTGCTGCTTTTTCCTGAAATGGTCTGGACTTCCTGCATAATTTGTACAAAACTCTCCCTTCTATAAATGGATTTCGTTCTGCTTTAGTTGATAAGATGATATGAGTTAAAAAGAGATAAATTAATATTCTTCTGCTAAAAGAATGCAATGCTGTCTTGAAACTATTAGAAAGGAGATAATACTGGTTTTATTAGAGTATGAAACTGCAAGTAATGACAGCTAAAGTCAGATAAATCAGTCTTCTCAGAAATCTAAACTGCTCATCAATGTAAGATGTTACTCCAGAATGCTGACTATAGGCAACAATAAAGAGTTTATCAATTTAGTCATTCAAATAAAGTAGCAAATGTTGCTGTTTTATAAACTGGAATTCCTAGGGGTTTTTTCCTAGAAGACCATCCATATGCTTTAACTTTAGACATCATGTATTTAATTTTTATAGTTCTCCCTTGGTAAATGCTGACTCTTCAAAATAATACACTTAAAGATCATTTTTCTACCAGGAGTACAGAATTTGGAAAGTACGCAGTGAATTCCAAAGCGGGAACGTGTCTCAGTTGGAATGGCTGGGAAGAGTCACATTGACTCTTCTGCACTTTTACTCTGGCCTAAATGTAATGATATTCCCACAAACCCCAAGTCCAGCCCTTGTCGTTGGGCTCACATGGGCACATCCTCAGCTGCAGAGCCCTGATTAAGGCTACAAGGCCAGACAGGAGGCCTGATCTTGTGTTATTGGATTACAGGATTGAAGCTGAGATTTGTCCTACTGAAACCACTTTAAGTTACTTAAACAGATAAATCCTACTATCAGATTTCTTTTCTTATTGATTACACTTTCTGAACTGCAAAAAAAAGCCCCCAAAAACCCCACCTTGCCTGCTTTCTCCACATAGTTCTGCATAATCGTGAGGTGCATGTAGGACTGGAAAGACAACAGAAATACCAGGGGGAATATTAGTGAAGTCTGATTTTTCTTCTCCATAAAAAGAGTAAAATACTTGTGTTTTTTTACTTCCTCTGAGCCCATTTCCAGTCCTTTCTTAACTCCACCCTCTTTGTGTGATTTGAACTGTTTGACAGAGTTCCTGTTATAAAGGAAAGTCAGATCATATCTAGGTTGCCTTTGTCTCAAGTTTTAATTCATATCTTCTCATCGTATGTTTCTGGCAAAATGGTCTATCAAATTAAACCAAGAATATGTTCAAAGCACTTTTTTTTTCTTGGTTTCTTTTTTTATTCTCCCCAAGTTTATTCCTTACCTACCTCTCAGGTTTCGTGTTAGGTTGGGAGGAGTCACCTTGTGTATCACATTATCTATCCCGACTGAAATATCTGCCAGGAGGCAGAAGTGCCTTCCTGGGCAGATCAGCTGCTGACTTTAACAAGCACATGTGAGTAAAATAGATTTACCAGAGATATTTTCACTTATAAAAGCACTCTTTTATAGTAACTATAGTAACAATAGCTGTATACAAATGGAATCAAACCTTTGGATAATGCTGTTTCAAGACAGGCCTTCAGAAAAAACACTTCCAATGTGACAGAGGAGAAACTGCTCAAAAATCCATTCAGGAACAGCTACAGTTCCTTATGGATAATTTATAAAATGTATTAGAATTGACTGTAAGTTGAGCAAGTAGCAAAGCTTGATGAACTGACTGTAACAAAGCAGCTAGTGATGAAAGTCTCTTCAGACTTCTGTTTGCTGGCATTGGCAAGGAAGAAGTTTAGCTAAATAGAAAGAAATCAGAAGATACAGTTATCAACTGCAAACGAATGATTATAAACCAGGAGAAAAATGTGAGGAAGAGCTCTGAAAATCATGATTGACAGTGACAGCACAGACCAAACAGCTCTTATTTTAAGCAACAGATTGTTGGGAACACACACCATATATCAAAGTGAAGGACTTGAAACCTGCCACAGTCTGTACAGATGTTCTCACTCAGAAAGCAGCTAGAGGGAACAGAACATAAAAGAAGGCTGCCCCACTTCAAAACAGGTTTGCATTTTCATTCTGTTTTGACAAGTTTTTGTGGTAGTCCTGGATTTTCAGCGTCATAGAAAATTCGTCATCTACAAACCTGAGCTACACTGTCAGAGACCCGAAAATGTGCGAGCAAGCCCTTAAGAAGGTGCTATACAATATCATAAAATATTCTTGTTGTTTTAAATGCTTTTGGATTGAAGGAGGGGAGCAAAGACCAGAAACTGGAAATGTTGTAACTATTCTGACTCTGGAGCAGGTCAGACTTGCTTGGAGTCTGCGTGAAATACTTGGAATGCAGGCTCAGATCTGAGAGGAGATTCAGGAATCTCTGCTGTAGAAAAGATTTTTTTTTTTATGGTACAAAGCAAGACAGGATTACTGAGCTCAGGAGGGTTATTTATGAATAACTTCCAGCTAAAGTGATTAAGGGCTTCAGCCACTAGCCCCAGAAAAAAGAAACAGAGCATCAAAAACATCCTGCTTGTCATTGCTGCTGGCTTTTTGTTCAATGAGCAAGAGGTCTGTGTTGGTTTTGGTCCTTTGCCCTTGGGGACACTTTTAACAAAGCATAATACTTGAAAGAATTCCAAAATGTGTTTGTTTTTTTTTCTTTTCTTTGAACTACAAGGTTAAAGATAAACAGAAGAGTATTTTGATATGTGTAAAAAATACTTGTGATAACAAATAGACAAAGCACTTCCTAAAGCTCAAGACTTACAACTTGCTTTTTACAAACACACCACAGTTCTTGATAATATTTTCTTTTTTAATGGAAGGCAGAGTGCTCCATTCACTTTTAAAAAATCGTCTCCTTAAGAAATGTGAATTTCTTCAGCAGCATCTTCAATATTTGTGTTTGGTTTGAGGTTTTGTTTCATTTTAAGCTGCTATAATATCTGCCAGAAAAAGCAAGAGCTAAGAAACACACTGAAGAGTTAAATCCTCTGATGAATGTGAATTGCTAAAAAGTTCCTCTGGCAGTCTCAGATTCGCATACAGGAAATTCGGACTCCTGTACGATGAGTTGCTCTTACAGTATTTTACCGTATGGGATGAACAAAGAGACTACGACAGAGTCACAGGCCACCAAATTGAATCTGACTTCAAACATTTCAGACCCTAATAGGAAGAGATTTGGATTTGCACACAGTATCATGGCTATTCCTGAGTTTATTTGCAAAAGTATTCAGAGTTCCTTGATATCCCCCATTGCAGGAATCATACCCATTTATATAAATATATATAAAGCTATTCATAAATTATCTGAAAGTGATGACAACAGGAGTAATTAAGGCAGTATCTCATCACTGTTGCAGTGGGGTGGGTGGGACATTGTGGGAAGCCAAAGAGGTTCCAATCTACTATTTCAGTATCTCCCACATGAATTCCAGAAGTGATGAGGAACCCCCAGTGAAGTGCAGGGAACACTGATAGCACTTTCTTAACCATGGAGGTCTAACCACATGCCAAAACTTTACAGATCTTATTAGAATATTATATTCATTCCCCCACACCCCCGCTTTTTTTTGTTAAATGCATGTTTTGAGGGATATATGCTCTCAACATTCATCACTAAGAACAATAATACACATTAATTTTATACTCAGGGTATCAGCCTTTCCTTCAGATTTATCAATACCATTTCTTTTCAGAATACAGCATACAACAACATACTCCTTCAAAGCATATCACTTGTGGCATCAAGAGACTCTGAGATCAAACAGAAACTTAAGTCTTTTGAGTCTAAAATCTAAAAGTAACCTGATAGCACCTTCAGAAGAGAGATCTCTGAAGGGTGAGAGGTTTGATGGTTTATTTTAATGCTCAACATTTATGTAGAGGATACATGTTTATTGTACTCGTTTGATATATTTTATTTAGCAAAAACAGGAGCTCTGACATACCTGGTAACACTAGGGTGGTTCTAACCATTCAGAGAAGCATCCAGCAATATCCTGGATGAGGCAAGAGTTGCTGTGGCTATTCCACATATGGTTTGCTTTCCCCCTCTAAAATGAAACTGTGCTGCAAGATTAGATCCAGTTAGTTAGGAAATACCTTGGAATTACATGTAAAGTAACTGGCTTGTTAAGGTGTGTCACAGAAAAAAAAGAAAAAAAAGCATGTCAAAATGGCTATGAATGAATACTGGTGGCTAACATGGTTAAGATCACCTAGAGCTCAAATACCAAATTTGCGAGGCCAAGCATAAGGCACTGAGCCCTTGTAGTCTCACAAACACTTTAAAATTTGTTTGGTTTCTGTAAACACACATCTCTCAAACTGTATCTCTGAAAAAGCCACTCACTGACTTTATTGTCAGAAACACGATCTCCTTAAGTACATCTGTACAATTTATACAGTGAAGAATTAGAATGAGAAGCACCAAAAGTCTCTCTTGTTCAACACAGACAAAAAGATCATTTTAAAAAAGATTTTTATTTCTGTTTTTAAATAGCTTGACAAAACCCATCCATTGGTACTCAGAGTTCAGCTGTAAACAGTTACAATACATGACTGCCAGGTATTGATTTGTACATTAACCTATTTGTAGTGACAGTCCATAAGACAAGTTAAACTGAAATGTGCTGTGCTAAGAAAAAACAACACTGGAACTGAAAATACTCAAAAGACTGACGTGTAACTCCCTCCTGTGGTGTGACTGAGCAGCATCGCAGGCAACAGCTTCTGGCAGCTCACACAGCACTCCGTACTATCCAGAAGTCTGTGCTCACCTCATCAGGATTCAAGTTTACTATGGAAACTTCTCTCACAAGTTAAAAGTGTCACAAAAAATGTCTAAAATACATACAAAGTTGTAAACTTCTTTCTCTGGAGCAAACGAGAATGGTTTGTGCCAGCCTTCTCCGCCTCCCACATTGCAATAAAACAACATTAAAAGGGCCAAAGACCAAGGCCAGAGAATTAAAATTGTTCTGCAGGGATAACATCACAGTTTACAGTAACTAGTAAGTGTCAGCATTTACAATTGCTGATAGTCACCAGCAGTAGCAGAACCCATTTTCACGAAAGTCCACGGAACACTCAACTTCAAGTGATGAATCAGGCCCTAAGCATTAGATTTCTCTACTTGTAAGAACAAAACCGTGCCTTACATCCAGGTATTCTGCTTGATAATAGCTAAAATTGGCTACAAAGAGAAAACTAAATACTGATACTTCTGCAAGTTTGGGTTTTGACCGTTTTTGCTATCAGGTTCATCTTGAATGAAGAGGGAAGAAATGAAATTTGCAAAGCAGACTACAAATATATTGAGAAATAAAGCGGATCTTTTCAAGGCAGGTTTTCTTTCTGGAAGTCCCTCTGGTCATTTGCTAAAATGTTTTAGCTTTTGAATTTATTTCATCATTAACAGTGAAATAACCATCTTGGTCTGAATCTTGTATCACCAATTCCAAAAAGACTAAGATAATTGAGCTTTTGGAATACAATACAGGATTAATTTCAAAGTACGCACCAATAGGATTTGCTTAGTGCAGGCTGGTAAAGGATAACATTATTCTAGCACTTCTGTATTATTCTTATTTTCACACTATCAACAGATATCTATGACCTTGTATTTAAGTATGTGAATTGATCATAAATACCAGTATTTTCATAGGGAACAATTGGTTTACTTTAAAGTTCTACTGAATGCAGCTCTCCCTTGAGGATTAGAGGCTCTGTAGTATAAAGAGGGTTTTCCCCCCCAGTTATTGATTCTGCATCCCAGAAACAAGTGTCAGAACACATTCTGTGTGCTCTTGGGGAAAAAAAAAAAAAGTTAAAAAATATTCATATGAATGTATCCCTAATTTTTTGAAAAGTTACGCTGTTTAAATTCTGACCTTACTATAAGGCCATAAGCCCCAAATTCTAGCTGCAATTCTCAGCTGACAGAGGTACCACAAATTCAAATTAAATATTGGATTTTAATTAAAGCAGCTGTTTTGAAGGGGGGAAAAAAGCAGAAGTATGTCATATTGGCTTCCTATTGCTCTGCCAGATACACCTCTTGTCAGACACCCTAATGACAGACTGTGCTCTCACATCTCTTCATGGTTTCTGTCAATTTGTTATGCATAATTAATTACAGGACAGTGTTTCTGAAGTGGAACAAAGTATCAGCATTTGCTTAGGCTGGGAAATTATAGGGAGCGAAATATATGTAAGACCAGGCCATAGAAACAAAAGGAACAACTTGACAGTAAGATTAAACATTAGGTGAATATATACAGGCTTGTTTCTTCCAAAAATTAAATGTGTAAACCTGTAAGAAGGGACAAGGGAGGAGAAAGGAAGCAAACTTTGGCAAAGTTGAAGAAAGTGCAGTCTTTACAGTCCTAAAAATAATATATCCAAACAAAAAACCCCAAACAACACCAAACCCCAAACAACAAAACCAAAGCCAACACTGAAAAAGCAAACAGCTAAAAAGTGTCTACAGATAAAACTGTCCTGGTGCAGGATGACGCACACGAGGATTGTTAGGATTGCACCAGCTCATATCACACTGAGAATACACCACCAGCTCTACTGCAGTTTGCACTATAATGTCAGAAAGTAAACAAGCATTTGCAGAAGCATTCCAACATCATACTGTGCTAAAACACTTTTTATCTACATGCAGAGCTCTGTGCACACACATTTAAAAGTATATTTTCTTTTCAAAGCAGTACACCATATAGTAAATTTTCACTCAAGTGTAACTAGTAGGCAATTCTCTAATATTGAGTATTTTCTTACTTTCTTTTCTAATGGCAGAAATAGAACTCTTTGCTATGTAGTGCAGGAAGGATCTGGAGTACACATGATTAGTAGAACCCTGCCATTTTGCTTAGAAATACCTCTTTCCAGAGCAAGATGAGAAATACAGAAATATGAAGGCAACTCCTGGTTCAGTATAAAGGTCCCTTACTCCTAACTAAGAATGTTATTTTTCTGTACTGTAATAATCATCCAGGCCAGTGCCGGACCTGACAGCACAATAGCTCAGAAAAGCTTTCCAGGCCTGACTTACTGATGCTGTGAAACTCCACACAAACTGGTTCTTAGCCCGGACACCTTCTGTCTCTTGAGATGAGTTAATATCAAAACATCTGTAGGAAGAGAACAGTGGCCTAAACCATACAGTGTTGGATTTATCTCTAGTTTCAAAGGATGGATGCCATCCTTCAGGTTCCCTACTCTCCCTCCAGACAGGAAAAGCCATTTAAACATTGTCACCATCAGGCAGACAGGTCTGTTAGTGCAAGAACAGCGCTTTCAATCCATGGCCTCCCCAGGCTTAAAGTGCAGTATATTGCATGACATTTCACCATACCAAACTGTCCTTTATTTGAATTTCAGAAGGAATGTTCAAGTTAAAGTTACCTTTTAGGTTTTAAGCAATAAAATCCAAGGCAAGGTACAGAAACTATCTTAAAATGGATTAAATCCACTCACTTAAGACATATTTTTTATATCTTATGTTCAATGTACATATAATACACAATAAAAATCCATCACTTTGCTTAACTGTGTTGTGTTTAAAGTGATCCTGTAATAACTGATTACAGGCCATGCACTCAAGGCTTTGCTTTAAACAGGGCTGTATTAGCTTGACTGTGATACATAACACAATTCAACATTCTGAGAACCCCTCCTGTCACCAACAGAGAACTCTTGGCACCCTGCTGTACACACATTTTAATTCGAATTTTCTGGTGGTATCTCATATTTTAATATCATTTTAATATCATAATGAAAAATAGGTGCATTTAAAACTGGATTAATGCTTTTGTGACTTTATCTACTTCTCTTGCCCATTAACCCGACAGTATCACCTGCAAATTCTTGTATAAAACTGTGGTTCCCAAAATACGTAGTTCTCAAATGACATACACCAGAGAATCTTCCAGGCCAAACCATTCAGCTGAAGAAACAAGGTCTCAAGTAACAACTGCAGGTACAACTGTGCCAATGGATCCTTTGTACGGGAGGTTCAAGCACTCAGGTTGTGGGTGGAGGGCTGTGTTCATGTGCAGCTCAGTAAGAAAAGGCTCACCATACAGGAAAAGAGTATGTACCTATGGAGCTGCTTAGAGAGATGAATATGGAGTTGCACAACGTTGTCTTTAGCAACCAAGGCAGCTTAGACAGGCTCCAGCCCCTCCCTACCTTCATTCCTCTGCCCTCAGCTCTGCCAGGTGGGAGTTTTTTGGTCAAAATGTAGGCAGACAGCAACCTAACACCGTAACTCAAAGAAGCCACAGACTTCTGGAGAAGTATCTTTGTTTCTGGTGTTTTGGGCTTCAGGATCCACATGGCTTCAGGAATATTCATCATGTTAATACCACCACAATACCACATGTTAACATGTTAATACCACTGCAAGGCTGATAAATGGCAGCAGTGGAGATGAGAGGGAAGGGCTCAATAAAGAAGGAACTGTTGCTGACAAAATAGTTACTTAAAAATATATAATCCAATGTTTTGGTGTTTTCTGTCACTTCATGGGAGGTAATGGCATGGTCAGAAGTCTAGAAGTTAAACAATCATTAAAATACACACCAGGGAAAAAGTTACTTTCTAAGTTAAACTAAAATGGCTTTTCATATCTTTTAGCATCCAGAAGAAACAATCAGCCAATGGGGATAATAAAAACACAACATATCATTTAACATAAAAATATATCTTACTTTCAGCACTCAGATTAAAAAATTCCACCATTTCTCCCTGTAACACTGATAACCAGCATCTCATCTCTGTAATCAAGGACTTCTCTACACAACTCTGCTAACACCCCAATAAACACCACATTGGAAACTCTACTGGCTTTCCAGGTAAATTCAGTTCAAACTAAATGCAACATCACTTACTGTCTTTCCAAAATGAAGCAAGACAGCTGGCAAAAAGGATTCCTGGTGTAGGAATCCCTGGCATGGCTTTACTCCACATTAAATCCTCCCTTTTAACTCAGTGAAGGGGAAGCCCAAAATGCATCCTAACTCACACAGTATCAGTACCTCCCCTGTAGGTGAGCCTCTAGAGCAGGCTAAGCCCATCCACAGCAACTCCCTTGTTGAGAATTTTGGGAGCTGAGGTCAAACTCTGACCTGCTGCACAATGAGTCCCTCCATCCAGGTGCCAAGGGGAGCCTGTTTCTCAAAATTCTTACTCACAAGCAGCTCTATGGATTCCAACATTCTTGCCCTGTTCTTTGCCAAACCCCATTGTCAGAAGCCTGCCCCAAAGGCAAAGTCAACAGGCCCAGAAATTATGACTATGCAATCACTTTCTCAAGGAAAGAAAACATTTTTTTAGAGTATTGTTTATAGTGTCTATTGTAGCGCAATAAAGCTCATGAGATACTGTTCAATTAGAGCAGCGCTGTCCTTGGAAAGGAATCCTGCTGAGAATTATGCTGTAATGAAGACCACCTTCCCAACAGCTTTCCAGTTCAAAGTGTTTTAAGGACTGATAGATTAGTTACTGTTGGATTCAGAGCAGGAATTCAGTTCTACAAGAAACAGTTTCACTGGAAATAGCTGTAAATAGCAGTAGCCAGAACACTCCACTAATACAAACCCTAAAGAAAACGAAGGATCTGTGCTAATCAAACTGGGTTACTAGTGTTAACAGCAGACCTGCACAGTCCCACAGAGTCTGGAGATTATGAAGTTCTTTCCACACAGATACAGATATTTCTTACAAAAAAGAAGTCCCTATTCTTCCAATAGCCAGCTTTACTATCAGTTACACAAGTATAATTTTTACTTTAGCTATCTACTTCTCACTAAAACCTGGACTGTTACCTTGTCTCTGTTATTGAGTTTCTGTTAATATTAAAAATAGTAGTTATTAAAATCTCAGTACTTTTTTTACCCTCACTACTGCACACCAGAGACCTGCTAGTGCAAAAGCCAGCACAGAAATTACCAGCTGTATGATGTGGAAATTATTAGCCACATACTGTATATTCAAAAGCATTTGCTCATATCCAAGTGTTTGCTCTGAAGATACAAGGTTTAAGTAACAAAGGAAAAAACATGGTTTCATGTTGTTTAGGAGTCCCATAGCATATGAGTTGTTCAGGGAGGCAGCTGGAATAGAACAGGGATCAGGAAGTCCCCCAGGCTCCAACGCTTTCAAAAACGCAAGCTGCAATTTATTCTCCTTGCTACTGCTCATTTCTAACTCCAGAAACCATGGGTTTTTATTGTACTGCAGATGTCCCAGCCAGAATTGTGCAAAACATAAGTTGAGTCCTGGACAGCATAAGCTAAAGTCTCCAGAACTACTACAAGCTTTCTTCAGCCAGCCCGTTACTGAAATACCATCAATGCAGTGAGAAACCATATCAAGACTGTCTTTCCCAGGAGTAAAATGTGGATGAAATGAATCCTTCCAAGGAGCAGCTGCACTCGAGTTCATCCCTGCTGATTCATTGAAGCTCAGAGGCATCTCCTTGCCAACAGAAGGCAGAGGTATAGTATTAAAGAGAGAACAATTCCTCGTGTTAAATAATTTGTGTAAACTGCTACTCTGATTTTGAGAACTGTCCAACATGGAATGCACGTGTGTCAGGTGAGCTGCTGCCTTGGGATGATCTGGGCCATTGTCACATGCTTGGTTTTGGGTTAAATCTTCTTTCTTCATAGTCCTGGAGCACACGAGCACAGCTTTGCTGCTTCACAACGGGCTGGATTGGAAGAGGAGTGTGACAGACTCTAGTTGCAGCATACAGCGCAAGCAGCACACCAAGTCACCAGTCAGTGGATCTCAATATGGACCTAAAGAGAAAGATTGGAGGAAGTCATTACACTGATACCCCAGTTTCTTGGTGCCCTGTACACAGAACAAAAAAAAAGAAGAACTACAAGTCTTTAACATAAAGAAAATGAATAACCCAGTCACAGAAAGTAACAGTTGTCCAAACAGAGAAGTTTCCCTACAGGCTGCTTGAACACATCCAGAGGGATAGGAAGCATATCCAAATCCTGGCTTTCTGCTGTAGTTTCAGTTTAATCTGCTACAAACTCTCTTTTGGTAACAGGCATGAATGTGAGTCAGCAAAGGAGCCGTGAGAGATTCGCTGTGTATCAGCACCACTTCCCTTAACCAACAGAAATGCAGGCTGGGACACATTATAAACCTAACATTGAAGGTAAATAGTAATCCTCTGTAAACAGAAGTGGAAGCTGAAATCAGACCCACAACACTGGACCATGTAGAGCTTCTCAAGGGAACCGGTCAGACTGGCTGCCCCAGCTCGGTTAGCAGAGATCAGCTGTAGTGCTCCAAGGCTGATGTTGTTCCAAGAGAACTATTATGTACCAACACTGATAAAAAGCTACGGCACTTTTTTTTCAGCTACCAAGGTTCCTAAGCCGGATGTACAATTCCTGGCCAGGAGGCTCATTTTCAAGCTTCAGAACTGTGGGGCAAATCCCAAAAACAAAGACAACCCACATGTTGACCTCTTCCCATTTCAGCTTACCTTTTACAAATCACAAACTGCAACCAGCCTTGTCCTTGAGCACTTGGCCACTGGCCAAATGTCAAAACTTTCATTACAGCTACAAGGAGAAAGTGCCCCAGCCTTGGCTGGAACAGCTGTTTGTTGTGACAGTCCACAGCCCGCCTCTGTTGCCAGCTAAGCCAAAAGTGAGCCTTTCACTTTACCACAAAAACAATGAAACTTAAACCCTACAACAGGTCAAAGCTGGTTTTAGGAAGTTCAGCGTTTTGTAGAAACAGGACAGATGCAAAAAAAAATATGAACTGGGTTTTTTTCCATGTAATGACACTGGTATTTAAAACTCTCTGCATTTTCCCTGCTGCAACTGTTCTTGATTCCAAAAAAAACCCAACCCAAACCCAACAAACCGACGAAGGAAATTGTTTTCTTCGCTCCTTACAAGGTGTCAGGACTGCGCACATAGTAACATTTGAGTATATTTATTTATTTAACTGCGGCTTAGTAACGCGAAGGAACTTGAGATAGCGGAGGGCCAGCGGCAGAGCGGGGCACTGGCACGGGGGCTGCATCCGTGCGCCGTCCAGGCGACATTCCCGGGGGACACCCGGCCGGGCAGCAGCCCCGGAGCCGCCGCGGGCACCGCCGTTACCGAGGAGCGGCGCCGGGCCCGGCCGAGACCCCCGGACAACCCCCCTGCCCGGCCCCGGCGCCCCCGCCCACCTGCAGCCGCACGTTGAGCATCATGGAGGCGACGATGTAGAGGTAAGGGAAGTTAATGCGGNAGGGAAGTTAATGCGGAGCTTCCAGGCCAGGTCGAAGAAGATGAGGAGGGTCCTGGTGAGCCCCTTGCAGAAGACGCCGTAGGAGCGGGCGGCGGCCGACTGGGAGAGCCTGGCAGCGAGGCCGGCCAGGGCCGCCGCCATAGACCCGCC
>VWZG01008884.1:216461-237161 GCA_013396735.1 Grallaria varia
GGGCTGTCCCCGGGTGGCGGGGCCGGTGCTCCGGGGCCGCGGCCGGGACCGAAGCGCTCCACCGGGGCGGGCGGGGCTGTCCGGCCGCGTCCCTGGAGCTGCCGCTGCTTCTGCTCCGGCTTTGATCACCGAAGTCATCCAAGTGGATTAAAAAAAAAGGAGAAAACTACTATGTTTTTAATGGTATGAGAAACTAGTACTGATTTGAAATGCCTTTTGTGAAAGTAACAAACTTATTATCCTTTAGAGCTTGATTTTTGACGTCTGACTCTCGCGGTAGAACTGAGGGAAATGGGCTGAACTCTAAGCTGATCGTAAATGCTTGTGGGCTGAGGCTGCTTTTCGGGCTGCAGATGTCTGGTCTTGTCAGGCTCCTGTCTGAAGGAGACTGATAAGGCACCTGAAATAGAAATAGTTAATGATACACTTGTCTGTAAAGAGCTGTTACACCTACAGCATCCCAATATGGTGCTACTTATACGTGAAACAAGTTGGGGATGCTCTTTAGAATCGAGTCAGCTCCTAAGCTTAGCAGTTGGATTTCAGTGTGAGGAGTGGTGGAATTGAGGTGAGAAGAGAGTTTGTGTGTTTTTGAATATTCTCCATGATGTTGTTCCCATCGACTCAGAGGGATTCTTTCTCTTACTGGATGTCAGAGCTCAGGGGAACATCACAGGCCAGCTGGAAAACAAGACTTGTCTTATGCAGTTTGAGAGGGCTTTTTACCCTTAGGAGAAACAAAAATCCCAGTGTAGGCTGAGCATAATTGGTATCACAGCAAACTTCTGTAGATGACAAAGGAGTGAAGTGTAGCTAAATGGACTTGATGCTGTGGTCTGTAATTTCACGTGGTGGTTTAATCTTCAAGTCACTTATGTGGAGGGTTTTTGTTGATTTGTTTTTAATTATGTAGACTTCCTAAAAAGGCAGCAAAGTTGCGTTCAAAGATAAATTTACTATGTGTCAAACTTGTTTTGACTTGCTATGTAAGATTTTGAGCAGAATGAACATGAAAGCGGTATCTTGCTAAATGAATTTTCATTGTAATGTAATTCTTTGATGCAGTAGGGTAACTATGGAGTGTACTGATTTAAAACCCAACAGATTTGCTTTTCTACTATATATTTTTTAATTCAACTGAACTCTGTATTTACTGTCATAAATAAATGTGATGCATCATGTTTGGGTGGGGAAAAAAGTTCTGTCTACTTCCTCCACCAGACCTGAGAACTCAGCACAAACAAACTGTATAATGTTCAGTAATTCATTCAAGAAATCAGTTCTTTTGGTCATTTGCTTTGTAAACCATCCCACTTCCTAACGTGTGTTGTTCTTTGTCTTGGAAACGAAAGTGGTGTAATTTGACCTGAGTTTTGTATGTGTGTGAACAAAATACAGTAGTTTAATTTGTTTTTCTTCCTTCTCAGTTAGGAACAAATCTCTCCTAAGTTTCTGTTCAGGTATTCCTCATTTTCGGTAGCTCTGGATCACTCTCCGTTCAGTATTTTTAAAAATATTTAACTGTTTGTGTTTCTTTGTGCTGTTGCTGCTTCAAGAGCTGCAGCGTTACAGGTATTCTAGGAAATGTATGTTGTTTGGCTTAGATAAGGCCAGAGCTTTAGTGTTCCTGTGAAACAATGCAAGTTAAAGATTTGCTTATGTAGTAAATACCGTGGGTATTGTTTCGTGTTCCCTCCGTAAAGGTCTGGTAGGAACAAAATAAACAAAGCTCTAGAAGTACCTGTGATTAGTTTTTTAATTGTAAATGAGTACGCTGTTTCTCATATGTAACCCATGTTTGTTCTAAGAGTTTTGACTGGTATGTGTTTAGACAACTAACTTGGCTAGAAGAGCGTGCCATGTGTGCCAGTTGTGCTGGTTGGTTTTTTTTTTCCTTCACTGTGAGGATTATTTGGGGGAAAATGAATGGCAACTGTTGCTTTGAGCTCTGTGATAGAGCAGGAGGAATGTGCAGGACAGATGAGGAGCAGCCGCTTGAGGAACTGCAGGAATTGCTGTTGATTGACGCTTGAGAAAAAGCATTTGTTGAAGTTATTTTTAGCAGCCTTTGTTTTCACTCTAAAAAGGCAGCTGTTGAGTGGTATGAAATCTGCAGTCATGTCGTGTAATGTTAGGAAGGGTACTATGTTTTGGAGAAATTACCAATTACGGGATGTCGCAGAAGTGGTCACACTTCATGCTTCTTTGTAGACATTTTTTAATTGTTGAAATACTGTAAGAGCAGTGATTTAGCAGTCCCTCTTTGGAATTCTGCTTAATCTGAGGCCTTGTCTACTAAAGCCATGCTGTATTTGATTTGATGGCTTGTGGAGAAGGGGAGAGGGGTGTAGGATCATTGGCTTCTTACTGTGTGTGAGATGCTGAACACTTCAGATCCCTCCCGTGCCATCTTTAGAGAGTCCAGTGACGTGAAATTTAGTAACTTGTGTTAGCGAACTTTTCGAAGTTTTAAAAAAATGCAGTAGCATTGTAAGTACTGAAGAGCATATTGGGAGAGGGTGTGTCATAGTGAGTAAGGCAGCTTATCTGGCAGGGCCGCGTGTAGCTAAACCGACTGTAGCAAAAATCCTGAACTCTTGATCTGAGGGTGGTACTGGAGGAATCTCAGCTGCTGTTTAATGTTTGAGAGAAGATCTGGGCTGTTGTGCATCATGTCTGCCAGATAGGTAGTCCATGTGAGCTAGAGAAAGGAAGAAAATGGCACAATCCCTTTTTATGAAGGCTACCACCTGTTTGCACATAAAACCTGGCTCCAAGCAGCTCTGAAACAGTGGGGAAATTTCATAAAATCTGTTAGTGTAAATAAGGCCAGGAAAGAGAAGGTATGTTTTGTTTTCAGGAATTAATACATATGTGGTTATATGAATATATTGCTTCCTGGGGTCGACTCAGAACCAAAAAGGGACTCAGTGTGTCTTTTATTAAGGTAGTTTTGTTAAGCATTTTAAGCTGGATTTCTATAGGCCATGTTTTTAATGACAGTCAAATGTTGCTGGTTTCATTTATGTAATAGTGGGTGGACAGAACCGTGATTAAGTAGTTGCTAGAAATCTTATGACTAATCTTGGTGTTATTTTAGTTTCTTAGTCTCAGCCTTTATGTGTAAGGATTTGAATTTTGCCAAACATTTTTAATTCTCTTTAGGGGAGTTGCTTTAATACAGAAGTTAGGAGTCTGAAAAAGTTCATAAAGCACTTAGAGGATGTACTTTATAAAGGTAGGCATTAGTGTTTATTTTTAAGACTGGTGACCATAATGATCTGATTCATGGGGCAGGGAGCCAAAAGGCAAGGAAAGCAGGAAACCTAGATGGAACAAGTCTGAAACAGGGTTGTTGGACGTGTTTTTTCTTGTTTAAGCAACTCTGGCTGATTGGTGCTGCAGAAACACACTACTAAGGCACTGCTAAGCCTGGAATGAAATCTCTCACCACCTTGCTGGCTGTTTTGATTAGCCAGAGCACACTCACCGGTTGCAGTGCAAGGTGAGCAAAGGAGTCTGAGTGCAGAGGAAAGTCCTTGATCTGCTGCTGAAAATGTTGAGTTCCACATTCATTTGGTAGAAACTTAAATTGCCTGTAATGAACTTACTGGGGCATGAATCGTCAGACCAAACAGGTTCTAGAAGCGTGAGAACGTGTTGTCTCTGTGCCTCAAGAAATTTCCCAAAGCACTTGGCTGTTGCTACACACTCGGGATCTTGAAGGTTTTCCCAGTTGTCCTTCGTGAGCTGGCCCAGTGTAGCCGCCTGGATTGTGTTGTGGGAACAGTTCTGCAGTACATCCCAACTGATCTAACTCATCAGCAGGCGGCTAAAATAGCAAGTTATCCTTATGGGGGAGGAATAACTTTCCTTAACTCCCCGTTCTGGATGGTTCCAGTCACTGCTAGTACAGGAGCTAGGATGGGATCTCTTCTTCTGACAGCTGTTAAATAGGTATCTGCGTGGTGAAATGTTCCCCCATTCTTTCCCACAGAAATCTTTAAAGGGTAAATCCATCTTCTGCTTTCGAGCACAAGTGTATCTCAAGCCTGTTACTACAGGGAAACGTTCAGAGATTCTACATAACGAGAACAGAATTAAATGCCCCTTTTCATGGTGCTATTATAGCTTGGTAAAAGAGTGCATGCTGAAAGGAAAAAAGTCTCAGATTGTGCAAGGAGCTGGTGTCTTAGAAGCAGGTGTGAAAAACAGGGTGGAAACTGGCATGGTATGATGAGAGAGCTGCAGCAGATGGGCTGTTCTGGTAGGTATTGGCTCAGAAATATAATACAAATTACAGGTTAAAATGGATGTGTAGGACAAAATCCCAGATGTTTTTGCACACTGAAACGACTCTTCCATAGCTCAGGCATTTAAGGTGATGTTGTCAGACGCTGCTGTCAGAGACTTTCTGGGGCTAATGCAGATGGAACTGCTTAAAGTTCCATGGAGAGATGTGTTCTAGATTGAACTGTGACTTCTGCTTGTGACAAAGCTCGAATTTCCGTGTGAAAGATTTAGTTGAGGAGGCTCATGAGTCAAGCCTAATGCTAATGACAAGATTATATGTGGAGGTGCAGTAGGGTTTCCAAGTTACTGCTGACTGGCTTTGAGCAAATCACTGTGGTGATAAAACATCTGCAAGACAATGCAATTTTCCGCACGGAGCTTGTCTGTTTGGGAGGAGTGTCTGGCAGTATCCTTGCAGGAACTGGTTGCACGATCTCCTCTGGAATCTCTCACGCTGTTAAAGGATTATGCACTGCAAGTGGGGAGCCTGCAAGGGAACCAGTGTGTGCCATCAGAAACACTCAGAGCAAAGTCTGTTTTGAAAAGTTTCGAATTTTCCAATGCTTTAATTGAAACTATTAACAAAAATTCAAAGGTGTCTGGTTTGACTCCAGATAAGATGTGGAGAGGGAGGGATCTGGCTGCCAGTTTTGAAGGAAATCTGGAACTGAACCTTGTCCTGCCCCTATTTGAGGCTGTTGAGAATTAGATCAGAAGGGAAAGGTTTGGTGTTCCAAGTATTCCAGTAGTGGAATGTAATTTATCTATAAATCAGTTCATGAAATGTTTGGATTGTTGGTGAATGCATGTGGGGAGTCACTTTGCAATAGCAATAAATAATGTGAGAGTCATTGTTTGTGTTTGTTCCTTAAATACTCAAAAGTAATGATGTGTTGAGAAATCATACTTTTCAAGCATGTTTTAATTTTACCTATCTGCAAGTATACCATTTTCTGGAAAAGATAACAGTTTTGCAACTGTGTAAAGGGTATCTGGAAGTACTTCTCAGTTTTTTTTAGTGTCAGTGAGTTGGAGTAAGGCAGTCTAGTCTCCATGAGTATTCAGTCAGGTGACTGGCAGATGTTGGTAGTCTTATTCATACTTTTGTTTGGGGATTTTTTTTGTCGAAAAACTTACAAAATGTGGTGATTTATGACTGCACAAAATGAATGTTTATATTAGGTGTGTTTTCACTGCCACTTATCTTGAGGCTGCTGTCTGTCAGCTGTTTTCCTGCGCAGTGACTTAGTGACACTCCTTAGGTGACTGGCCATTAGGTGCAATTAGTCTTCTTCCCGTAAAAGGAATATAATTTCTTGTTATTCAAGATGGATGTGTTTTATATGTGAACTTTCTCTCTTTGCAGTGCTGTAGGTAAAACATGCCTGCTCATCAGTTACACAACCAATGCATTTCCTGGAGAGTATATACCCACCGTGTAAGTACTTGTAAAATCCAAAGAATTCTTTTCTGTCAACTACTCTGTGCCTACTCCCATTCCAGATTCCTTATTTGCATTGTTTGAATTGGCTGCAAGTGCCCCTCAGTTTCTTCTTAAATATTTAGCTGAGTATCCAGGTTAGTGTAGGGGAAGCACTCTGGGCTTTCACTGCTTAGCACAGTCACACCAGTGCTTGTTCATGGGCCCTCATTTTGGCTGTCTCTGCCCTCTAGGCCTGGCTGAAAAGGGGCTAGCACTTGGCAACATGTTATCAGATTTTGTTCTCTTTTAAAATGGTGTTTCTGTCATTAATGTCAGTCGTAATAAGCAGTCCCAAGGCTGAACAGCTTGTAAAACATCATATTGGAGACAAATAGTTGGCTTGCATGGCTGGAGATTTTGTTTGGTTGTTCCTTCCACTTTTTGTGCTACTGCCAATCCTGTGCTAAGCCAACCACAGCTCTGGAGCTCCTCAGGCAACACTGTGGAGACTCATTTATTTTGGGGCTTCCCATTTTGTTTCCCGTGCAGATTTGTTGGTATCTGCATTAGTGCAGTTCTCTTTTTGTGGGCTTTTTGTGGGCCTGATGGGAGGAGGGGTGTTTTGTACATGAGCAGCTTCTTTGCCCTTTTCAGATGTCTCTGTATTTATCTGGCTGTGCTGATCTCTGAAGTATTGATGAGTTTTTCAGATAACAAAATAAATTCTAAGGAGATTTACAGATGATTTTTGTTACCCATCCAAGGCCTTTTTCCTCAGTTACTCCTGTTTCCTTTTTTTGGTCTTAAATTCAGATTTTTGCATTACAGTGTCTTGTGTTCCCAGGGAACTTGGTTTAGTCTTAACAAGTCATTAAAAACTTTGCATCCACAGTATTGATGAGATAAAAATGACGCCTCCACTGTCCCCTTATTATTGATTGTGATACTTCATTGGAGGGGGTTTTGATTAGCAGGATTAATAAGTTTTTTTCATACCTGCTATTGTCATTAAGGATTCTTTCGTTGTTGCTCAGGTATCTTCTATTCCAAATCTTACAACATGAGACAGATTAGCTTGCTGAGTGTCCCACTAAGACTGGAAAGTGCTTGCTAAGTACATCACTTGCTCTCCTGTACTCACTGGGATTAAGGCTCCCTTTGGAAGAGCCATGACAAAGAGGACTTCTGCTCAGACTGGACCAAATCTGTTGTGTATATTTTTTTATTCCGTTCCCCAATATGAGGCTCGTTATTTAAAGAACGACTTTACTGTCCCTGGGGAGCAGAAGGATGCAATAAAAGTGTTTCTTCCCTAGTTTTCCCAGTGAGGGCTCTGTGAGGAAAGAGTCCTTGTGTGCCTTATTTTACTGCAAGCTAATGCAGGTAACTCTCTCCTTATTTTTAGTTTTGACAACTACTCTGCCAATGTAATGGTTGATGGCAAACCGGTCAATCTGGGTTTATGGGACACAGCTGGTCAAGAGGACTACGACAGACTACGTCCACTCTCCTACCCACAAACAGTAAGGCCTGCGGGGTGAAACCACAGAGTCTGTACAGCTTGATCTGACAGAAAGGATTTCTCTTTTTGAACACAGGACCAACATTGTCACACCTGGAGTTGTATTTCTGAGTAACAGTTACTTGTTGCAAGCTCCTTTCTGTCATCTTACGTGATGTAGATGTAATTTATAATCTTTGATGTGTGTGCAGTTATACAAAAATTAAAATTTGCATGGTTGTGTATTTGAGGGCACTGGTAGTTGTTGGCTTTTGTGTAATTGCAGCCTCAGAATCGGCTAGAATGTTTGATTTAAAAGAAAAAAGAAAAAACCACCCCAAAACAAACCCAAAAACCTCTTGGTGAATAGTCCCATCAGCTAGTCCATTGATTTCAAGGTTAGCATGCCTGCCAAAAGCAGGGTTTGTTTTCCTTTTTAGGCCTGTTTTGGCTGCAACCTGACACTGTCACTGCTAAGCACTTGATATTGTTCAGCCTCTGAAGATGTTCTACATGTGAAAGAGGCAGCACTGAATGAAGAGATTATTGGTATTGACGGAGGCTGAGCTTTCCAATGGCCTTGAGCTCGCGGCTATGTTATTGCTTACTGTAGTTTGTGCTGTAGCATCAATACAAATGTGCTTCTGTCTTCCCTGTTCGCAACCGGTGAAGTCCACCTGCATCCTGCATCTTTCCACGTTTAAGGAAAATGCTGAAGTGATCTGCTCTCTTCTTTCCAGTGTGACTTGAGCTGCAGCTACTCTTTGGAGAGGCTGGTTTTCTGGTCTTTTTACAGTGACTTTTACCTGCTGGAGCTGTGCTATAAGTAAAGAAAGGGTAATTTGCAGGGTATTTTTGGCATTGATTACTGTTGTTAACTGTCAAATATATGTTCAATGCTAATAATGTAAAATGCAACATTGTTCCACTTAATCTACAGCATAACTGCTCTCTTGAGTAATGCCAGTCTTATTTAAGGAACTCTGATGCTATTTTTAGTAAACTGTCTTAATTCACAATTTTCCTTAATTCCCTGCTCACTAACTCTTACAGTTGTTAGGCTTTCCCACCAGTAACAATACCTAAGATGGATATGAACTTGCCAGTTGTGGGCAACTGTAGTTGGAATGCCAGAAGTATCTGTCTTTCTTATGAAGAGAGACAATGGAGAACTGTTTTTCTCTAATACTTAGATATTTATGGGATACTTAGAACTTCAGCTTTGCTTAACACTATAAAAATATTTTGAAAAAAGTATCTTGGAGTAGAAAAAGGTTTGTCTAAAGATACTTAATAGTGTAGAGTTTAAGGGAATACTCTGTTCCTGCCCTGTGACAAAGGGACAGAATGCATGTGCCTCTCTGCAGCCTGCTGAAGTAACTATGGCTTTCTGGTAGACTGCAGAAGAATTCCTCATCCATTTAAGCATCTTAGGGGGAAAAAATGTCTTCTGTACAAGCATGTGTAACTGTTAGGTACCCGTTTGAAGTACTTTCAGTTATTTGGATTGGTTTTTTTACAGCAGAAAAGGAAACAGGGTGGTAAGTTTTGAGCTTCTTGTGAAGCAATGTTCAGACTTTAGCCTTGTGCAGTATGAGATTCATCACCCCCCTGAAACTACCAGAATGCACAGAGGAAGAGAACAGTGGTGCTGATGAAGCCTGACCTTATTTTAGGATCTGCATTCAGCCTCCCTCTTCCTTCACCGTGCTATTTAAAACTCCCCCCAACGTGTTCCTGTGGCCCTCCCTTTCCCTGTGTGTGCACCTGAACTGTGCTCTGGGGAGGGTGAAAGCAGCAGGTGTTGGTTACTTGGGCAGTGTGTGTTGGGATCAGCCACCCTGCACTAACACGGGTAACTTAGGGAGGGCTTTGCATTAATTTGTGTCTTTTCCCCATTACTCATATTTTTGTTTCATTCCTTAAAATATACAGGAATTTAATACCTTCTGCTGAATTTATTCCAAATCTACTAGTATTTCCAAATATTTGGGGAAGGAAAAAGTGGGATTGAATGGATTAGCTTTGTTTCCTCAGGAGACCAGACCAAAAAGCAGCAGTTATCAGGGTGCTTTTCAGGAGAGGTTTGCTCTTGCAGGTCCCCCTGCCAGTGCAGAGAGGGGTCTCGGGGCAGGCTGGTGTGTTCTGGTGCAGGGACTTGGTTGTGCTGAATTACAGGGCAGCGTCTCTCTTAAGAAGAAAATCCACCCTGAGAATATCTGTGAGCACAAGTTGCTGACTGAGAACGTTTCCCCTTAAATCCATTTGAGGAGTAACTTTATCTCCTACTGTTATTAGGTTGGAGGAACCAATGGTAAGAATATATCTTCCAGTCTGACAGATCAACCTATTGCCGTATGTAAAACTTTAAATAAACCTCAGTTCCAAGTTCTGTCATCTTGTCTTGCTTATGATAGTGATAAATTGGCCCCTATTTTTTGAACAACTACTTTTTCTTGGAACTATCAAATTCCTAGATCTGAGAACTCAGTTACCAAATTATTTATGTGAGTGGCTAAGATGAAAATTTTTTTGCAAATAAATAGCTTTTCCTACTTACTAAGATTGGTAGTGTGCAAGACACCTGAGATCTTCCAGTAATTCCTGGTGGTTACACCAAATCTTTTGATCTCTGGAGGTAGTAAAGGAGGAGTCTGCCTAATGTGCAGCACTGGGGTCATCATAGACCTGCAGAATTGGAAAACAGAAGTAGTGGCCATAGTATCACATTATTTGATGTTGTTTCTTTCTTCTTCTGGGACGCTGCTACGGAAACTTGTTGGGGTGATGCATGAACAACTGGGTTGCAAGTGCTTAGCAGTGCAGATGTCAGCTGCTGACCTAACAAATGCCTTGAAATGCAGCACAATCAACTAACACTCTGCAGTGCCTGATTCTGTAACACGGGTGAGACCGGAGTAAGTTCGGACGCAGAGGTAGGTCCTGGAACGTTGAGCTTGTTTGAGAGACACTTGTTGAGTTTGGGGTGCTGCAGCAAGAGAACATCTTCAGCAGCACAGACAGACACAGGAACCTCAGGGTTGCTGTGAGTGCTCATAGGCTGTAGCATGTCATCTGTGAAGCTCATTGTTTTCAGAAGTGTATCCTGCAGTTATGTAAATGTGCTCTAAAATGTTTTTACCTGCTCACTCTTAGAATCTTTTGCCTTCAGTTGAAAAGAGAGATGTGCAGGGTCCCTAAAACCACCCATTTTTCTTGCTGTCTCATTATTTAGAAAGGAGGGAGCTCTGAGATTTTTTAGTGCCCTGTTCAACCCTAATTTGGTTATAGATAAATTCTGAAATTTTTCGTACTGACATTCAGCAGAAGTGAAGTTTTACAAGAGGTTCTGAAGAAGTTCTACAAAATTCTTCTGATTTGGGTGGGCATGGAAGTAATTGTAGAAATTTGCATGTGATTTTTTTTTTAAATTTTTATTTTTTATTCCATACTGTACCCTTGGCGTTTGCACTGAAAGAGTACTTTAGAATTGTGTATTAATAGTTAACACTTTGCAACATCCCATGCTGCTGAGTTCCCTGTCAGTGAAGAAGAAATGACATTTAGAGGAAGAAAACCCTGTGTGAGGCAGTGGTATTGTGTCCTAGTCGCTGGCTAATGCAATAGCTGATTATAAATGTGACTGCAATCTGTTTGTTATTTGTTTCCCCCCTCTTTGTGGCTCCTTGTAGCTGCCTGGGAATGGATTTCCCACTGGGAAAGCTACTTCTGATTGTCACGTGCAGCTGCATTGCTGACCTTGCTTTTGCAAGTAGGATGGAGCTGACACTGTGATAGAGGTCCTGGTGATACTAGCTTGTTCATGAGATTTTTACAGTCATTTCTCTTGTTGGGCTGACTTGTGTCAATTGTTTTGTAGGATGTCTTCTTAATCTGCTTTTCCCTCGTGAGCCCAGCCTCCTTTGAAAATGTCCGTGCTAAGGTAAGGACAAGCTGGTACCATTTCATTGCTGAATGCTCATCGTTCTGTTCACTTCACAGCAGTGTGGGGAAATATTAGGTGCTTTTTTGGTTTTAAATTGTTGACAGACACTGTGAAATGTAGTTTGAAAAGGCAGAAATCTGTTTGCCTGCCTTGTGAGTCATGGAAGTTCAGGGCACATGGAACAGTCCAAGTAGGAGCTGTTCCTTGATGCATTGATGGGGTAACAGTAATCTAAGAGTGTTCAGGCAACAAGGTGCTGAGATCACAAACAGCAGCTTTCCTTTTAATACAATTAAAAAGTTTATGAACAAATGCCTGTAAGAATTATGTTGATAGCACTTGTTCCCTCCATCAGCACTTGCTCTGTGACTGTTGCAGTATTTCATGTCCTTGCACAGGGAGCAGGGAGTGCAGGAGTGCAGGTCAGGGTTCTTCTGGTGGGTGAGGAAAATACAGCCCCTAAGGGGGTACATGGTTACAGTGTATGGAAGTGGCTGTTGGCCTCATTAACAACAGTGTGCAGCTGCACACCCTGATGAATCCGGGTGTTCCCTTCCCTCTCTCTGACCCAAAGTGCCACGAAGGACTGTGGGCCTTCCAGGTGTGATGGTTGAGACCCGTCACGGAGATCTGCCCCCAAACAGACACTGTTTTTGTTTTGCAGTGGTATCCTGAGGTAAGGCACCATTGTCCCAACACTCCCATCATTCTCGTGGGCACCAAACTCGACCTCCGGGATGACAAGGACACCATTGAGAAGCTGAAGGAGAAGAAGCTGACTCCCATCACCTACCCACAGGGCCTTGCCATGGCCAAAGAGATTGGTAGGAGGCAGCGGGGTGGTTGCTGACTGGATCTGGATTTTGTTTGTGGAAGAAATTGTACCTTAATTAATCTAAATGCCTGGCTTGTGTTGTGGGGCCAGCTGGGAGCGGTGCTGCTGGAGTTGCAAACTGCTTTGTAACTTCGTTTTTGCTTCCCCAGGCGCAGTGAAATACCTGGAATGCTCAGCACTTACGCAGAGAGGCCTCAAGACAGTGTTTGATGAAGCCATTCGAGCAGTGCTGTGCCCCCCTCCTGTAAAGAAGAGGAAGAGAAAATGTCTGCTGCTGTAAACATCACCCTCCCCCACCCCATCAACCCCGTGCTTTGCTCAAACAATGGAGCATTCATATGCCAACTTCTTCTGTTATAAATTAGTTCTCTTCCATAAATTCCTGAACCAATTGACAATTTCATGGTTTCATTTGTTTAAAGTATGATCGTTACCTTGCATTCTTCTAAGAGCAAATTCCTGAAAAGACACACCTATGTGAAGCCTTATTTTTAAAATCCTCTTCTTGCTCAATTAAGTGTTGCCAAACTATCTGCTGAACTAAGTTGCTTTGTTGTGCTATGAACACTAAGCACTAAACTGTTTTTTAAAGATTCTTCTTGAAAATGACTCTAATTTCTGGTAAGAAACGCGAAATCTCTTTCTAGTTTTTCACAGTAAGTAACAGTACTGGGAATGAGCAGAACACTGCGCTCTAACGTGTTTTATTCTTCAGTGTTTCCTCAGAGCAGCCATTGCCTGGGGGGGTGTGATGAACCCCAACCCCTGGCAATGACTGACACCCCCGAGTCACAGTGTAAATGCTTTATCATTGGTAAGGGCTTGGTTGCAATCTAGGTCTTGCTGCTGTGATTGAAAAAATAACTAACTATTCTTACTGACGTGTATCTAGTCCTTTTGACAGCATTGTGTTGTGATGGATAAATGGAATATTGGGTTGGATCAGACAATAGTGCCAGACAGTATTTAACACTGTACAGGAGACTTACACTACACTGCCAGGGTAGCTCAGCGACCATTTTCCCAGAGGTGCAGTAGTGGAGAGAGGTTGGTGTTCACTGGGAAATTCCTTTGAATTTCAAGTAGGGCATTCATGTAGGTACAATTCTGGACCAGTCATTCCCCCTTTTATGTAGTAAATGCTTTTCTTGTAGAATCTCTTCTTTCTGAGCAATATAACTTGTATTTTAAAACCTTTCTGATGATAGAAATTTTCTTTTATTTTCTTTTTCTCTTGTAGAGTAGAATGTTCAAGCATATCCTCCTTATTTTCCAGTTACTTCTGCCCCAGTGAGTTACGCTTTCTGAGGAGCTTTTAGTCAATTATCTAGGTGTAAAAATCATGTGAAGCAGCTTTAGACATTTTAGTAATTTTTATATTTTAAACCTCTTGTAAACGACAAACCTTCTCCAGTCTCACTATTTGCAAGATCCCCCCCACTATAACATGACTAATGCAGCCAAGTGTTCTCTCTGTCACTCCATGTGCAGCATAGATTGCGTAACGGTAACGGGTCTGTGAGGTTCTGTAATTAGTGCTAATGTTCTGTACCTTCTAAAGTGGCAGGAATATGATGTTGAACTACACCCTTTCAACCACTAAAGCAAAATTTAAAAGTTGCAAAATTGTGAAGTTTTTACATTGATCTTTTGCTAATGCAATTAGCAGAATGTTTTGCATGTATGAATTAATAAATCCTTGAATCACATGCGTGGTGATGTTTGAGTTTCTGTGTCTCGTTCTTGGGCCGCTCTGAACACACAGTCTTGTTCCCTGCCAGCAGCAGGGTCTGCACGTGTCTCCTCAGGGCCCTGTGTGCAAACCCTGCGCTGTCAGGGGTGCTCTGAGAACCCAAGTTAAATGTAGCACTTGGCACCAGTTCTGCAGAGCCCCTGCCCTCTCGCTGCAGTTGTTACAGCTCCTGCTGCTGCTTGGGCAGTGGTTCAAAGCCGGGGCAGGATCTCTGTTCCACTCCACTGTATGTGAACAAAAGTGTTTTTCCTTTGAAAGGGTCACCGTTTGTGCCTAAGCGCCCCAGATTCCAGCCCTGCTCTGTGTGCTGACTCCTCTCTCTCTCTCCCCAACCTGCTGCCCTGCCCTCCCCAACCAAGGGGCAGTGGTGACTGACTCCCTGCACAGCCAGCACTGGTACCTGTCATCTCACAGGAACCAAGTTTTTATTGTGCATTTAATTTTTTCTCCATATCCAATATCACAGCAAGAACATCCACACAGTTAATTCTCAACCACATCACATTACTTTTACTTACATCAATTTTTTAAAAATAAATGCTGCTGAGCCTTAAAAAGAAAACAAAATAGTTACACACTAGAAACAAGGAACCCACTTTTTAAAAATCAGTACAACTAGTTACACAGCTTTCAGAGCTGGAGCTAATGACCAAGATGATGCTAGGGCCCGAACGTTCCTTTTTTCTTCTTAAGTAGTTTTAGTTTAAAATCAACAGACACAATGATGTGGATCAACAAAAAGAAAAAGACAGATTAAAGAATATTGCACATGTAGATCCAAGTGTGAATGAACCACAACAACCCCCACCCCAGGATACCAGCACAATCAGTAAGAAAAATAGTGCAATCACTGAGACCACCCTGAGCCAGACCTGGCGTGGGCCAGGCTCAACTCACCCACCTCCTGTCCTGAGCTGCAGCAGCACTTCCAGCCTCTTTCCCTGCAGCGCCCTTGGCTTCCCGAAGGTCGGGCACGGCGCAGACAATGGCATGAAGTGACTTGGAAGCAGAAGTGGATGTCTGGATCTGTAAGGACAGCGCGGCCACGCTGCCCTCGCACACATTCACTGTGGTCAGGTGCTCACCTCGGCTCCCGTGCCAGCTCCGCTGGGACTGCCCGCTCTGGAAAAGCCCAACCGCCGGCACAGGCACAGTCCTCGTGCTTTGGCAGCACAACATTCCCCGAGGTCGCTGCAGAGGCAAGGGCGTTAAGACCCTTGTTCATTTTATGCAGTGTGAGAAAAGTACTGAAATCCACTTAGGTATGAAAGTGGAATGTGTCCTGAATACCTGAAACCTGCAAACAAAGCCCCACAGCTCCTCCTCACGCTGTGGTTATACTGCACCGGGGGTGTACTCTCGTGTCTGACATGACAGACACACTCCGTGTTCCTGAGACAAACTGTTCAGAGCTTTGAGCACAACATCTGGCATGTGGTCTGTGATCATCTTGGGACTTATTAAAATGCTGCTGAAGACTGTTTCGTTCGACCATCTTGCCATGTATTTGGTATCTGAAGAACACAACCTAGAGAAAAAATCCACACCACAAATACAAGGGCTCAGATCTGGAACAGACAACATGGAGACTCCTGTCCTTGCTGAGGGAGGAACTGGACCCTCTCACAGCCCCAGAGAGCTGCAGGTCTGACCTCCCACAAACAGCTGGAAGTGCTGCCATTAAGTGTCTCCAAAAGCAGAACTACACCAAATTACACTGGGCCCAAACAGTGAAAGAAGCCATCAGAAAATCAAATAATCCTGCTCCCAGCAACATGCAATACAGTCTGAGCAGGGAGAGGGTTAAACTCTACACATTCACATGGTTAATGTCACATTTAGGGACTAAGTCACAGTAATATCAATAGGACAGCAGGCAGTAGATTTAATGCTGCCCATATGATGCACTATTCTGTAAAATAAAATCCCAAATACATGATGGGGGCTCTTGTGTGCTAGTCTAGCTTAAATCCCACCCCCATGATTAACTGATGTGCTGTGGAATAAAAGATGGAAAATAATAAAGTAGAGGAGCAGCCATTGAGAAAACCTGGGTGTTCAAATATCCAATTTGTAAAACCAGTAATAAAATCATTAAAGGTTAAAGATGTGAAGCTTAAACAAAATACTGATCTACTGAATGATTTCTTCTCCAGTTCTTTTCTTTCCTCTCTGTGAGGTACAATTTCTTTTTTCTTCTGTAAGACGGTCTTGTGCAAGTTACAGATGCTTTTATTTCTGTTTCAGAATGAAACGAGGATATCAAGACCTGTCTGGCTTATGGGCTGTTTCAGGTTGCTTTGTCTAAAAAAACCCCCAACATCAACAAAACACACAGAAAAGCCCTGACCATAACACTGCCCCAGCAAAGCCACAATCCTCACCCTTCCAGCAGTTTCAGCTTTCTGCTGTCTTTTGTCCCACCTTCCTGCATCCACAGAAATGCAGCAAAGGACAGAAAACTAAAGGCTGTGTGGGCACGCTGTGGTTACTGGGGCACCTCTCCAGCCTGGCAATATTTTGCCTCTTTCTCATCACCACAGCTCATGTGACAATAACAAAGAACTTTGTTATCACTTCACTACTACCAGGACCTAAGACTCAGGCAGGAGCTGCAGTCTGGCAGAGCTGAACTTAGCAGTGTTAGTGTTTAAAATCCCCAGTTCAGCACCTGCAATGTATGGGCAGGATAAGGCACAAAGAGGAACAGTGTCCAGGGCTTGAACTGGGAGGCAGAGAACAGAAACTGAAAGGCTGGGCAATAACCAGAAATGGGTACTGGAGGTGCAGACACATCACAGAGCTGGGACCGTGTACTTGGAAAGTGAGAAGCAACTTTAAGTAGACTTTAGGAAAGCAGGCCAGTGGTATTCATTATTCTACTTACCTCCGAGAGCTGGATTCTTCTACAATGTGGATAATCTTCCCAGGAAGATAGAGATGAGGATACTGAGGTGGTGAATTTAAGGGTGATTCATCTGCAAGGGTGCTGTACGAAGGTGAGCGATGAACCATTAAACTCTCCTCGGCCAGAAGAGGCTGGCTCAGGGCATTTTGGTTCCTGCCATCCAGCTCAGTTGGGAAGTCGTCGGGATCTCCTCCAAATACTTCGTACCAACATCCCCGCAGCAAAATCTGGTACTGAAATCAGAGAGGAAAAACATCAAATTGAGGTTTGGCATCTCAAAGAACTTCTTCTGGTTGTGTGCTTGCACAAACATAATCTGAAACTGCAACTGGAAGATAAAAATTCCTGTATGCACATGCTCACCAAACTTGGACAGTATCTTCTTCCCAGATTTTCTCCACAGTAATACTCATTTCAACAGTGTGTAACCCAAGCCTAGAGCAATACTACAGAACACATTGCAATCTGCATCAATTGAATTACTCTGTGTGGATTCTGCTCTGCAGATTTGTCTTGCACCTGTAACTTCTAACTGTCCATTATCTTACTCTGTATTTGTGACATCACACAGGCCTCTGCATGACTCCTCATCCTGGGACTACATGGAAATCTTGGGGGTACAGCAGATTTAACTTTAGATATTCAGAAATGGCAGTTTTGAATATTTAAACCACACCTCTCTACTTCCAGTACCATCCCACCTGACACCACAGTGATCCAGCACTTTCAAAACTGTGTTTCCCACTAACAGTAAAAAGAGAAAAGCAATTAACACCATAACAGAGAAGTATCTGCTTTCCAAATTAATGATAACATTTAAGTAAACCCATTAATTTGTTTCCTTACTAGCACTAGTTATTAGACTATTAAAGCAGGTAATCTTACTGACTTTTCATAATTTTAGCTGTTTGGTTTTTTTTTTTTCCTATTTTTGTTTTTTAATAGTTTCCTTTAATAGCAAACAGAAAATTTCAGGTCTTTGATGTTATACACAGATATTTTCTGAGTCTTACTGAATCTTAATTTCCAACAATACAACTTCATAAGACAGGAGACTTAACACAAGTGTCACTGACTTAAAAACACAGTTTTGTTCCAAAACACAATCTCATCATCAAGATAAAAAATACACACCCCAGTAGTCACCCATTAAAGCTGGGGCTTAACCCAGGTAACAATTCCACTGACTTTTAACCAGGAACTGTATGTGGTTACCTTGGGTCTGTTGCAGTTTGCCACAATTCTGACTATTCTCCTTTTTAAATCCTCCATGTTGGGCATACTTAACCTGTTCAAAGAACAGAACAACGTAAAGCAAAGCCTCGGAGTCTCTGCAGAGACACATCTCTGAAGGTCAATTTAAAAGTGTTTCCAACTCACCTTGCAACGAGGTCCTTCCCAACAATGATCGAAACAATGAAATGCTTAGTGTAATCTGCAAGTGATTTGCTTAAAGGAAAAAGAAAAGATGCACTTTAGATGCACTAAAGAGATAAGCACACTTTAGTTTTAGGAAGATGATTATCATTCAAATACAAGTATGCGGCTGCAGCAGCAGCATTTGCAGCCAGTTCCTCAGTGGGCTTTCAGACCTCCTTGCCAAAGATGACAGTCACTTCAGTGCTGACTATAGTGGTGTGCAACATGCCAAACAGGCCAAGGGAGACAAGTCTGGTGAGTATTTTACTTCTGAAACATTTATTTTAAACTCTAATTATACTACCTGACAGAATTCCCTAGACGTATTTCATTCTGTATCATTCCCCCAAGAACTCTACTGTAACTCCAGATGGAGCAAATCTAATTCTAATGGAGAATGTACAAACTCCTTAGCACAGCCAAGCCCACAGTTACCATCTAACATCCCTGTCAACTACCTTGGAGACTTTTGTATCTTACACACTGAACCAGGCAACAGAAATCTCTTACCTTAAGAGCCCTCCTGGAGGAGAGAAAGCATAACACTTTAATGTAGGGAAGGAGTTCCTGAGCATGATGGCCAAGATAGATGCTGTCCCACCACCCAGACTGTGACCAACTATCACCAGTTTGTATTCCTACAGACAGAAAGAGAACACAAACTTAGACAGACACAGAAAAAGCTCTGTGTAATTTTTCTGGCAAACCACATTACTTGGAAGGTAACTTACTGGAGCAATTGTGAATGCCTGGTTTAAAATGCCATCATTTATTAGTTTTCGATAGATGTAAGTTGCAGCTTGAGTTATTCCCTGCAAGAGAGCATTTGAAGTCAGAAGGGTGTATCTAACCTGAGGTGTGGTACATGCACAGTTTAAATACACCACCATCACAGAACAACTAGCTTTTTGCAATGCTGCTCCTCTCTTTAACATGCTCCTGACAGAGGTCTCGTTACAACGAAATGGTCTGTACATATTGTACTCTGAGGGTTACAAATTCTACCTTGCAGTTCCCGAGGCACTATTTGATGAAGCAAGCACTGAAATAATTTGTGCAATCCATGTCACAAGGAGAATATTCTTCTGTTTAACTAAAGGCTCCCAGGTGTTTACAGTTGGTTGATCTACAAACAGCTCCAGACTGCACACACCTTATGCACAAAGCCATTCTCTAGAACATCCTCCAGCGTCAGGTCCTCGCAGTCAGCTGAGAGATCAGTGAGAATGTCCTGGGAACAAGACACTTTGGTCAGACCTCCCTGCAGGGCTCTGTGGTGCATGGGTCATGCTCTGCCCCTCAACACTGTCACAGGGACATCACAACCTGGCTGCCAAGTGTGTGAGCAACACAACACATCCCACCAGACACCCCCACACAAGCAAACATACAGAGCAACCACAACTCTGACTGTTTCCAAGCTGCAAACACACACATTACTGATGCACCTCCACTCACAGTGAAACTGAATTACCACTGCCTGTTCTCCACACTCTCTTCCAGTGGCACAGGGAATATTACCCATCCAAGGGCAGGAGGGCTTACAGCTTGAGCCTAAAGACTCATAACTGTGAGTTATTTTCACATGTGCCAGCGTAACACAATTTCCTCAAGGCACTTGGAGTTCACTCATTTCTGTAAAGCTGATCATTGATATGACATGGATGATACCTCAAAAGACAAGGTTCCTCTCACCGCAACCACAATAGCTTCTTTTTTGTGATCCAAAGCAACAAAAAATGGAATCTCATAGATCTGGAGGGGAAAACGTAATCAGTAAAGACATCAACCTTTTATAAGAGCAAGCACTTGTTCTCACCTTCTGAAAGCTCTTATTGAGCTCCCTATTGTATTATGGAAAGACTCTGAACTGGTCTCTCATGTAGTTATTCTAAGTGCCTCTTTTGCAATACTGAGACAGCTTTATGTCAATGTTTTGGTGGCTGTCGCTTTACATTAGAAAAAAAATCAGAACTGAATATTTTCATTTGGCTTTGCATCTTGCACTTTATAAATGCTGAAAGCAAACTAGACCCTTCACCCCTTGCCTTCCCTGAATTAATCACTATGGGTTTTGATGAATGCCTGTCCAGATTGTTTACCTTGTTATGAAAACTGATATGAATGAAGTCTCTGTACTGCAGTCCTGTTATTTTTAGGATGGATCCAAAGTGAAAGTTATGACGATCACTGCCCGTTATATCAGAATCTGTTGGTCTATTTCCGCAACTAACAAACACAGAAGAGAAAAACTTTCATGTTCCCATTTTTTAGGTTGCCTTTCAAGGAATCAAACTCAGTTATGTTTGCAGAATAATTACTGCCAGGAATCAAAAGTGCCCTTTTTTTTCTGGTTTTTTTTTTTGCTATAACATCAGTAGTCTGATACAAGATGTCACCTTTGCCCACAGACCCGGTTCTGCCTGGGCAGCCCTGCCACACATTTCCAGTTCAACCACTCACTGGCAAATACCCCCATGCTACAGGACCATCAGCAGAGCAAACAATGCAGTAAGAAAAGAATTCTTAAGAGTACAGGCCAATGAGAAAAAACACAAACAAGGAAAAAGGAAACCCAAATTCTGTACAGCAAGCTTATCTCATGTTTTACCCACTGTATTA
>VWZG01008884.1:237307-255260 GCA_013396735.1 Grallaria varia
TTTTTTTTTCTCCAAGTAACTTAAATTTCAGTAGATTATATTTCATGTTACTAATTAAGAAAACCACAAATGGCAGTGGTCACTCAAATATACAGTAATCCAACACAGCAATATGCAAACTGAAATCTTGACTGTAAACATTTTTGATTAAAGAAGTTACAGGGAATAAAAAGGAGGGTGGTGGGACAGGGAACTTTTGCTAATTCCTTAAGACAGGGAAAACTGTGGATAGACTTCTATTTCTATACATACATCTGTGCACAAAAAGGTTCTCTAAAAAGCCTCATTTTAAAACATGTTTAGTTTAATTCCAATTCTTCCTTTGTCATTTTGCTAAATGCATTTTATTTATCTCAATCACAAACTTCTCTTATGAAAAAAATACCTAATCTGTTTGGGGGGCATAAAGACATTGGCATTTTGTTTCTACCAAATTTGTGAAAGATAATCCACTCAAGCTCATGCACTCCCAAGAGTGATATAATTTAATGAAACAAAAATACTGCTATTGAAACTATTTTATTTCTGCTAACACTAGTTAAATAGAAAGCAGCCATGTATTTTTAAGGTCTTGGATCAAACCTACCAGTCACCTTTGAGCTTACAGAGTGCAGTAAATGGGTTGGTGTATATGTAGTAGGGCCACCCATAGGCAGCTGCAGCAAACAGCATGTAGTGAGCAGCATTCTCCAGCTCCACATCCAAATTGTCATTCTGAAAGGACACGGGGAAAGAAAAGGAAGGAGAGCAAGGAAGGGAAGTGTTAGGCAGCCTCAGAATAAAAACTGAACACAGATTAGTGAAAATCAAGGCAGGATGAAATACACACTATTCAAAAGGAAAGCCTCAAGGTCTAAGAGGAACTAAAAATAGCCATTCATATTCCAGGAAAGAGTCTGTGTTTATTTACATTGCTACACAGCTGAAGAATCTTGAAAAGCTCTCACTAAATCAGTTTCTTCCAATACACTGGTAAGTCAAATGCTGAAAACAACATTCACTCCAAATATGTTACTTAAAGGAATGGAATGTCAAGGAGAAGGCTAAAGGGTCTGTAGCAGACTCTTAAGGCACAACTCCATCACACTGGCTGGTTTCAAGAAGGAGTTGACAGTGATGCATTGGTTGAAGTAGAATTGGATATGTCTATTAAACACAGACCAAAAGAAGGGAAAAAATTTACAAAGGTATTTTACCACCAAAGAGTAGCAAAAATCAGCAAACTAACCCATCACCTGCAAGCATTTAAAAGGTGCTGGTTTTGCTTTTTACCTTGTCTGGGTACTTGCAGCAAACAGGTGACAATACATACAAAAAGAGTAGCTTCTCAGTTCTACGCAAATAGTACCAAATATTCATTTTCTCTCTGTTCCCTTTCTCTCCCAGCTGTTCAACAATGAACAAATGTCCTAAATGGTTCCTTTTCTTGCACTTAATTCCCCATCAGTTCTACTTATGCAAAAGCAGAAAAATGTCTTGACCACAAACTCATCAAGCTGTTTTCACTGCATCTATTAATAACTTAAAATTGTTATGAATTTTTACAGAAGTGTTTAATTTTGTTTAAAAATTAACAAAACGAAAAAACATCTCTATACAGTGACCTGCATTTCAGTTTGATCTGGCATCACCTCCCAGAGTAATTATAGCAGAGGCTGCACCAGCCCTATCTTACCACGACGGATGATGGAGAATGACACAGGACTTCTTCAGGCTCCTTTGGGCAACTTTCCATTTTATCTTGCTCTTGATGGAGCAGAATCAAACCAGCTGCTATGTCACTCGGCACCAGATCAGTGTCCTGTCCAAAGGAAAGAGAGAGGGCGTTAAACCATCCCACAGCTCCACGTGGAAAACTCTCGGAACACAGGGCAATGTTTCCATCTCACTGAGAAGTAGTTGCGGAAGAGCTCAGCGATGCTGGTGAAGGCCACTCGATGGTCGTCGTCCTGCACGATGCAGCAGCACAGCAGCCTGATCCTCTGCTCCCACACCCTGGTGGCCGTGCTCTTCACGTTGTACAGCAGCTGCCCCGACTGGCTGCTCTCCAGGTTCCGACTCACCCCGTCCGTCAGGTAAAATGTCTTTTTGCCCCCGAGGGGGTCAAAGACGATCACAACCCCAACGATGGTAAAGATGATGATAACCCAGCTGCAAAGCAGAGGGAGTGGGATAAAAGTGTGAAACCAGATACTCCTGACAAGCGTGCAAGAAATCACAACTAAGAATCTTGTCAGACCAAAACCAAAGCTGGATATGAAATTCTGTATGAACATCCCCTGCTCCTGCCCTAAGGGTGCAGGTCTTGTTATTGGGCTTTCAACACTGGGCACGAGAACAAGGCTGTTGGCTCATCTCACACAGGGCACCACACTCAGAATCACAGCCCCTTGCTCTGGAAACACCAGCCCAGAGATGTGACAGCTCCATTTACCACTACCAGTGAAGTGATCTGATTACTACCCCTTTCAAATTTATCTACTTTTCTACAGTCCCATTGTCCCTCTTACCCTTTCTGATCTTCATCTCCTATCCTTCACTCCAGCATGTGCTCTCTCAAGGCAAGTAGCTCAAGCTTGTTCAGGAAAGGATATCAACTCCTTTTCCATTTCACGTACTCTATCAAGCTCAGATTTGTGGGGAGGCACCTTTACCTTGCAATAACTGTCCAAATGATGGCATTTATCACAGTCTTCTCACAGTGCACACTGCTGTCTGACACCCATACAGCTCCTAAAATAGCCCAGATGAATTCGGGGAAATAGAGAAGCAGGCGAGTATAAAGTACTTTGGGAAGTGATTTTCTTGGGCCTGGATTAGAAATTGTTCCTGAAATTACAGAGAGAATTGAAAACAAGAACTGTTCATAAATGCACTTCAAGTACATAAAATCCTACTTGGAAATATGATCTTTCCGAGCTTTACAGAAAGTAAGATACTTAACTGAAACTATCAAGTATTTTCACACTAATGGAGAGATATCAGGTGAGAAAAGAAAAACAACAATGGGTTTATAACCATGATTCTTAGAACCTACTCTACTAAAACCCAAAACAACTCTCTAGTCAGAGACAGTTCTGCACTGAACTTGAGGCAGCAGTGCTGTGCCCAGCATCAGCCAGAGCTGCATCCACAAGCACTGGCTCACCTACAGTTCCTCATGACTCTTGGTGCCTATTTTTATTATTCTATTTAGCTTTTAGTTGGCTGAATATTTAATTTTTAGATGCTACTTTGCTGGGTTACAATGAAGTTCTGTTTATGGAGTCAGTACATAGTAAGAGGAGAACAAAAGTAGGACCAATACCAGGACAAATACTTCTCAGATTATTTTCTTTATTGTTAATTTATTAATAACCTCTTCCTTTTAGCACTCCTAGGCAATAAAAAAGGGAGTAAATTTTGGCCAGCTCACCTGCTTAAACCAGTTTCTTGATTGCATGGTAATGAGGTATTGGGGTGTGCAGTGCTCACAGGATAATTTATAAAGGCTTAAAATAATGCAGAACAAAAACAACTTTGGAAACTATTTTCCAGCTGTAAAGCTGTGGTTCACACCTCATGACAAAGCTGTTTAAAAAGCCCTTGATCCAGAAGGTGCTTTTTCCCACTCCTAGTTGCAGCCTGTACTGCAACTCCGTGGTTGTTTACAGAGACACAAATCAGATGGGATTGTGGTTCCTCAAAACAATGTTTCCTTTCTCAGCATCAGCCCCAGTGTGTGAGGTCTCCACCCAGGTTCTCTGCTGGCACCACCAACCATCAGTGCAGTGCAAGAGGTGGTGCAAGACCCAGCACACCCAAACCACACATTATAACCACAGGCCAACATCTCACCATCTAATTGCTAGGACATTTAGCCTCAGAATTCTTCCATTTATTAGTTAGAATGGCTTTGTAATTGTACTTTTATACCAAAGAACATTCTTTTATCTCTGCTATTTACAGTTACATCTTTCACCTCCACAACTTTGATATAAACAGTATAACTTGGCTAAATCTTACCTCCTCTGGAAACTCTAGGAAAACTAGTGGTCAGATTCAAGGCCAGGATTATCACCCATAACTCTGCTCTGACATAGTTTCTCTTCATGCACACTTTAAGCTTCTTTCCACTTAAGTAATTTAAACAGTTTTATTTATAGCATGTTGTGAGAACCAATATATTAAAAATGTGGGGTCTCCTCTGTTATTCTAGAGACCACACACATGTTCCAAATTAATCTTCTTAGCATTACTTTGACAATCAGGTGCCTCACCAGAAAAAAAGCTTTCCTGGCATTTTTTAATCCCAAATGAACCATTTCTACAAATTACTAGATGTTGCATTGAGGTTCTTACTTCTGTTCAGCCATTCATTTCAAGCTCTAGGTCCTATTCAACAGTACTTACTGTGTTAGTTTTATTGTGACATTTACATAAATCACTTTCTTTTGTGTTTTGTTTTTTTTTTTTTTCCCAAGGAACCCACTGCAGTGGAGGAACTTTCACAAGACATGACTAAACCTGCCTCTGCAAGGCAACACTCACACAATACTTCAGATGGGAAGCAGATTTTTGGATACAGTGTTCCATCAGAGGCCATGGTGAACAAGGAGAGGGCTTTCGCCATGCTCTGATGGCAGTGGACATATCCCTATTAGCACTTGGTCCTAAGAATAGCACTATCAATAGCCCTAAGCTATTGTCCATTGATTATGTTATATAATTCCAGACTAACAGAGATAATACTATTAAAGCAAACATATTAATAGTTACAGAGTTTTTCAAGTCTGACTACCATTAAAGCACTTCAATTTTTTCACAGTTTCTTTAATGCCAACATTAAAAAACCCCACGGCTATTACACTCCTACTACATAAACACAAAATATTACTATTTACCTTGCATACTGATGTACACAAGGGCAGACAACGCACATATTATGGAAGCCAGGAGGATGATGAGGACGAGCAGGTAGCTGTGCAGCAACCCTCCCCCGGGACAGCTGAACTGCCCCTTGTGAACTGTGTAAAGGACAAGGATCCCGATCCACCTGCAGGGAAGCGAGGTAACAGAAGTTACGGCTGGAAGGGAGAAGTGCAAAGAGAGCCTCTGGTCGATAGTTTTCGCCTTAACGAGAGCCCCGCACACAGACAGGGAGTTGTTATATAAGGGGCTGTCACAGGGATGCTCTGCGGGAATTACAACTCGGCGTGTGCAGCCCGAGCCGCGGGCTCTCACCCCTCAGCGCCCAGAGAACCCGGGCAGGGGGACAGGAGGGAATCGCCACACGAATCACCGCACTAAGGAGGCCACGCGAGGGGATTAAAGGCGGCGGGCGGTGCCGGCCCGGGGCAGCGGCACGGCGGGTTACGTGTCCGGGCCGCGGGGGCTCCGCTGCCCCGGGGGGCGCTCCTTACCACACCAGCCGCACGAACAGCTCGAAGGCTCCCGGCAGCACGAAGTCGTCGCTGCCGATGGCCCAGCGACGGCCGAACACCACGAGCCCCGGCATGGCGCGGCGCGCTGCGCTGTGGGCCGGGCCGCGGCCGCTCCCTCACGGCCGCCCCGTGACGTCAGGGGGGGCGCGGGGCGTGCGCAAGCGCCAGGAGAAAGGCCCGCCCCNGCCCCTCGCACCCACCCCCAGCCCGGCCTCCCGCCGGCACCGCGGCCCTGTGGAGCTCCACAGCCACACACCTGGGTTTTGAGCGCCTCTCTGAGGTGGTGCGGCCTGCAGCACCTCAGCACCCACACTGCACCTGAACACTGTCCACCGGGGGTGAGGAGCAGAACCCATCACTGTCGCGGGAGGAACGATGGGAAATTAACTCGGAGAAGGCAAACGCTGTCTTGAAGATAAAACACAAGCACGGAACCCTCCTGTGCACCAGGCTGGAGTCACTGCTGCGGAGACCGCAGCACCTCAGCCCCCACAGCACACATAAATACCACTCACTTGGGGTTAGGAATGAGAACCAGCACTGTCGAGGGAGATAATTTCCCATCAACTCCAAGGTAAACACCTGAAGACAAAACACAGCACTAAACCCTTCTCTGCACCAGGCTGGAGTCACCAGTGCTTCCACCAGCGATAATGGCCCTCACAGCCTTAAACCCCTCGTATTTCCATACAGCAAACAAATGGCATTAAGCAACTCACCCTCACCACAACTCTTCATCCAGTCCCACGTTAACAGAAAACTCACACTCCGGAATGGAAGGAAAAAAGGCCCCAAAATGTTTTCACCATTTCATAAAGTGTTTATTGAGGATGGTAACACAGGATAAATCATGCAACAGCTCAGTAAAAAAAGGGAATCATTTAAAGGATGAAGAATGGTAACTGGTGCTGCTGATTTTGAAAAGTTTATAAAAAAAAATATTAGTTGTCCAAAAGTGACATTGAAAACCACTTGAAGCTGAACATGGAAGTTGCTTATAAAGCATTCATTAAAAAGAAAATGTAGATACTGTTTAAAATGATCACCTACGGATTACCGCAATCAACTTACAAGTCTCCCATTTCTATAGCTGTAATGGTGTAGCAGGGCTGTACATCCCAGATATTTAACCTCCTTTTCCTGAACAAACAATAGTCACAAACACATGCCACTAAGCAACACAAGTGCATCTCTTACCCTTCACGACCTGCACTGCCAAGTGCTTTCATTATTGGGATTACCTTCCCAAACATCATGGCAGAACAGGACAGGGTCCATCCTTGTGGCCTCAAGGGATTTCCTCACTGACCTCTTGCCATCAGTCTGTTTTAGAAGGGGAACAGCTACAAAATGTGACTGTTCCCCTTCTGGCATCAACATATGTTTTGAATAAGGAACTCCATGTCAGCAGATGGCACAAAGACTGGGCACCAGCACATCACATCAAACATCGGTGGTTTCAGTTTTAGAGTTGACATATATTCGCCTTTTGGAAAAAAAAAATAAATATAGTGGAATGAAAATTTAATCAAAGGGAAAGAACAGATGACTACCATCCATCAAGGATGCACATATCTGTGCACTGAAAAACAAAAAAAAACAAAAAAGGAAAAAAAAATAAATCAGTCATTTCAAAGAAAATCTTGAAAATTAAAAAAAAAAACGTTTGCACTTGTTCCTGGTCATAAACAATCTCACAAAAATCTCACTTTTGGAACTATTCCAATTGAAACCATACACTGAATTTATTAATACAGTATAAGTTTCTTTATGTAAAAAATCTTTATACATAGTAATAAAAAAGATAAAGGCAAGATGCATCAAACAGAAATCTGCTGGTTGTTTTTCCTCCGTTCTTACAGAGCCGCTGATGACTACCTGCACTATAAAGAGCTGTGTTTCTGACTTTCTGTCTCAAGCATCTTCGCCTTTGCTTGTGATAAGGATTGTTCTGTCCAAGCATCCAAAAGGACAGATGCTGGTGATGTTTTGGCACTTACGCTGGCAAACTGAGCTTCTTTCCCTTGAGTACTGTAAGGAAAAGCAGGAAAGAACAGTTAGCAAAACAAAGCTGTGATGCTGGAGAAGCACACACTGCTGCAAGTTCAAAGGGACCCAAACCTATCACACAGAGTCCATTTGTTATGAAATGGGTACACTGCAGACACTCCTCCCAAGCTCGCTCTCTCTTCAATGCATACAGGTAAAACTAGAATTAACAATTCTAATCTTGCCCTCCTGGGGCATGCTGGAATTCCCACTTTTCATCCTCAGAGAGTAAACTAGCCCATGACCATGGTCTCTTGTAAGAGTTATGACTAAAGTAACACAGCCCCTGCAGCTTTGCAGTTACATGATGAAAGCTGGAATGTGAGTAAGGGCAGAATTACTAACGTCCCCAGCAGAAGTGCCTGCTTCTACACTCAGCGTAAACAGAAACATCCAAACCCCTCTGGACTCTTAAGGTATTTAAATCACTGAGAAAGGTGTCTGCAAGCACGGGAGCTGCACATAACCGTGTACGTGTCAGGAGAATCATCCTTACTGATGGAAGGCAAGAGCAACCTGTATTTACCCTGCTTATTTTAAATTTTTCCACAAGTTCACCAGACCATTTATACATTTATATTCTACCTACACACAAAACCAATTCTTAGAAATGCCTCACACCAGCAGAAAGTGCACTCAATAAATTAAGGCGATTTCAGCAACAATTTGCACACAGAATTAACAACCTTGTAATGCCAGTACAGCAGATCCCTGTGAATATGTTAACTGCCACATTCCACAAGCTGAAGCTGGAGGTTACTGCACTACTTACCTTTTGTAACATACAAATAGAAGAAGTCACAGTACAGAACGGTCTGGACCACACCAGCAACAACAGCTATGAGGTCAAAAAATCCCTCAAAATAGTAGCGCCAAATCCAGTTGACTAAGTACAAGGCACGGTACAGACCCAAGAAGAAAAGGTAGTGAGTAGTGATGGTCTCTGCTTCCCCAGTTTTGCTGATCATAAAAAGTTGAGGGAGAATAGCAACCGATTCAAGATAGATGGAGAAGGTCCACAGTATCTGAAAGGAAAAAGCCCACAGGTATATTCAAGTGTCTTACTGATAACAGAAGGACAGAAAATATTTCACTTGGCTTGACCTTTTGCTTTCGAGCAACGTCATGAATGAATACCTATTCATACACAGACAGTACTTTGGCAAACTTTTTTCATCCAGGAAAAACGAAGTGACAGCTTCATAATCAACGAGAGTATGGTACGAGGGAATTCTCCTGGCAGAGAACACACTCCAAATGAGCTCTGTAGTGAGCTGGCACACACTGCTCATGTGCATCCAGTTCAGGAGTCACAGTGCCATGAAACACAGCATATACTGCCAGTGCTGCGAAAAGCTGCAGGGAAGATACAGTCCTTTTCCCCCTGTGTTCTTCTATTATTTATCTATTGGTTTGAATAATGACTTAATGGTGAACAAAATTTACAGTCATGTCTCAAAGTGTTGCAATTAAAATTCTCTTACTCTAATGAAATCATTTAACTCTAATAAACACAAAACCACATCTCAGTACACTTAAGCATCTAAAGTTATTCTCTATTTTATGGGAAAAATAACTGTTTGAATTCTAATTGTATTTTTAACATCATTTTTCTGCCAGGAAAACACACAGCTGCATTCCAAAGACAACACCATTCTTTCCAACACTCTAGACCATTTGCAAATCTACAAAATTTAAGAAGTATTCCTTTTGTTTTCACCAGGTGGCACCAACTATTCACAAACTGCATTCTGGGGCATTTCTTTTATAGACAGAACAAAAGGAAGAATCCTTTTGAATTAATATAACCATCAGGGTACACTGGGAAAAATACAGTCTTCTGCTTAATAAAATAACCAATTCTGATAACAACGCTAGTCTCCAGACGTGCCTTAAATTACACAGACATCTACACCCCACAGAAGCATTAGGGAAAGGATTAGCCTGAACCTACTAAACACTATTCCTCGGTCAGTCTAAAAATGCTGATTTTATAAATATTTTAGGGAAAAAAATAAAAATAACCTGCCTACAACCAACTCACCTCCAGAGGAGAGAAGTCATGATTGACAAGGAACGAGAGCCCACCAACAGGAACGATCAGAAACTCCACTCGGAAGGTGTCATGGTTTCCATCGTAGGTGGCCTTGAACTTCATGTAGATCAGGTACACAGTGGCATACGAGCAGGCGATGTAGATAAGCTGGAGAGTAAGGAAAGGAAAAAAAAACAAAACCCAAAACAATCCACAGAGGTTGCAGAATAGATCAAAATCCCTTGAACAATGATATTCCCCAGCATTAGGAAGAGAAAGTGCGGTCTTTTTTGGTTGGCTGCATTGTTTCTTTACATGTTTTTGCAAGGGCTCGGGGCTCTACTGGTATTTTTGTTTTAAAGGCATCACCTGTATCTGGTTGCAATGACTGTCCAAAGGTGCTTTGGAGACCCCTTCCCACGCAGACAGAACTAAGGAAGTGACTGGAGAAGGAATAGCACTTCTGCAACTGCAAGGGAAGCACTGGTCCCAAACACGATAAAAATGTGCAGGCGCATCCATGCAGTAATGATGGAAAGGGCTTTTCTACATTCAAAAAGCCCAGTGTGGTGTGGCTCATGTGGTAATTAAAAACCTATTCAATAAGCCCCATTCAGACACAGCCATTTAACGTATAACAAATTAGCTCACTCGCATTAGACCTTTAAACATCCCTAAAATCTGGAGAGTGGCAAGTGGACACTGTTCTCCACCAATCATCAAGCCACCAAAACTAACAAACTGAGAAGCAGCAAACCAGGTTCAGTTTCAGCTTCAGTTTGAGCTGAGATTTAATGTTACCATTTTGGATTGTTATGGTACAGTAAACTTCATAGCTATTCCCCATGTAAATAGCAAAAAGCCTCATTTTACAGATGAGGAAAACATAACCAGGGGGAATCCATGACTTTCTAAAGGTCAATCTGCCATCATCAGGACAGAGCTCCCATTGTCCAGGAGTCAACACAGTACAGCAGACTAGACAAACAGTTTAGTTTCTGCCTCAGCTTCATCACAAAGATTAAATATTCCAAACCATTTATCATGTTAAATATGGGTTCTTTACAACTGAAAAGTAACTGATTAAGAAGCCCACTGTTTGCAGATGGTATTAATCACTAAAAGCTCTGCTCACAAAACAAAATGGTACAAAGCCTGTATTAAGGAGCTCAGAATCCAAAGGCTCTGCTACTCGAGTACTGACTGGAAATAAAGGACACAGGACAGACCCAGGGAACCCCTAAGACAGGTGTACACTAATGGCCATTGATATAGTCCTAGAATACACTAAGAAAGTGTAAATGAATCCAAACTCCTTATATTACAAATTTCTTCATTATAATTACAGTGTATTTTGGGACACCCCAAAGAGGTTTCATTTTTAAAGATACCAAAATAAAAGAATGTTAGAAAAATGACTGCAAAATGCACTGGCAGAAATGCATCCAATACTCAGCTACAAGTACCATGAAAAAGAAACTGTAGGATAGAGACTTCTACAAATGACAAAAAATAGTCTGCAGGTCATTAAGAAAGGCAAATAGGGCCAATTTGTGTATTTCTGTATATATTCCTGGAGCACAGAAGAAACACATTTTCCTAAATATCTGACAATCACTGACAGACAAGCACAGCAAGATGGTACTCACAGGTTAACTAAAATTTATCTAAAAACACGGAAGAAAATCCTAAATCTACATAAATTAACAACTTTTTGTGCTGCAAATTATAGCATTTTCTTCAAATTAGAAAGTTCATCACATTATGCTCTGGCTAAGCTGATTTGTAGCAGTTCCTAATCTCAACAACTGCGTAACACTAGAGTCCTAAATATACAGAGATAGAACAAGAACCACAGGAATGGGCAGAAAAGACAATTATGTCCAACAGTCTTTCTAAGCAGCAACCTTAGAAACTCTAATAGAGGTCTCCATTTTGCAAGTTAATATTGGATGTGAACAGAAGTCCACTCTGTAATTACTGGAAATAGCCAGTTTAGTGTAGAGTTGAGCATCCCAAGCTGTCATTTTGCACATTCATTCCATTTCTGGTTAGAAAGGCTGCAGAACACAGACACGGTCATGACCCTGAATCGTAACCAATAAATAAATTGCAAAAACCCTCCAAGCTGCTTCTTTAATGCACCAACAGTACCTTCCAATATCCTGAGAAATTACATATGGAAAAAGCTTGTTTCAAAAATATTTTATTTAACCAACAGCTCTTCATTTAAACTGTCAATATTAAAACTTAAGCATACACATTTGACTGGTCAGAAGACAGTTTAAGAGTCACTATTTTATTTTATAGTATGATTCCCCATATTCTTCAGCATGTTTTGCATTATTGACTATCTAGTCTTTCCTCTTGGCAAATTAAAGCTGAAAAGCATCAAGAAAATCCACAAATGGATTTAAAAAGTGCCTGCTCTGGTGTCACAAATCCACGAGCCTGAACCGGTGCCACAAATACGCTGCACTCTCCCAGATTACAGCTTTATTTCTTTGTGCTCAGCACCAGAAACTGCAGGCAGAAATAACAACCCCAAATTTAGGATCACTAACATTCAGCAGGCAAGTGAAGGGGGTATAATCTCACGGAAGCGACATTCCTAAGAGTGCTCCTGTCAACTTTTGATCAGCCTCTGACCAGACACTGGCTGCAATTCTGGCAGTGCATTCTGAATACTAATTTACCTTGCAGTGGATAAAAAGAGATTTACTTATGCTCTAATGTCTCAATTGAGAAATACAATTTATCTGAATAGTTCTACCAAAAGCTTTTATTCTCAATAACCAAAATGACATTTGTTCTAAATGTCAGAGTCCCCATACAATCAGCTTTTAAAAGCTGCATGTAGAGTGTGGAAAAAACCCCAGGGTTTTAAGTCCACCTCCCACATTCTTTATCCAAAGTCCAACTTAACTTATTCTGTAACAATGGTGCAGTGGGCCATTTAAAGAGGTTTTTATTAATGAAATTATGCATCCTGTATGCAACAGCACTAGCTTTTCTAACTCTTCAGTATACTCTACCTTCATAGATGTGTTATACAATGAAATGAATGAAGTGAAGAGGTCCAGGTAACGGGTAGTGAAGACCAGTGCAAACAGAAGCTGGCTTTTCCCAGAAATACCTAAAGTGATAAAGGAAATAATTGATTATTCAAAAAGTGATGATGTGCTTTAAAACACTTGATGCCAAGGATGAGAAAGGACATATCCTTTATTTCTAAGCAAGCCAATTACAAAATTAGGACAAAAATTCAAGCTTCAAAGGTACACAACAAAATTACAAGCCCGTAAGCTCAGCAGTGTGAAAACAGGCAACTCAATTCAGAAACTTAATTGACCACATGGTGGGAAAAATAACAAACAGTCAAAACCAGCTGTTACGAGGTACTGTAGCAAAATTCTAAAGGGAGAGAGAAGTAAGCTAAAATGCCAGACATCTACACTGCATCTTCAAAGCAACTTCTGATTCTAGGCCAAAGCCCCAGTGTCAAAATGTTGGTACTTAACTTCAGGCACCAGAGCAGAGTTAGAAGCATAAAAGCTTTGCACAATCAGTCACTAAAAGCTTCTGAAAACTGGGGTGAAGTGTCTCTCCATAATACTGATGGTGGTGTGTCACAGCAGGGGAACAAAACAACCTACCCTGTGCCTCTATCTTGTTATTCCAATTATTCTTGTTTTCAGTCATCCAGGATGAAAATAATTGAATCTGTTCAGCTAAGCATGCAAATCTTGTTCAAAAAACAAGAGGGAAAAATACTCTGTAGGAGAGGGTTATGATGCAAGGCTCAAAATCCTTTTCCTTTAATACAGAGATATTTCTAGAAAGGCTTTTAATAACAGTGCCATAAAGCAATTAGCAGAAGGCTATCCGTTATGGTTACTGAACTCCTTTTTCACTCCAGCTTAAGGAACAGCAAACAAGCTGCCCCTGATGAAGGAATTTTATGTTTAAGTACAGGAAAACTGAAACAGCAACAATTGAAAAGGGGGCTGTTGGCAACTTTCACATGTGAAATGTCTATGAAGGGAGCCTGAAGTACCACCTACAGAACGACCCAACTGCAGTGCAGGGAACAGCAAACGCCTCAAAACCTACAGCTATCCAGGCTGGAAAGCTGAAAAAACAACTTCCAAGTACTAAAAAACAAAACAACTGCCCCCAAAGCCCACAAACCAACCATTTTACAAAATTTAGAAAAAAAATAATAAAATCCAACATTTCTTGAACTAAACTCTATTGCACAGACAGCTCAAGCTGCATCCCAGGTGCTCCCTGGCATCACAACTTGCCAATAAAGCCTCTCAGCAAGCAATGCTGTCTGAAGGTCAGAGCCCACAGGACAGAGAAATCCACCTGGACAGATCACACAACAGCATATAATTACACTGCATTATTTAGCATGCTGTTCTCTTTTAGTAAGTAACTGTAAACAGCAAAAAAAAAAAAGCATCTAAGATATGTTAATTATCGATAAAAGCGATAAATTTGGATCTGGATATACTGTGACAGAAATACCTATAATATACTTGACAAATTTCTCTAAGCCATTGCCAGCCTCACCTGCTCAACCCCAAAGCTATAATTTTTATTAAGGCTTTTAATACTTTTACTGATTTCTGAATCTTTAGTCATATGTTCCTGAAACTCATTCTAAACCCAAGATTTAACTAATTTTCAAGTTAAGTAGGCTAGACTAGGCTAGGCCAGGTTCAAAGTGTAAACCAAAGGCCAATGGAGAGAGAGGAAACTGGGAGAAAGTAACATCTGTATCATGAGCAAAAACAAGGGGAGGGAGCAGGTAAACACCCCGTTCCATGAATTCAGTGCATTTCCTTCTCCCCTTCCTATTACTCCCACAAACAGAGCTCATTTTTAAGGCAAATAAAACCATTTTTATTTCTTCTGCTCAAGCTCAGCACACATATTTGGAAGAGCCAAACCTCTCCTCACACATGGAAAAATTCCTTCAACTTCTACGCTCTGGCTTGGCCAAAAGCCATAGCATGCAACTTTAATTCAAAAGCTCAGCTGATTTTTCACTGCCAGGGAGGAGAGCAGAGCTGACATCATAGGACTTTCTTACCAACTTCATTTTGCTACGGTGAGACAGGTGAGGAGCAACAGGCAGGGCAGAGGCGTCCAGCCAGCCCGGCTGCAGAGTGTGCACAGCGCTTACTGACTAGGAACTGCACACCACAGCCAAAAAATCCACAAACTGAAGTTTTTCAAAGGAAGGCCGGTCCATACTTTGCCATGGAAACTTCACAGACTTTTTGAAATAATAAAAAAAGTATTTGTGTTCTGTCTGAAGTCCACATCAGCTACAGAAACACACCATCTTTGATTCTGCTAATAAAAGAACATTACGAATCCTGTACTTTCAATCAAAAAACCCAACCTAATTCTAAAGACAAATTTTTCAAAAGAGAAAGGGAATATTTTCTTTCAAAGAGAGAGAAGACATTCCAAAGCTACCTAAAGCTTTTGAGTTTTTGAGAAAGTAGTTTTTGAGAAATTTTTTTTTGAGAATTTTTGAGAAAACAGAGACGAACTGGCAGCAGCCTATGGTAAAGTACTATCTAAAGTCCTCAACCCAGTATATGATCTGGTCCACAGCAAAAGTATTACATAAGTATCTACACTACTTTTTTAGAGTATCCAGGATATAATTTGACAGCCTTGCAACTGCAGGTCACCTTTAACACTTGACAAATGACCAATACATGCAAATCAATTTTCATGCAATAATTTGCAGTGCAAACAATCTAATTTTACTTGAAATGGGTAAGAAAATACAATCTGGACATACTTGAAAGCACAGGATTCCTCAAGTCTCATGAATTTCCTAATTATGATATGAAGCAATAATGGAGTTACCTGCCACATTCTCCATGGCTCTTACTAAAAATTTTTGAGCTGTTACTTTGAGTGGCAAACATTTTTCTAAATCTGGAAACTCTAATAACCAGACATGCAAAAAACCTGGGTTTTTGCCAGCTCTAAATTTCTGAAGTAATGACTTGATTTGCTTTCTCCTTGTTCCCTTTTCAATGTATTGACTAAATTAGAAAAAAAATTAAGTTTGTCAAACTGAAATACAGACTGCTCCATAATGCAGATTAGCTTAGCCTCATCTCTTTTCCTAAATCAGAGGAGTCACTTAGCAAAGCAAGTGGGGACTGATGTGCCCTCAGAAAACAGCAGGTTGCAGCAGAGGTGCACAGGCTGCCTCTCTCATTTCCAGCTGCCTTTACAGGCCTCCAAGCTCCTCCTGGAACAAAGGCCTCAGATACAGATGCAAGCAGAAGAGAGCTCTGAGCTGGCACCATGTGGTTTGCCAGCGCTTCATGGATCACAGCCGACAGTTCAGCCATCAGTTAGAGGCCCTGATTTATTTTCTAAGCTTCTACTGCTTCAAAAGTGCACAGTTACAGCAGCAGCTGGTTTGCTCATGTTTCCTTAGTCACCAATAACCACGAGGTGTAAGTTTATTTAATTTACAAACTGCTCTAATAACCATGCAATGTAAAGGAATGGCAGAAAGCCCTCTAGTAAGAGGCTCTTAGCAGCTGCTCAACATTAACTGGTAACTATTGCAGCACTATTGTCGTGTATGACTTTACAAACATATTATATGCAAATACATATTGACAAAATTTTTATTAGTAGAAACCTCAGCTGGCAATAATGAACCACTACAAGGAAAAGAAGAGAGCCCCAAAAATAAAATCCTTTGCTCCTGTTCCTTTGAGGTGTTTGTGTTCTCACCCCGTAATGGCCTCAAACACCAGTCTCAGCAGTAACATGGATCTGGATTTACTCCTGAGGACTCAGACAGAACTGGAAGACACCAAGAGAACAATCCTGACAAACATATCCCTCTTTCCGTTTTTTTTTTTTATCAGAAAAATAAGTGAAGCAGACATTTTCTATTGGAAGAGGCCATGCACATGTGTGTGTTCAGAGATGCTGGGTCATTTGGGAAAGGGAAGAACTGAAGGCCTCTATGTAATACAGGCCTGTTTACTCTGTCTTGGAGAAAGCTGTACTAATGACTGGTGTGAGTCTGCTTTTTTATGAATACACCCCTAGTAACAGAGATCCTCAATCACAACTGACTTAAGAAAAACAACATCAGATCACTTTCAAAGCAGAAAGATGGGACTAGGTCACACTGTACTACACTGTGTAAATAACCTCACATCCAAAGGTCACTTCAGAATCTCTTGGCTCAAACCCTGTTTGAATTTTAGCCTTGCACTAGAATGCCTCCTTTCCTTCTTCAGACAGTAAGATACTTAGTTTTTTGGATCATTAACTCTGCTGTTTGTGATCTCAAGCGCGTTTCTCAAGTAAAACACAGGACAAAGCTCTGCAGAACAGCTGAAGAAGGCAAGGCTCTCTCCTGCCAAATCCAGACAGGATTCCTAAAGCACTAGAGCCTGAGCCAGGTAAGTTCATTAGGAGGGTGCTCTTGTGCTCCAGGACCTCAGGAACAATAGTGCCGCACTGCCACTGCCTGGGGACCGTGGAGTCATTTGATTGACCTCTTTTGTAGAGTTAAGAACAGTTTTTACTTTAAGTCTGTTTAAAACCGAAGCTACTCATTTACTTTATAAAAAACAAAACGACTCATTTTTCTTTTCTTTCTTTGACATGAAAGCATACAGAACCTGTACTTCCTCCTACCTGTAGCGTAAATCTCTTTCATTTCCCCATTCTCAGTTATTTCAGTTTAAACTAATTCTTCACGCTTTTAACTGAAGACTTTACAGATACATCTGCTCAACAACGTTAACCTGGGACTTGAATCATATCCCACGTCAACACAAGGCAAACCGATTTCAAGAATAATCACCCCCACTAAGGAGGGAAGGCAAATCTAAGGTCACGGCCAAGCCCCGGCGCGCAGCAAAAGCGCTGCTGCCAGCGCAGGCGGCCCGATCCACGCAACGCAGAGCACGGAAATGCCCATTTTGAATGGCAACAACTCCCGGTTTTCTCAAAGAACTCAGCTACGCCGCAGTTAAGGGAACTGCCTGCAATTCCCTCCAGCCACCACAGCGCACAGCGGGAGGGAGACACCGAACCGCGGCGCGGGGGGCTCGGCCGCGCTCCCACCGGGGCGGCGGAGCGGGGCCGGCCCGGTGCGGCTCCCGCTGCCACGTCAGACGGGCCCGCGGGTCCCGCCTGCAGCCCCGCTCATACAGCCCCCCGCTGCCCGCGGCCGGGCGGACGAACGAGCCCGAAACCCCGCAGGAACCACCGCTCGGGTCCCGCACAAAAGGGGAGGGGAGGGGAGGGGAGGGGGGCGAGCGCGGAAACTTCGGGGGCTGCGCGGCCGCGGCGCCGCTCCAGGCACGGCGCTGCCCCGGCACGGGGACGGGCGGGAGGCCGAGCGAGGCCCGGGAAGGCGAGGAACGAGCCC
>VWZG01008884.1:255652-334752 GCA_013396735.1 Grallaria varia
GGCGGGGCTGCCCCCACAGCGCTCTGCGGCCCGGAGCCGCCCCGCGGCCTCTGCACGCACCCGCGCAGGAGCGGCTCTTCCAGATCTTCAGCAGCAGGATGATGATGGCCGCCAGGTGGGACAGGTCCCCGGTGAGGCGGAAGATGTTCATGGCGGCGGCGGCAGAGGCGGCGGCGCAGCCGGAGCCGGGCAGCGAAGATGGCGCAAGCTCAGCGGGCACCGAGCGACGTGGCCCGGGGACGTGGCCAGGGAGCCCCGCCGGGGCACGCCGGGAACGGAGCGGGGGGGAGAGCCCGCCCCGCCCTCAGCCGGGACCGCCCCGACAGCCGGGGAGGGGCTGCGAGTGTGTGAGTGAGAGTGTGTGTACATGTGTGTGTGTGTGAGTGTCTGCGTGAGTGCGGGGGGTGTGTGTGTATGTGAGTGTGTGTGTGTGCATGTCTGCGTGTGTGCATGTGTGTGTGTCTGCGTGAGTGCAGGGGGGTGGTGTGTGTGTGTACGTGAGTGTGTGTGTGTGCATGTGTATGTATGTGTGTGTGTGTCTGTGTGTGTGCATGTGTGTGTGTGTCTGCGTGAGTGTGCCTGTGTATGTGGGGGGGTGTGAGTGTCTGTGTGTGTGCATGTGTGTGTATGTCTGCGTGAGTGTGTGTGTGTGTGTGTGCATGTGTATGTATGTGTGTGTCTGTGTGTGTGTATGTGTGTGTGTGCATGTGTATGTATGTGTGTGTGTCTGTGTGTGTGGATGTGTGTGTGTGCGTGAGTGCGGGGGTGTGTGTGTATGTGTGTGTCTGTGTGTGTGCGTGTGTATGTGTGTGTGTCTCTGTGTGTACATGTGTCTGTGTGTGCATCTGCATGTGTGTGTGTGTCTACATGTGAGTGTGTGTCTGTGCGCCTGTGTGTCTCTGTGTCTGTGAGCGTGTCTGTAATTGGTGCTGTCGTGTTCTGTGTTTCTGTCGTGTTCCGGTTTCATACGTGTGTATGAGCGTGGCGGTGTGAAAACCTATGTGAGTTACTGGAGTAGGTGCAGCGGAGGCCGCAAAGGCGCTGAGGGGCTCCCGTGTGTGCCAGCACTGAGGGGCTGGGCCTGAGCAGGGGAGAGGGCACTGAGAGGGGCATCTCATCAGTGCACTCAGGATCTCCAGGGCAGGGGCCCGGAGGATCACGGAGTCCTGGAATCACATGGGTTGGAAGGGCTCTCAGAGCCCGTGTGATCCCACCCCGTGCCAAGGGCAGGGATGTCCCTCCCCAGGTCACTCAGGGCCCCTCCAGGTCCAGCCTTGAACACTTCAGGGATGGAGTGGCCACAGCCCCTGTGCCCGGACGGTGCCATGCTCTTCTCGGGGGGTGCCCACCAACAGGACAGGGAGTAACAGCCAGAAAATAAACAAGAGGTTCCACCTCAACAAGAGGAAGAGCTTCTTCACACTGAGGGTGGCAGAGCCTGGAACAGCTGCCCAGGGAGGGTGTGGAGTTTCCCTCTGGAGACATTCCAAATCCACCCGGACACGTTCCTGTGTCACCGGCGCCAGGTGACACTGCCTGGGTCTGGGGTTGGACTGGATGATGTCCAGAGGTCCCTTCCAACCCCAACAATCCTCTGATTCTATTAAATCTCCCAAGAAAAATAAAAAAGGCAATTATTCCTTGCACCAGTCAGGCTTTGCAAGTCAGCATGGTGCCTCTTCACAGCCACGGATCCCTAACCCTGAAAGGGGAGCAGTTCAGAGAGGCATCTCCTCTTAAAAAACTCTCCAAGGTGCTCTGTAAAAAAAGCCAACAATAACAAAGAAAACTAGAATAGGATTTCCAATGACTATACAAATCCCAGCTAAACTAGCGGTGCTTTGCTGGGTAACTTACTAAAAATCTCTTGGTTTACATTGTTTCATGCCCTGTTTGAGGAAAGAGCGTGAGGACTTTACAGAACAATATACAGAAAATATCCCACATCAGAAGGTTATGAATTGTCTGAAAATTTATTAAAAGGATCCTAACTGCAATCTTTAATTTTCCTGTTTAAAATGTAGCACAAATATTGCGCTCTTTAAAGGGCTTACATATTCCTCAAAAGAGAACTGATTAGCACCTCCTATTGAGTTTATCTTTTTTAATAAGTACCCACGTGCGACCGAAACAAATTTACTTATTTTCAGAGATTAGGAATCAAAGCCTGTCCTCTTACATCACTGTGTGTACAGGTATAGCAGTACAACTCCTTGACAAGCTCCACAGTATCTCTTATCTTACATTTCTAATGCCCTAAGAGAAGAGGTCGTACTTTACATTTGAAAAGTTCAATAGATTTGAACTCTAATAGAATAGCTATTTTTAAATAGATATTGAATAACTTTTGGCATTAAGTAATGTTTGATGTAACTACCAGTGAGTTGCCTACTTGAGGACACATTTTAGGAACCCAAACCCAGTACTTGGAGAATTTGTACTGAAGGCAACAGCATTTGGCAGAACTCCCCAGGTCTGTGGTACAGACTGTTTGACACAGGCTTGATTGAAATGTGTACATTTAATATCTCAGATCTAAACACTTCTGAAAGGATGAACACTGAAATAAAAGTTGCTAATAAAAACACTGACAGATTCATATCTGGAATCTATTTTAATAGATACATTAAAGGCAGAGAGCTGACATCCATCCCCTCTCAACACCTTTCTCAGTTCATGCAGGATATATTTGGGACTTGTTTGTGATCAAGGTTCTTTTCTGACATCTGATTAAATATTGAAACATGTCAGGCCCCAATTAAAGATGACCTAAGGCAGCTTGTGCATCAAACCAACATGTGATTTTAACTATAGCAATGGCTACTCTTCGATAAATCCATACAGTTAATTTCTATATATAATGGTTAAACATTGGGGAAACAAGCAGCAGAAAATATTATCCTGCTGTGCTTATGACTATTGGCCTTTTCCACTGTTTTCATATTTCTACCATAGGATTTTACTCTTGGTCTCTCTGATTTTGTCCCCCAAAGTGAAGACCACAAAGTGAGATGCTGTTAAGTATTTCTAAGGTTGATTAATAGCAGCTAAAACATCAGGAGATGAGTGTTACACTGTTGCCAGCAAAGCAAAAATCCCAGCAATCACCATTCCTCCATTTAATATTTCAATGTATAGTCACTTGGACTGCGAGCTCTGAACATGTCTGTGTTCCTGCATCAGGAGGGCAAGAAAATCCTCTCAGTAATCCGGATTGGAAAAGCAAACTGATGCTGAACAGGAAGGGGCAGGAAGAGACAGATGGACACTGGCTGCTTTCTACTCATTGCAGAAAAAAATGTAATACATTTCATGATTATCTATTTCTGGGTGCAATAAAGAACCAGATGTGAATTTTGATAAAAATATCCTGTGGTACAAAACTACTAAATGTCCTAATGCCAGGCAAGGTCAGGTGGGGTATATGAGTTAGTCTCATAATTTCTCTAATTAAGGACTGGATGTACAGATGTGGAAAATCTGATAATGAATCGGACACTTTAGTAAAACATGACATTATGGATACCTGGATAGTACACAGATCTATTTTGTTTTCTGCCATTTATCAGCACTCTCAACAGCATGCTGTATAACAATGAATAGAACAGTGTTTCTCAGGAGATAATTAAAATATTCTGGGGTACCAATAAAAGCAATTCATCTTACAGTGGAGCTTATGTTTACTCTTTGCAGACCTGTCTTTTCTAACCAGTCTCCCTTGCGTCTTACTGGAAAGGGAAGTCAGATCCCTCACCAGCACTGGAGTACGCAGTGCCCAAGGCTGTCCCACATCATATGACAGGGCAAAGAGTATTTTACTAGTCAGGACTATAAGGTCCTTAGCTCTGCTTAGTCCCATGCCTACAGATCTTACTTAAAAAACAACACAAAACAAACCCCAAAACCACCAAACCAAAACCCAAAAACTCCCACAAACTTATCAAGAACATGTAAGCATTTCCACTGAGATAAAGAGACCACATTGCTTTAAGCTGTGTACCAGCCTAGAATATCAGCCTTTTCTGAGGAAAGAAAAAAAAAAAAAAGAGGAGGAGATTACTTGAAATTGGACTTTTACTTCTAAGGAAGACAGCCTGCAACAGGAACGAGGTGCTGCACTTGGATGACTCTGTTCCTCGACTGCCGTGCTGGAATTGGCACTGTCCCACTGGGAAGCAGCGTGTGGTGTCTACAAACAAAAAACAGCACAGGCCAAAATGCCAGCACATGCCCTGTGGCCAGTTACCTGCTCGAGTGACACATTCCAGGTGACTGCTGGACTCCTTGCTTATTTCTGAGTGTCCTTGCAGTGAGTCAGACCTTGCCCATCACCCCACATGGCTTTGGCTGGCACACCTCGAGGCATCTGCTCCAAGGTGGGCAGTCAGTGGGACTCTGACAAGGTCCCAGTCCAGTATGTGGGGGCTGCAAATGGTGTCACTGGAAAATAAATGAGGTGGGGATGGTCCCTGGGCGCAGCAGTTAAGTGATAAGCTAAATCTGCCATAATGCAGCACACCGTTGCCTCTGGAATATTTGAGCAGGTTATATAGAGGCAGAAAGGGTTTCTTAAAACTAAGGAAGGACGCCTTTATGCTTTTTTTTTAAAGAAGTATCTTCAGAGCCTCACCCTGAGAAGCTGGTTAGCTCTGACGTGACAAATTGGGATCACTGGGAGTCAAACATTCCATGTACTGTACAAAACCTGACAACAGCCATAATGCCAGCTTTAACAGAGTTTTCAGACATTGTGGATGGGTAGTTGTTTTCTTACCTTTGGGGATTTTAAAGATACCACAAATGTGGCATTTGCCTCAGTACCAAGTCATAGAGATATTGTTTCTACTGATGACCCAGAACCAGTACCCTCCTTCTCTTTCTAAACACAATTCTGAATATAAAGCCTGAATGTCAGGCATTGAAATAATTAGCCAACAAAGTATTTCTTCCCATCTGTTAACCTCTTAATTCCATTCAAAGGAATTAGATGAACTATCTCCTGTCCCATGGCTCAGAACACTTAGAAAAGCCAGGCCTAAACCAGAGTTAGGTCAGACTACCAATGATTGGATGTACATCCCACAGTACATATGGCCCTGCCCAGCAACCATCAGAGGAGTCACAAGTGGAGTGGGGAGCTGCAATTATCACAAAACGCACATAACAAAATTATTGTCATGATATACATTCAGCAGCAGATTTATGTAAAAATATGATTTTTTTTTTTTCATTCTCGAAGACCTAAAAGAACTAGAAAGAATATAGGAAAAATTAAGCTTGGTTTAAACAAATGTTACCCACACCTACAACAAGGAGCAACATTTCTTTAAGAATCAAAGAAATCTTTATACAACATTTCTCTGTAGTATATTCCTCCCCAAAATCCTGATCATGCACACAGAGAGGGACTGCGAGACATTTCTCCCATGAATGCATTCCAGTGAAGGTGACCACAGGCATGTTGTATGTAACATACACCTGCACAGGAGACAGACCTGTATGACTGCCAGGATCCTGGGGATAATGGATGTCTGCATTAAGGGCTCCTGTGGTTTGTTTCATGGAGTAAAAAGGAAAGTTTCATTTTCCTTTTTGCAGTGAGAGTGTGCTGGACTGTGAATGGATAGCAGATTACATACATGGATTACATACCATGCATACTAGTGCTCTGCATGCCTTTCTCTCCTTTCCAGCTATTCTCACAGAAACTCAGTTTCAATAGTTTTGAGGGAAGCGTCTCAGGAAACACAGATTTTGTAAAATGGGTTTTTCCACCAGTGACCTTTACAAGAGGTACACTGACAAGAGCAAAATTGCTTTTCTACAATACTTGCAGTCCAAGATGCTCACACCATCTCATGAACCAAATAGGATTTGTAATCTCACTGTGAAATAAGTACATTAAGTAGGTGCTCCACATTTACCCCTCCAGTACAGCTCTTGTAAAAAGTAGGCACGTCTTTGACCAAATGTAGATGCAATGCCAAGGCTCTTACCATAATTATTAAGTTAATAAAGTATATAAATAATCAAGGAGTTCAGCTATTTAAAAGCACCTGTGCTTGAAAGAAATTACAGCACAGATGGCACAAAACAAAGACCTCACTCCTGCTCCAATTAAAAGCTAAACTCTGACTCCCGTAATTGCAGACGGAATCACTCCCAGGTATATTGACAGAAGAAGATCACTTGCAGCTCATATAGATTTTTGAAGTGCCGGCTGTAGCTAAGGCAAGTATCTCACTTAAGCAGCTGAACTGGAAATGCTGACTGTCTTCTTGACACAAAAACACTCCCCTGCATCTCACTGAAGTGCACACAGAATTCAAGTCAGGCAATTTCTAGAAATCAAACAACCTTTTAGTACTTTCACATCTAAGTGAGGCAGAACTTTGTCATGTGAAAACACAGAAAAATCTTAAGAATGTATTTGACCCACCGAGGTATTTTTCGGTTTTAGTGGGCTTTTGCATGTATTTGCTGGGATTGATAAAACAAATTTACTTCTATTTAAATAAATGCTGCAATCTACTGTTCTCATGCAGAAAAGGAAACACAGTGGGAAAAGCTGGAATCTTACCGGTGGCATTAGAGAAAAAGGTGCCAGGCAGTTTGCAGCAATCAGAGCTCTTTGCCTATAAAATGCAGAACTAAAGCATGTAGTATTATGTGTAACATCATGTCACACTTGCCAGAGTTGGTTACAGGCAAAGGCAGCAGATTGCTGAAGGGGGAGAGGGAGAGGAGGGGTGAGAAATAGCCATGCTCTCACTGCCTGCTTTGCCAATAACAAAGCCCTGAAAATCAGGTTGGCTCCTGCTGCTGCAGCAATTACAGAATCTATGGGACTGTGGGGGGAACTGTTATTCCCAGGAGCAGCAACAGCTTCCATTCCCCTTCCCGAGCAGCAGCAAAGCAGCAAGGCTCTTCCCTCCAGCTCTCCCTCTCAGCCCACTCCTACTGCTTCCCCACCCGAGCAAAATTTCAATTGTGCTTTCAAGGCTGAGAGTCCAGATGTAATGTTTGCCATAAAGAAACAAAGAACAGTTTGAAAGGTGTTTACTACAGTACAGCCCTGAATGAAAAAGCTAAACTTTTCAGTCTGTGTGTTGCCTTTTTCAGTCTAAAAAAGAAAAAGGCTTTTGAAATGGCAAAGTGGAAAACTGTACCATGAGTTCTTGGCATAAAATCATGTTGAACAACATCAAAACGTATGTTTACATGCAGGGGATTTTTAATATATCTTTTTTCATCATTGTTTAAAATACTGAGGTGTGGCATGAGAAACTACTATTAGACGTGTAAGCTGCAGGTGGGTAAAACACAGGAAAATATCTGTGGTTTATAATTATAGAAAGTTAGTTATTCTAGAGTTTGTGGAAAGTACTGGACTGACAGTCCTAGTAGTATGCAGAGCCAGTGAACAGTGTTCCCTCAGCATTCCCAGGTGTACACTTCAACCCTACCTGAAGTGAAAGGACTGTCTCTTGATGAACATAAGCCAGTTTCCACAGTGCATTTTATCACATGAAATACTAAAATATTGTGTCACTAGTTCTGTGTTGAACACAAACAGCCACGGGGAACTACATTTTGTGCAGCTGCTTAAATCCTAAAAACGTATTATCGCTCCTTATCTGAGCAGGATTTAAACCGGCAGACCAGAAGTTATTTTATTGCAACAGCAGTAACTTTTACTGCAGTTTCTACTGCATCACACAGAAGGATTGATCCTGTCCAAGGGCTGCACACTCGGAGTAGAAGAAAAACCAGCAGATGGGTACAACAGTGTGACCAAATGAGACCATGTAAAAAGCACTGGGTACCAGACATCAGCCTCCAAGTAACAGCCCCCAGCTACCTGTCTCCAGGTCATTCAGGTTCCTCCCCAACACAGAATCTTATCTTTCACTGATTTTCTCATGAGATGGACAAGCCATTTCCAGTTTTGATATCTGAAGTACTTGGGGGGATACTGTATTACTTGCTAATGGTAAAGGTATGGAAAGGAGGTAATTCTCAGCATGATGGCAGGTGAGGGTGTTGCTTTTAAAAATTTAATCACTTTGCACTCAGAAATCTTGGTGCCTCTTGACTCTACAGTTCATGCTGAGCTGAAACTCTTTTATCTCTAGCATATCTTTTGTAAGCTCCAGGACACTGAAAATCAAAAAACAAAGAAAAATATTAAGTCTTTTGACATACCTTGCTTTGCAGTCTTAAAGACTAAGTAGAATACTTAAGCATTTAGTTTGCTTAATTGGAATTTATACCTTCAGCCCACCAGTGCTCTCATTAAAATTTAGCCTCTCAAAATGTTAAAATCCAATGAAAGTTAATGGAAATAGTCTTTTAAATGGAGATTATCAAAGTGGTTGTGGAATAAAGCCTTGCAAATAGACTGGAGCAGGAAAAACACAGGTTAATACCAAGAACACATTCCAAATAACAATGCAGTAATGATTGGTGTCACATGGAATTTTAAATATACTTTTGTTATGTTTGGCTTTACAATAAAGATAAGATAAAGTGCTTTCCCCTCGATTAAATTCAGAGATAGTCTAACAGAAGTACAAGACACCTTTGTAACACAGAAAAATTATTCAGACATTGTTATCTCTGTATTCAAAGCAGGAAGAGGGTCCCACGTTCGTCCTTCACTGCTACAGGTGAAGGATGCTCATTATAAAGTTACCTCTTATTGAAAATACAACTTACCTCAGGATTATCACTCAGGTTCAGAAAGGCAGGAGCAGTGTAAACACAGCACACAACCAGATGCCAAAGCTGCTCAAACAAGGAGCACCTGGGAAGCAGGAACCATTACGTCTTAGTGTCACGCTACAGTTCAGGTCTCGTACAGTCTCATCTACACCACCCCAAAGAGGTGCAGCAAATTCCAACAGCTAAATCCCTGTCACATTCAGATGCTCAAAAGACATCACTGGTCAGAACTGCCACTTCCAGTTTAAGATCCCTAGCTCCAAAGAGAAGCATTTCATAGGGTGGTACTCCCTAGAGACAGGCAACAACAGCCAAGAAGCTCAGGTTATCGTTACCCAGAAAACTCCTCCCTTGGGCATATCTCCAGAAGGAACAGGTAACTCCTGGGAGGGAGCTGGGCTGAGGGCACCTCCCAGGTGCTTCTGGAAAGATCTGCTTTAATTCCAGCAAGGGCATAATAGGAATTTATTTCCCCTAACTCCTATTTTAGCACTTTAACTTCCCTCTCTCTTCTTCAACAGCTTATGTCTCACCGGTGCCACAGGAAGCAACAATATTTGCTCTCTGATGGGGATAATTTCTCAACACTGGCTTGACTACGTGCACACTCTCATTGTGACACATCCACTGACACTGCCAGGGTAACTTGCCCAGTATCAACTGCAATACGGAGAAGTAAGACGTTAAAGCTCTGAAGCACAGGTGCTAATAGGCTTCAATTCCAAACAGGATGGGGACAGCAGGAAAAACTGTTCAGTGGGTCCTACAGTCTGGATAAAGATGCTAATCCACCCCAGGGCTGACTCCTTTCCCACCTGCAGCTCTGCAAATGATGTTCTGCTGTAGGGAAAAGTTGTGCACTGAAGGTCCAGAGACAGAGCCCTGCCTTAAAATTGGGCAAAGAATATGGGAAGGAAGAAGAGGGGAAAGCTCACTGTTTCAGACTCCATCTCACTCAAGTTAGTTCCTTGCATGGTCTAATGCTACCAGCAGCAGAGAGCTGCTAATGCCACCTGACAGTCTTCCTCCATTACCTCGTGCTGTGGGTAAATCCAACAACATGCTGGCTGTTTGTCTTGGTCAGGCCCGTGATTTGAGGCGTGACTGAGAAAGCTGATTAGTAAATTCCCTGCAGCCCACCTTCACAGCAGAGCTCTGATCCTGGTGGATGCTGTGACACACTGCTGGTGACACCCTTCTCCTGAGTGACTCCACTCACCCCCCGGAGCCGGGGTCTGCACCTCCGGGGTGGATCCTGCACTGCCCTGCGTGTCTGGGAGGCTGCTCCTGGCTCCGGCCAGCGCCAGCGCCAGGCTCTGGAGCTGTGATGGATCCAGATGCTCCCGCTGTGATCCCGTAACCATGGCGGCATTTTCAGGGCCCAGGTTTGCTATTTGTTCTGGGGACAATGCCTGGGAGCAATAAAAGACAGCAAAATTGGTTTAGGCCGTCAATTATAGAAGGCAGGTAAGGAATCAGAAGTCAGCACTGTCTTGCATTTGGAATGAGGGACAGTAGCCTTCAACACTGTGTTGCTATAAAAGAACTCAATAGAGCTTAGAAAAGTTCTCTGTATTCATTTACTTCCCCGACCACTCATCAGTCTTTCACCTTTCCCTTTGATGCTGGGAGCTGACAGCTTGAGAAGCTTTCTATGGCAGCACTGTATCGGACACTTCTTCAATATATTGTTGCAGTTTAATTTTCCAGCCATTTCTTTTCTGATTTGCTCAAAGACTGATGGCACTGCGCATCCTCTTGTGTTTGCATTTATTTCCTCTTACATCTGCTCCTGAGCAACCTCACTTGAACCTACATTTGACCTTGGATTATACCTAGCAGTAGAGCAATGAGATAAAAACCCCCCATGCTTTAATCTCATTATTCAGTTTTCTCTTTTAGATTGAAAATCTTCCCAGTTTGGTCATATTAAATTTAAAAATTAAACATGGCAATCATAATCTTACAGTAATTATATCACATAGCAATTAACCAGTGTGTAAAGCCTGCATTATTGGGCATGCTGGATTGCTTTGATTCTAGTTAACATTCTGCAGTCACAAGCATTTTAACTCTCCTACACAATAAGCCTTCTTTCCTGCAACAACTCTGCATACAGGTTCTACTTTGAAAAGACAAAATTCCCCTTCTAAGTAGGTCAGATGATGGAGCAAATCCTTGCCCATTCTTCATTGTCTGCCAAATGGTGAGCTCGTTTAAACTGAGCAAATTCATGTAAACACCTACAGGTTCAGACATTTTGAACTGAGCTGCCTCTTAACTCTGTTAAAGTCCATTATATAATGCAATTTTTCATGAATAAAAATCTGAAAAATGTATACAGCTGCAAAAGGAAGCCATACAATACCCACGTAAAAACAAAATCTGCTTTGAATCTTTCAAATACAGAAGACTCTTCCAAAAAAGTGCCCTGTTATTTGTTAAGCACTTTTTGTAGAATCATTACCACTCTTACTGACAGAAACTTATGCTATTTGATATAAACTCTACAAGATGCTATAGATCTGTTTTTCAAAGGAATAGTTTCACTAAGGACATCTCAGGCTTATCTAAACTGTCAGTGGTACTGTGCAGAACAGGAGTTTTTCTCTTTTATGGGAGCTGACACAGTTAACTATCTGTTTAGCTCATCTGCTCATAAGTACATTGCCTGCCTGAGCATCTGAGAGAGACCAGCCTAAGCAGAATATTAATCTTGTCACTAAGACAAGTAAAGTCTGGGGCAATGATCTCAAGATCCCTGCTCTAATTTCTGGTCCACCTTCAGAACTGCTGTGATTAGATGTAATTCCTTCCCGATCCGTATCTGTCTGTACAATCTGTTTAGTCAGAGCTAACTTGGTAGAATGCTGCCAGATTTTAGGTTAATAAAACAGCTCCTACACGGTCAGCAGGGAAATTTGTGGCTGTTACAGCAGCCTTGCAAACGTTAATAAACAGAGAAGAAATCCCAGATTTGAATACAATATTGATAGAAAGAGAGTCCATTCCCTGCGTTCTCACCCTGGATCCTTGCTTTTTCTTTGGGATGTATTCAGAAGAATAAACAAAGCTTGTCCATCATATTTCATCACAAGTACAGATGATACAGCTGAAAGTTAATGTTTCAGATCCTTTATGGCCTCATTTAACAGACCATAGAAAAATTTTTGCCCAAACCCAAAAACTATAAATCAGTGCTGCAGTTTATTTATATCAGAGTAAAAATGATAGACGTATAGTCACTTCTCCACAATAGAGCTCTTACCTGGAAAATTTCAGGAGGTATACGTCTTACTGCCGCTGGCTGGAAATACGGCATCAAGCTTTTATCAAAAGCTTTTAATTCATCCTCATTCAAACCACCTAAAAACCCCAAACCACAGGAAAAAAACTCAGTTAATGATTTATTTTTTAAGCCAATACAAATTTTAAGCATTTATACAAAATATCTAATAAATGGTTTATTCCAGGTCATTAGAGAGAGATTACTGGTTCTTTTTTTGTTTTGTTTCTTTCATTATCTCCCAACATTACTGATCACCTGACCTTAACCATTGTATGGAATGTACTCTCCCCAAGTTATTTTGTCTTGGAAAAGAGAATGGTAAAAGTCAATAAAATAATAAACAGTGTTATTAGGGAAGGCTTGTTCACAGGCTCTTCAAATGCAAGATTCAAGAGCATAATCATGCACTGGGAGTTACTTCTGCACCCACTAGGTAGTTCCAGTGTGGAATCATTGCCACAGGCAACGGGGATGCTAAAATTTATGGGAGTTCAATGTGCAGTTAAACGATCACAGGGAAACAAATCCATGAACAAAATGGTGTGTAACCTCTGGCCCAGGAAGTCTCCGAGGCTGTGAGAGCACTCTGGAGGAGCATCCCTGGAGGCCAGTCCTGCCAAAGCAGGATGGTGGGTCAGCACTGCTCCAACCCAATCCAGCCACTCCTGCAGAGCCTGGTGCACAAAGAGGGAGTGGGTCTGGAATCCTGGTTGGTTTTGCCTTCCTTGATTTACCAACTTACAGGACCCAAGTGATTCCCAAGGTCAGTTTGACCGGATATAGAGAACCCTATTGAGAATCCCACGGCTTTTCCTTAGTGCTAATGAAATTGCTGGATCTCCATTCCCTGCAGGTGACTCCTCTCTGGAAGAAACGGCTTTTGCCAGTCTAGAAAAAAATGACTGCTACATGAACCTGTCTGTTAATGTTTAATAACAGTGCTTCACGGCCAACCCCATCTGGAGCCTGAATTGCTACCTGCTATAGTCCCAATTTCCTGTAAGACAGAGGAATTCCAGCTGGTAGCAGCACCAAACACAGTCTCTGTCATCTTCTTAAACTGTCTCAGGACAGGGGTGCCACAAAACAACTGGCCAATTCTTGCAACCACAGCACTGCAAAAGACAACAATGTCAATGTTCTCTGCTGCAGTCACATGCAGTACTAAATATGCCTGAAATATACTTAGGCTGCTGTAAGATGACTGTTAAACCCATTTTCAGTTTAAAATATATGTACACAAATTGCATATAAATGTTTAAGACTCTGAGCAAAAACCTGGATTTCTCAATGCAATACTTATTGGGATATAAATACTTTTGGGACATAGATGGCAGAGGAAACCTAAAATAGAATGCATTTTAAACAACTGCTGTACACCTTTCATAACAGTTATTGTTTTTGTAAAAACATTTAAAATGAAAATGGTATCCTTTGGGCTGGGCTTCGAAAATCTTGACAGAACAAAAAGGGCACAATAAATTTTATCAATAGAGATACTAATAAATATTTCATTAAGTATAAAACGCAGTACCTGAATTCAGCAGTCCTTATGGACATGATTTCTGTGGAGTTCAAAGCACAGAGAAGAGTTCCTAATCCAACTAAATCAAAGCTTTTTAGTGTGCTGATGGTCTGGCCAGAGTCTTCTAGAAAACCTTCTAAAATCGATCTTGCCTGTAAAAGCAGCAAGACAGTATACATGAACAGAGTAAATACAATGGAAGGTTTTGTTACTAGAAGCTTAAGATCTTACCAGAAGCTCTGCAGCATAAATATATATCCCAAGCCTCCCCAGTGTATGGCCATGGCCTTCAGGAGGAGCACTGTCACCACTCATATGACACTTAAACAGGGCACTGCTACACAACCACTTCCCGACTGCAAATGGTGTGAAAACACTTGGTACTTCCTCTGCCAGGACACAAGGAAACCCTTCACTAGAAGAAATGGGTGCTGGATTGCCCGGCAGAAATGCCCAAATCAGTTAAATTGCTAGAAGAAAACATAAAATACTAACGGGATTAAATATGCAGCTTTTATCTGTTTCAATGCTGAGATTGCCTTGTCTTATTTAAGTGCCATATACAGGTGACCTCTCTTTAGGATTAATTTGCAGATATGAATGGGATGTTAATTTGGAAGCCAATGTAACTCAGAACTGTGCTCATCCTAAACTAACCATTTAAAAACTGTGAGTCTAGCTCAAGCCTGTCACCAAGGCATCCTCCAAAGTGAGTGAAAGAAACAAGCATCTTCCAAGATTTCCTGCTGAGCCTCAAATAACTGGTTTAAAGTAGCTGTCTGACTTTTAGACAACTGAAGTGAGGAAGGATCTCTTAACTAGCTATTCTTACGGACAGCAGGAAATCTCAAAAGCAAACTAATACTGTATAAAATCCTCCTGTGTGCTTCCTTCGGATGGTGCTCTTCAGAACAAGAATCTATTACACACATTTGTGATGTTCTGCCCAAAGTGCCACCGTGCCAGCACCAGTGCAAGCACAGAGCCCTGAAGGACTGGGTCACAACGGCAGAAACACACTGCCAACTGCAGATACAAATAAAAGCTTTTAACTCTCACGATGAAAGGCCTGTTGGCGTAACTAGAAGTTATTCAAGAAAAGGAAGATGAGAGGAACATATTTGCTAATAACAGGCTCCCTGGGCAATGGGTGCTGGGGCTGGGAGCACACCAGCTTTTCAGTGATTGCTTTGGTTGGGAAGGACTGGCGGGTCCATCAGCAGTGACTATTGCAGGGCCAGTGGGAGAGGAGTTGCTGACTTCTTTCCGCTACTTAGTGGGCAAGTGCTAAAGAACACACTGTCACCAGCTCAATTAGAGTGATTGATGTCCTCAGGGCAGCCAGCAGCCAGGCAGACACCGGTGCTGACCAACCTGCCCACCTTCGCTGGGCTCACAGCTGCAGGAGAGCAGCAGGGAGCTGTGTGGACCTCTGGATCTGTCTCCCAGGCCATTCTAGGGCTTCAGTCCCAAAGGGCGTCAATCCAGAGCCTTTCACAGGGAGTACCTTCAATGAGATACTCACCTGGGTACGAGTCCACTCGGTTTGCTGACTAAGGACAGAAACGGTGTCGATGGAACGCAAATCTAGCTCCTGGATTTCGTGCTCGGTGAGCGCCAGAGCCATGCGGCCCAGGGAAACCACGTGGTAACTCTTCCAGTCTGGCAGAGATCCCCAGACCTTTAGAAGAGGGTCATTAATGTCTGTTAGGTCATTAAGGGTCTTCCTCTATATACACCATTCTCAAACCCCTTGGTTCAAAAGTCCCAAAACCTGTAGTATTGCTCTTGGCACATGAAATGTGGAGCTCAGGTATTGTGAAGGTTTTTGAGGTTCTACACCAAAAACAGCTGGTTTATCTAAAAATGCTGCAATTTTTACAGCTTGGCCTTGCTGATGAGTCAGAACAGGAGCTGATAGAAGGGCGGCTGTAGGAGCAAAACCTCTAAAACCAGTAAAAATGGGAATCTGTGCCTAAATCCATGCTGTTACACTGCTACCACAAAAGCAGTGTCTGGAATTCCCAGGCTTCTACCCAGCTGCAGTCACTCCAGGGGCCTGACTTTAAATTGCTTTTGTGACCAGTCACCCTCGCTCAGTCACTGACAAGGAAAGCAGAAATCAAAGCAGAGAATTGGGTAAGACAGACAAACAGCAGTTCCTAAAGTTCTGATTTCTCAGTTGTGTTCACACAATATTAAAATAAAAAAAATAATTTAACTGTGTTTGTACAGATACAGTTAAATTTGTAAAGCTTTGTGAAAAACCAAAGAAATAAGCAGGGGCGCTTCTAAGTCAGTACCAATATATTTAAACTGACAAGTTCCCCTGCTTTTAACTTTATCTGTGGTAAAGTTACAGTGATTGAAAAGCTGTCACAGATCAGCCCTAAGGAAATTTTGATTTCAGGAAAAGGTTTGCCTCAATAAAGAATAAGAAAACTCCATCAAGAGCTGAATTTTCCAAGGCCAGAACTGTCAGTTACATTTAGCTGGCAGTGACAGAAGACAGTAGTCAGTGGTCAGAGTCTCTCCAGATGTGGCCAATTGTCTTTACAGAAACAGACACTGGGTTTTGGCTGCAAGATCCTTCAAAAGGGAAGAAAAGCCCCCTTTAAAGGTCGCATATACTTCAGCAACTATGCTTTATGTCAGTCAATACGTGACAGTTTTCTAGTACAAGATTGTGCTTCTAACTCCACTTAGAAAATTAAAACTAAAAGCCCAGTGCTGGTCTTGCATGCTGTCTAACTCATGGAAATATTTACTCTGTTTTCAGGATAGCTACAATTTAAGTTTTGTTCAAAAAATTAGAAGGGACAAAGCCAGTAAGGACTGGCTGAAGAGTATCTCTGTAGCTGCCTACTAAACAGTGTTTGCACCTTCAGGTACGTATGAAGCTGTACAACCTCCATAAAACATAGAAGTGGGGCTCTGCAATCTGGATCTTTGGAGTGAAATACTCCTTACACAGCGTTGCCAAGGTGCATATCCAACACAGAGCAGCCTCAGGGCTGCCGAGGTGCATTTCCCAACCCTCAGGTTAAGGATTTGTTTAAGAGAAGCATTGCTGGACCTGCACCTCTGGAGTTTCCATCAGATCTTTTATGCTGCTTTTACGATGTCATAAAGAAACAGAAAAAGGGTCTAAGCCTGGGAAATGTCAATCTTTTCCAAAGAAAACAGATAGTAAAAAGCCTTAACCCAATTTTAAAGCTCTTAATTCTCTAGCTTAAGAGATACATGAAACACATGCAGGAAAAAAATGTTCTGTGTCTGTTTGCTGATTGAGGTCATCAACTCCAGAATCTGAAGTACTTCACAAATAGCATTATCTGACAGTGCTGGGTGAAATCTCAGGCTAATGATATAAATAACACAACCCATGAAACTGCAACACTCCTTTGTGCTCATTCACCTGGACTACAGACCCATACACCTGTCTCTATTGCAGGGCTGCGAGACCTTCAACTTACAAACGAGCTAAGCTTCTTACTTTCATTGACACAGGCTGATAACTAGACTTCTTGAATTAGTTTGGAACAATGAGTAGTATGCAGTTTCTTTTAGGGGAAATCAATCAATTTAGGAGAAATTAAAGCAGGCTTAATGAAACATTTAATCAAAAATGCCCTTTAGCTAATAACATAACAGCATCTTATGCACATAATTTCAAAGAGCTTTGCCTGTGCTGTCTGATTTCTCATTCTTCATATTCAGTATAACACCATTTTGCCAATTAATATATAGGAAGTCTGGCTTTGTCTGGCAGCAATCTGTCTTACAAACACTCTCACAGAGAATATCCTTCCATTCAGTGTACTACAGACCTGTGTACCTCTGAATTGAATAAAGCCAGAATTGAGTGTATTGACCTTGCTGGCAATTTCCCTACAACAGACAGTACCCTGTAAGTACACCAGTATGTTGCACTGCCATAAAATATTTTGCTTCTCACCATCTCAGGGGAATGCTGTTTTTATTTTCTTCTAGGATTACATTTTTTCCCCTTTTCCTACGCACACGTCTCCATGCTGACAGAGGGAAGCTGTCCCGAGAAGGATGCATCCGATGCAGTGAGCTGTTGTCCTACCGCAACAAGGCAGCAAAGACACAACTGCAGAGTCACCATCTGCTTTTGGAATCTGGTCAGTGCCACTTCTCTTCAAGCACCTGCAGTTCTGGTGCTTTAAAAGCCGAGCTTCACTGCTAATAATTGCGGTTTTGGCCTTATCTATCCAAAATCCACATTCAGCTCCACTGCTGTGGCTGCAGCTGCTGGTTCAAGGACAGGCTGCCCAGGCCCATGGTGTCCCCTCTGTTCCTGTTTTCCTCCAGAGGTCACAGCCCTCAGATCTCCCATCCTCTGCACTTGTACTACTTGCAGCCAACTGCACTTCTAGATGCTCCTCAACCTCATTCTGTCAGAATGATCTGATGGAACCTAGAAAGGACTTTTAAAACGTTTGTATCATTTTGACAGAAGGGGATTACAGGGTGGCCATGCAGAGATGGAAGCAGAGAGCAGATAACCTCCAGCAGATGCTGGTGACAGGAAGCTGAAGGCAGGCTGGAGGTGGTAACCTCTTCACCTCTGGGTCTTCTGCAACCAAAACAACTCATCTTACTGAACCCCAAGGCTCTTCCTTGCTGATCCAAAAGTAGGTTTGGGACATTGTCTGTTCCCCGGCAGGGCAGGCAACCACAAAGCAGGAGGTGACCCCCAGGGAGAAGTGCAACGGCAGCAACAGACACAGAGCAAGGTCTGACCTCCCTCCCAGCCCACAGCTGGGCAGGGCAGGGCTGCTCAGAGCTCAAGTACTGTGCTGATGCTCTGCCCCAGGCAGGTGGGGGCTTTTTCCTCCCTAAAATTTCCCCCGATGGGTCTGTCTGTCCCTGTCAGCGACAAGAAGGTGGGAAAATGAGCTTTACTCAGCTAATAACAGGGTGCCTCAGTCTGTTTGGTTTCACACCACTGTAAACTATATTTAACATCGATGTAGACAGTTTAACATACCAACCTTAATTCTCAGCAGGGCAATCAACAGCCCAGAGTGCCGCTTGCTGATTTTTCATTTATGAAAGAAAAGTGAGAAGCAAGCAGAAAAGCAATTCAAAAGTAAAAACATTTAACTTTTCCAGCTGCCAATAACTCAGAACTACTTGCCTGTTGACTCTAAAGCAAGGGCAATAGTCTTCTATCACTGTCTCATATTATTTTTCCAATAAACCATAGGTATTCTTGCAGCAGCAGTGACATTGACATAGCACAGTTATTTTAGCACTGCATAGTTCAATAACAGCAAATCAAATTACAGATTTAATTTCCCCTTACAGACAGGATAGTTACCTGCTTGGCATTTTCCTTCAAGGCAACAAGCTGGGAGTTGTTAAAACCTGAGACAGTCCCAAGAAGTTCCACGTTTTTGTCAAAAGTCCTTGGGTCTATGCATTTCAGTTCCTGAACTGACCAAAAGACATTCGCCTCTGCTAATTTAATTATTTCATCTGAAGAAGGAGCTCTGGTTCCCAAGCAATCTGAAAAAAGTCAAACAGCTAGAGTTTTCTTCAAGGAAATGGAAAAAAATACATAAAACCAATCTAGATATATGAGAGCAACAGACTGTGAACAGACTGTGCGGCTGGTGTGATATTGATAAATTAATTGTTTTGTAATTAAATATTAAAAAAAATATTTACATTGTTAATGTCCTGGATATAAAACTAGAATTTGCCTAACTTGCAAGAATTTGGTTATATTCTTTACACTCCAAAGGCAGTGCCTGCTGGACAAGGAAATAATAGCAGACACAGATTTCAGAACAGTTGCAATGCAGGAAGTCACAATAAAACCAAATTCTGGACATGTGTGAAGTTTCTTTAAGTCTAATTCCTCAGAGACAACAAAACCCAGGCAAGGACTTATCCTGAGGTAAAACCACTGTTTGCTGGGGCCTTGGTTCAGTAAGAACGACACGCAAATCTTTGGGATGACCCTGGTGGGAGCCTCCATAAATTCACCAAAAACTGCTGCAGCTGAATAAACTCCATGTTCCAACAGTGAATCCAACAGCAAAGCAACAGAGGGAGAGGTGCTTTTACTCTGAAATGCCCTGACAGAGATGTATGTCTTGTAAGACTCGCCTGACATTTAAACAAGGTGCAGACAGGAGCTGGATGTGTCAGAGCAGCACTGCGCTTGTTCTTTATGTCAAGCCTGTTGTTAAAATGTCAGGATCTGGAGAGGGCTGTTCACTCACTGCAGAACTGTTTGGACAGACAAACTGCCTTTAAAAATCTTATTTATGGGCAGGTTCTGGCCCTACGCATGATCAAACCAGACAGTTTCCATTGTGTGTTTTAACAAATCCTGGTCTTTGTTGGCATGATCTACCTCCAATGTTGATGGAAAGCAGAAATTGGAATCCTAATGTGGTTGTTTACGGCTCTCTCTCCTGTCACTCATTTAGGAAAACCTTATTAAATAATTATCTAAACCAAATAATACCCACATGCCTTCAGATACAGCCATTCCCTGTAAAAAGCAGGAATTTCACAGATGCTGTGCCTGTGCTAAGCTCCCCTAGATAAATAAATTAAAGCGAGGATGTACAAAGTAGATTTGCACTTTGAAAGGAGGCAGGGGAGGGATTTATTTGCATCAAAGGAAGCTGCAGTAGTGGGTAGAACACTGAAAAGATTGAATCTGTTGAGCAAACGAAAATGCCGTTCAGCTTCCTCTGTACCAGCTGATGTTCTGCTCTCCCTTTACACCTCTCTCCTGTGCAGCTGCATTGTTTCCCTTCCCCTGCTGCAAAGGGTCAGCTTTTCTCATATAAATACTGCCCAGCCAGGCACAGTGTAGCTCCCCTCCCCAAGCCATGAAAACCCAAGGCTTTGTGTCCTTGGAAAAAATGTGGGGTTTATTACTTGTAACACCCCAGATACATTGGTGTGATTACAAAGGGAAACACTAATGAGACTTCTGACCTTGCTTCCTGAATCTGATGCTGCTCCACTCTTCCTTTTACTATACATTTAGCTTGATGAAAAACATCTATTATAACATCTCGGTGCTTGTGGTGAGAAACTCGAATTCTTTCTCCAGCACTGCCACTACCTTCTGCTGGCACGTTGGGCACAAAATTCCCAAGTTTTGCCTTGCATGATCCACCTTGCCTCAAGCACCACCTTTGTTTTTATCTTGGCATAGACACAGATTAAGAACTCTGTCACTGGTAATTGTCATTAATATTAGCTCCCAACTATTTCAGGTAGGAGAAAGAATACAGCTATTGTAGTAATAGACCACAGTCAGAGTATGTACCTTGTCCAATGAAAATGAACCATTCGTCACCAGAGATTCTAATAGATTAGATTTTAATCTAAATCTTGCTAATTAAAATACCTTTTAGATTAAGCAAACTTTGTCCATTTGGAGAGAAAAAACACAGTGCCACCACTGTCAGATTTAAGAACAGACGAGTCACCATATGCTCATGTCTGGCAAAGGATTAACTACACCCAATCTTTTGGCATGAGGGTAACTTGTCACCTTCACAGGATTTTAATTCGAGGATTTTCACTTAGTACAGTAAAAATAAACAAAACCCTCTAATTCAAATCGTTCATATTTTTCCTTTGTGCACTTAGAATCACTCCAGGAGATGCTTAATCTTGCTATCCTGCAATGAAATTAAGTGTTTCAGCAATTAGTCAATGCCTCGTACAACTACAGGCAGCAGAACGAAGATTCTCACTGCTTTTGCTGAAAGTCTGAACCTCTTCAAGTTACTCAAGGTTACCTTTTATTGTTTGGCTTCTTAGAAGACATTCGGTGACAAAGTGAAACAAAGTCTGTTTGAACTGCACCATCACCGTCCCAAATGGCCCCACTGTGAATCAGGCACTTTGCAGAGATACCGGGAAATACTCACCAGGTCTGGTCAGAGATGATGGGGTGCTGGCAGTGCCATTGGAGACAGACTCAAATACAGCTGAAAGAAGCTCTTCAGCTGAAGAAACTGGTCCAATTGTCTTTGCTATTTGTAAAATGGTGTCTGGGAACTTCAAAAGGAAAGAAAGAAGGAATAAGTCTTCTTTCTGCCTTTTAAAATAAACCAATTTGCAGAGAAAGACTTGTGCAGACCTTAGCAAATCAGGGGTTAGCAACAGCTCGGCCTCCTTCCTATTGTGCAGATGTTTCAGAAGAGAGTAAATTGGCTGCTACCGAAAGGTCAACAGCACACATTTGAGGGGAAAAAATTAGAAACAAAGCAAATTGTGAGTGATTCTCGCTCTTGTATGCCCTCTCAGCTTCTGGCAACACCTGAGCACTGCCTGATTGGAGTCTGTGTCCAGACCCTCCCAGAACGAGTTTCCCTGTTCTATATGGGCTTTAATTTGTTTGTCTTAAATTTGCCAGACAAGTATAAGAATTGAGGATAGGGATCCAATTAAATTATGAGAAATAATTTGAGCTGTTCACCTTCTTTCTGCTTTTTCTGACCTCTCTCCACCCTGCTAGACACCTTCCTTTCCTTTTAAGAGTCCTATTTTCTTTGGTCAATTATAAGCATTACCTGCAGTGGAAAAGTTGCTGAGGGTGCTCACATATTTCTGCTGAAGAATTAATTCTTCATTCCAGCACAGTTTACTCTCATACATAAAAATTTTAAGCTTATAGGAACTAAAGAGGGCAGAGGACCTCCAAAGTGCAATGTTGAGTCTGTCAGTTATCATTCCACGTGCTACGCTGGCCCTGGAGCAAAGGCCATGTGAGTAAATGATAATTTGATCAGTATGATCCCATTAATAACAGAAATGTAACTTTTATGGCTGGAAGGCAGAGGAATGGAGGAAATAACATTGCAAGGTGTAAAGTACTAAAAATGAGTCTGCATCACAATTATCACTGTACATGTGCAAATAATCATTTCTACTGACATTACTTTCAAAAAGAAACGTAAGAAATTTTGATGGAGTCAAGAATACGTGAAACATTAACACATGGTTACATGGTTTAGATTGCATTGTGACATTCACAAATCCAAATTCTAATACCTTTTAGGAATTTAAAAGTTATAATAAAAGCATACCTTTTCAACAAGGACATTTAATTCCTCTTTTGACAGCAGAGCTATGAATGGTCCAACATCTACTGTTGTTTCTGCTGTCCAGTTATTTGAGGAGCTGAAGAAGTATTTTGAAAAATTATATAAATGAATAATGTTTACAATCAAAATTACACTAAAGCTTCAGAGTTTTTATTATATTTTATCATATAGGAAACACAGACACTTCCATGTCAATGTGATGATTCATTGCTATTAGCATCAGATTGTGTTTTCTCATCTCTCTATGATACAAAGAGCATTAGTGGGACTCTCAATATACTCAGAGAAAGCCTTCAAATACAGTAGTAATGGAGTTCTCCCTCTCCCTCAACAGCCATAGCATTCTTTGCATTACAGTGTTCAAGCAAGGATAAATAATTCTTTTTCTGAAAGAAAATGCACCATTTCTGTCAGGTTCATACTGCAGCAGCAGTGTGCAAAGTGGTATCAAAAGAGAAGTAGAAACATCACACAAATCTGACAAATGTTAGTCAAGTCCTTGATGGGTGACTTAATAAAGCACTTGGATAAGGAATTTTCAGCCTGGAAGAGCCTATAGCAGAGCATAGTAACAAATCTGTTACTAGTTCATGTTCTCACAGAGAACTTTATTTGCTTTGTTGCTCCACTAGGAGGATGTTTGACTAGACAAATATTTTCAAAATAAAACTATATAAAATACAATAACATCTTATTTAGCACAATGTGCCATGATTCAATAAAATTGATCTATATCAAGAGCAATGCAAGGATGGGATCTGGTGGAAGATATATCTATTCTATCACCAGAAAAATGCTGACTAGGGGGAAGCTGAAAGAGCATCTAACATGATTAGGTGGACCAAGTGACAGATTTTGGGTCTGGAGGGATGGTTAGAAACTCTGCATTCAGTCTTCCTTTTCAAATGCAAGATACTTCTAAGAGACAAAGCAAGAGAGAAACAGTATATTCTTGCCAGACAGAGGATGGCTTTGTTCTTTGCATGGCTGATACATCAGGTTCCAATCACCCTCCTACCTAGAGCCATTAGTGACACCCAGCATGCTGCTCACTTGGTGGCTTCAGAGGGTTGACTTTATATCCCTCTGCTTCTTCTCTAGCTCTCTCATACAGGTGCTTGCAGTTTTCTTTCTTTGTCTCCTCACAGCAGCACACCCAGCATCCCACTTCCATCTTCCCATTCTTTGCATTCCCACCCCATTCTTTGCCTGTAACACCCTTTCTCTTGCCAGGCCAGTGAGTCTGTTGGCCTGCCCTCTCCTCGAACACTACACCTTCTCTCTTTTTCCTCTAGGACTTAAGTCATGCAGGGCGCCCCTGGGGTTGCATTTTGTTCCACAGCTATCACATTATACACAAGAACAGAAATGTCATTCTAGTGGACAAGCCCCCAAGCTTGGCCAGTGCCAGTAGCTGCTTTGTGCTGTTTTCATTGGAGTTCATCTGGGCAAAGCATATGCTTGGTATTTGCATGGCCTAACCATCAGCAAGAGCAAGGTGGTGTATTCAATACCTTACCCATATAACTCAAGGAGTTTGTATTTAATTTCAGTCTTCTGCTTGTGGCTGAGCTGTTGGCAGAGTTTGAACTGATGCAGGGCTGTTGCCATTGCCTTCAGGGACATTCTGCCTTGTAGAAAGGCTGGGGGTAAGTGGCAGATTAGATTTCCAAGTAGGTCAACATCATATTCATCAGCAACGGAGCCGTTCTGAAATGAGAAGCACTTACCCTGTTGGCAGAGCTAACCTTGGCTCATGCCTGTATCACAACCCATTTAAGCTCTGCAACCCTTAAGGAACAAAGACACAACAGTTTGCACTGGCAACTTTATCTACAATTTCTGCTTGGCCTGCCTTATATTTTTTGCTTTCATCAATGCGATTGGTGATATTCAATAAGCACTTCTCAGAGCCTTCAGTATCCTGTATTCCACATTGAAGCACACAGAGAAAATGTGACCACCCAACACCTGCAGACGTGGTGTGGCTCTGCCTGGCAGCACAACCCTGACCTGGCCCCTTGCAGCAAAGGGGCCCCAAGCTCTCCCTGTCAGAAGGTTGAGCTCAGAGGGGTTTCTCACGCAGCTGCCAAAACACCAGGGATTATATTGTACAGCTGGTAGTGTGTGTAAGGACAGGAATATTCACAGCTATATCAAAGAATTAGTTTCCCTTAAAAACTGGTGAGTGCTGCAGCTCACAGACCACAGAAGTCACAAATCCTCCCATGAAGCTTCCTGTGCCACACACAGCCCTGCAGGACTTGGAGCTTGGAGCCAGGGGACCAGCTCCAGGCACAAACTGGTCAGCTCTGGGTGCAAACTGGTCAGCTCCGGACTGTCCTGGCCAGTACATTGTGGTCAGCAACAACATTTCATGAGAACACTTTGTAATATGGATGGAGTCAAGGAAAACTGTTGCATAAGCTGTAAAAAGGTTTCCTTAGGCAGTGAACAATAAGATTGAAACAGTACATGAAAAAAAAACCCAAAATACTGATGGATAAGTCATGCACTTAAGTAGAAGGTGACTCTCCATCTCCACGGTGCCTCCTCCACCACTGACCCTCCCCAGCCATAATACCCACCAAGCACTCCTGTACTTTTTGTAGGACAGCATTCCTTTTGTCATGGCTTGGATTCAAAAGGCCCATCTCAGTCTTCCCCAGACTTTCAATGAAAGGGACACACAAAGGGCCTGAAACATACTCCAGGTACTCAGCACTGCAGAAAGAATTCAAACAGTCTCAGAATGCAAACCTGACCTTCATAAAACCATACCCATAAAATCTGAGATGACACAAACGTTTAGAGACAAGGCTGGACTTGAAAAAACATAAACTGGACAGGCCAGGAAAATTGTGATTAATCCCCACATTACCTTAATGTCCATCTTCTTCCAGTTCAGCTGCACATGAACTGAACTTCAAAAAAATGGCTAAGAAGTATAAATAGCTGCAAGGTGGATGAAAGTGTTCTGAGGCAGGGAGGGAGGGAGGAAGGCAGAAAGACAGGAAGAAAAGGAATTAACAAGTTCTACAATTCAGGAGTTCTTGTCAATGTACATTTTTTTTCCTAAGGAAAAAAGCTGTTACTGAAAAGTTTGGTAAATTACAAAAATGTTTTAAAACACACTGAAATGTTTTTAACTATACAGAGCAATACGCTTCAGCAGTACCCAGTGGTTTTGGCTTACATATCCACTCTCAAAAAAACCCCTAAATAAATAAGGAAAACAAGTCTCTCAGCCTAGGGGGAAAAAAATCCAGAGTTGTGACAAAAACAGGCCACACTAAAAGACACCAAATATTACCAACTTTCAGCTGACACAGACTTTGTCTGCAGACAGTGACCACTTTTGAGAAGTTACCATTTGTTTGAATCATCAGGGATTATTTAAAAAGTGCTTAGAATTTATGACGTAGGAAGATGTAACTCACGGAAGCACCACTAAGAGGAAGGGAGGAATAGATGCATTGGAGACTTTCCAAAACTTCCAAGCCAAACAATTAACCTAAAAGCAATAAAAATTTAGGAACTTAAACATCTGGCAATTTTGAGGAAGAATAAAAATAAGCCTTGTTTATTGCAGCATACACATTAGCATACATAAAACTGTGCATATTCCCTCCAGAGAGCATTTTTCCTTGGCTTTTTTTAGAGTTTTCTTTTTGCAGACATCAGAGATGGAGCATCCTATATTTGGGTGCATGAGAACATTTGTATGTTTTCAAAACTTCTATATATTCCCGAACAGATTACTCATGAATTAACAAGTCAGAAGGGCTGTAGGAATTTCTCGCAATTTGTAAGTGACAAATGAAATTGTCAAAATGAAGTAGGAGAACAGAAAAATTCACAAATCAAAGATTTAAATAAAGTATGCTAACAGACAAGTTCACACAGACAAGATATATTAAAAAAAAAAAACCAGAAAAAAAAATTGAATGAACCAAATTGCAATTTACCTAGTTTGGATATTGGGTAGTATGTTTATATACACAAAGTCTTTTTGGTTTTACCTGATATGGAGAAAGCAGATGAAGATTCATTTCAAAGAACTTAAAATTGTTTAAAAATAGGTCTGTGCCCATACTTTCAATGAGTTGACAAGTTAATCCTTTCACAAGCTGTCCTGTGCTGATAGGAAAAGCAAATTTCAATCTTTTGAATATTTAAGCAGGATCCAGTCCTTACTCCCCACATATGGTTTAACTTGAAGTTGCTCTCATGACAACACCAGTCCTAAACCCCGTTTCAAAGGAGACTGGAATCCATACCTTAGGAGGTCAACAGGATGGTTTTCCTTGGACAGTAATTCATATAGATACAAAGCCTGAAATAAAACCCACCATACTTAAAGTTCAGTTTAGTTAATCCAGTTGTAAGATACAAAAACTACCGCAAGGTTTATGCGCTCTTAGTTCTCTTATGTACTCTACAGGCTCCTCCATGATCCAGCCTGGCCAACCACAAGAGGTTTGGCAACCAGTGCTGAATTTCTTCTTCATGAGACAAGACACCACTGACTGGTGTTTTGGGATGATGTTAAACCTGTCCATGGCCCACAGCCACTGAATAACTTAGGTGTGAAGAGACCTGTGGAGATCATTTGATCCAACCTCTCATGTCTCTGGACAAAGGGCTGACTGCAGACGCTAACGTCTATTATACAGTACTGGAAAAAGAAAAATTACATAGCAGAATCTTGGGGACTTAAATTCAGGATATTAATGTTTCCCTTTCCATAGCTTTGTCTCATAATGTTGCCTATGCCCTGAATGCCCTCTGGTTGTTTATGCCGAGATATATTTGGGGCAGTTCCTTCCTTTTACCTATGTTTCTTTTCCAATTCTTTCATCATACTAAACTGCAGTGGAATGGGAACTGGACAATAATTTTTACCTGGCTTCTTCTTAGTTCTTTTTCTTTCATCATTGAAGAACGATATCCAGTCTGCTTCCATAAACCAGAAAGAGATACTTCTTTAAAGAAAGCCCCCTGTATATCTTTGACTGATGAAGAAAAATCTCCAGATGCAGATATCTAAAAAGAGGAACACAAATACATGGCATTTCAGAGCTGATGCTTAGATTTACAGGATTTGCCCTTCTTTCTATTCTGTGTAATATTTCTCTTAAGAGGATAAAGGAAAAACACGACAGTATTAAAAATGCAACGGAAATAAGAAAGAGAGAGCCTTCCATGGTGTTCAGAAAAAAACATCAGAAATATTAACCTTCAAGCTAAAGCACACGTCTCAGCGGCAACATTTTAAACCATGCTCTGCATATCTGGTGGCTGTGCTCTTGTGCAGAGACAACCTGCTACACACTCAGGTTTAGAATCACCTTCCTGAGGATCCCTTGCTGTTGTGCAGGAGATAAGTCAGACAAGTGCTGGGATGTTGTGCCTCGAATAAGCTGAGAAAGGTCCCCTGGGTTCATGCTGTGGAGGGACTGGGTGCTAATGCCTGTTACCAGTGCACCCATTTGACTCACATTATGGAATGATAAAACCTGCAAAGAGAACACCACAAACAAACAAGGAGTTTGCTGGCTTGGGAACGGCAGATATATTTCAAAGCAAAGGTCAATAAATAGATTAAAACTATTACTATTCAATACTTAATGCATTTCTTGCCTGGAGATGCACTTTTTGTGTCTGTCCAGGGGAACAAATGCATGAAGTTTCTCCGAAGTTCCCTTTTCTGAAACTTCAGCAGGACCCTGATTCCTTCCATTACTGTGTATTTGAATATACAGTCTGGGGCTGTGGCACACACAAAATAATACACACAACTGCCAAATACAAATATTCCTTCCTCTGTTACTAGAGAATTACTTTGGGATCTACAGTCTTGCATGTTTTTATTTGACTTAAACACATTTTTCAGACCATTAACTTTTCAAAATATATGGTTATTGTTGAGAAAAAGCCATTTCACTTTTAAAAACAGAAGGTAGGAAAGCTGTTGGCAGAGGTACCTTTTCATAAGAGAGGTATTTACTGGATAAAATCATAACTTGGCTCTTTGCCCACCCAGAGACTTGGTTTAACGTTGCAATAGCATTGTGCACAGCTTCAGGTGACAGAGATTCCAGCTGACTTGACGTTAGTCCAACCACAGCATCTGACAGAGATCCAAGGGTATCATTCAATGTCTGGTTTTGCATGGCGATGTTCAGGAGTTGGGCTTTGAGCTAAATCAAACAAAAAGAGCAGATGGGAAATAAAAATCTGCCGAGAGCCAATTTCCATTATCACCCAAAACACTAACTGGAGTCTCTGGAATAGGCATTGGCAAATATTCAGTGATCACACACTTCATGAAATTTCAAAAATAGAACCACAGCTGTGAAAGGAATATGGAACAGGAGGAAACAGAGTGACAAAGGAATGTGCACCCAAAATGGACTTCTATTCTTTGCATTCTCAAGAACTATTTTTCCTTATTTCTTAGACCACAGTAATTTTTCACTCTTTTCTTCCCTTATTCAAGAAGGAAGTCCCTCTTGCCCTGTTTTAGGTTAGGCAAGGAGAACAAGTTCTGCAAAGTTCTGCACCCACCTTGTGGACCTCAGCCTGGAAACCTCTCAGTTGATTGCATTTAATCATTTGATGAAGTAAAGCCCGGGCTACAGCTGCATCCATCTGGTCCAGGTCATCATAAAAGCAAACCAACAAACCCAGCCTACGGAGAAGAGACAATTAGCTGACTTCTGACACCCTTAGGAGAGGGAAGCAGAGGATGCTACAACCTTACTTGTGCTCAGAACCTGAGTCATTTCTGTTTGTCAGTAGTGCCTTCAACTACAATATTTAAAACTCATCCAGCATGAAACTGGGGCATGAGACACCTGCCCTGGCCTCTGCATTTAGCTGAATTCTACCTCAATTGCTCGTGCTGCTGAAAACTGAATTGTTTTGGTTCCATTTGCCCATGGTTGGATTCTCCCAGTTAACAACTCCCTTCCTCTGGGCAATATAATCTTGAAAGGGATGAAGGACTATTAATGAATCTCTGGAAGTGGCTGCTGAGTTTTTATCTGGATTGACTGGATGCTTTGAACTCTAAATCCTGCCTGGATTTCACATGTAACATAACTCATTCATGTTTCAGAGCAGCAGCTGGAGCACTACATGGCCTCTTTATTGCTTCAGGTTTAAATACAGCCTGCTGTATTTCATGTCAAACCCATGACTGGCTGATGGATGGAGATCTGTCCAGCTCAAAACCAGCCAGGAGAAAGCATGCCAAGGTGTGGTGTCTCAGCAGCGCCAGCACAGCCATCAGCGAGGCCGTGCTGTAAACCAGATGTGGAGCTCCCGTCCCTTCCAACGGGCCAGTGAATACATACGTCAACATTTCCATTAACCTCTGTAAAGTGCAGCCACAGCTGGGGGAGGCCAGCAGCCACACCACCAAGGGGAAGTATCTGTTGTAGGTGGCCTTTTGATTTATTTAATGCCACTGCCTGCAAGGAAAAAGCTCAGAATTGTGCATCACTCTCACTGGACTTTGAACTTCATAGTGATGATGACGAACCTCTTCATAGGAAGCCTGAATCGATTCCCTGTCCCTGCAAGCTCTTAGTCTTTGTTCCCATAATTTACACAGAACAAGAACCTCAAAGATGTGGCCAAAGCCCAGTATTCCTGCTACAGGTTCCCTGGTTTTTAGCAATTCAGTGAGGCACAGGCAGTCTCGGCCATAATGCCCAGATGTGAATCAAATCAGCAGTGGACAATGCTGCAGCACCGGCACAAACTCAGTCAAATTCTGCGGCACAGAAAGCCTTTTAGTTCCTCTAGTCCCTCAACAACAACCTGCTAGAGATAAAACAATACACTGCTTCAGAAGCCTATCTGAATTCATGGGACATCATCAAAACAACATACAAATCAAAGAAACATCTATAAGAGCATTTTTATAACAAATAATTACCTTCCAATGCGTTACTGCATACCCACCAGGAGCTCTTCATCTCCTTCGGGATTAGCAGCAATGAGTAACACTACTTCTTAGAAGTAAAAGCACATTTAAATCATCAGTACGGTTAAAATGAGTATTATAAACTAAGTGTGTTATAAAAATGGAATGTATTAAGGATCATGGAGCATGACATTTCTCTCATCTGTGAGAATGTGGCAGCTCTTGTGACAAAATCATTTTTAAGATTTCTGACACTGAAATTTAGAGCGTGGGCATAATTCTCCTCTCGCTCACCCCTCTGACAATGAGCAATACTTCACGGGAGTTGGCGCTACACTGGAGCAGTGACAGGAGCTCTGAGGCCATAAAGCATATTCTCCATTAGTTTAAAACTCCGAGGTATCCCCCAGGAGACTACAAATAACTTCAGACAGTGGTGTCTTGGGACTAAACACATCCATGGATACGGCCGTGTACATGTAAATGTGGAGCATGGCGCTTCCTCGCAGCAGCTCACGCTCGCTGCCTGTTTATGAGTGAGAGCAGTTTATTTTGCTTTTTCATTAAAGTTAGTTCAGTGCCGATTTGACAGTCCTGAAAATGCAGTTTGCTGCTTACAAACCTAACAGTGACAAATATTTAAGCACAGCTCATCCCTATCCTGCAGGACAAAGAGGAAGGCAAGGGCAGGCTTTACAGCTCCTACTTTGTGACCTCTCTAGTGACACCCATGTCAGCCAAAAACTACCTGCAGTCCTGGCTGCCATGAGTTAAGATTTCCTCCTTTATCCTAACTGCAACATGATTTTCACAACACAACTCCACCTTCTGTGATCCAAACAGCCAAGACAACTCATGCCCGGCTATCCCAGTTTATTTTATTGCTGGTCTTTACAACAGGATGGAGCTCTGGGTCCCAAAGATACTGCTGTATCTTCCTACTAATACCACAGGCATCTCCTCACTGTGCAGTGAGGAGACAAAGCATTAGCTAATTAGGCACATCTCCAAAAATTCATGAAGTAGCAATTCTTCATTGTTGCTAAACACGGCTGGATTTCAGCCGAGACTTTTCTGCTGGAAGGAAAAAGCTTTGCCATATTGCCTATTGCTCCTCCCTTTTCTTCTCATCCATACACAGCCATGAAAGAAAAGGAAAAGCTGCCTTGCCTGTAGAGAGTTGAAGTGTTCCTCGTATCAAATCCTGATGAGTTTATCCTCTCCAGGAAAGCCCGTGCCAGCTCTGGGGTGATATCATACACCGTGTCCAACTGCTTTGTTGCATTGTCGTAGCTAATGAACAGTCTGATCTGACCAGGACAAACAGAATCATGCAGCAGCATTGCGAGACAATGGCATCCAATAAAATGTATGTTTGACACAGTAAATTCGTTGACCCCATTCAAGTCACAAAGAAGAAGACAGATTTGGGTAACATGGTATTTTTGAAGACAAAGCTGAGTGAGTGATTTAAGCAATTATCTGTCAAACTCTCAAATAATTTGAGGGCTTCTATCAGTAGAAGCCATAGAATACTGATACAGATAAATAATTATACATCAATTATAGGCACTTTAAAATTCCCAACGTAGAAGAAAATTTGTAAGCAATATATTTATATTTTCCCTTATATTTAATTAAAATACATAAAGTTTTTTAATGTTTTAGTTTGCATTTGTGTTTATACTGCTTGTAGTTGACATCACTTGGCAATGACATATCCAACCACTCTTTGTTACTTACTTCTTTGAGACTAATTTTCAGAATTTCTTCTAATGGGAGATGGACCATGTATCTTCCCAAAATCCATAAGCTTTCTGCACTGACCCAAGAAGTTGATTCATTGAACTCTGTTTTGTACAAATAAATACTCACTACAATGTTAAGAAAGTTATTGCTTTTCAAAGATATTGTACCCAGTATACTGTTACTGGCAAATAACAAAAAAATATCCCCAAATCAGAAAAATCCTAAAAGCAGAGAGAGCAGGTTCCCTCCACTAGTTATATTTTAGCAACACATTTTTATGAACCCATACATTTTTTAATGAAAATGAAATAGTGTTACAAATGTCTCAAATTTTCTCGTATGAAAACATTAATGTTTTATGTTGTCGAAACAGAAAATGGATAAAGTGTGGGACAGGAAAAATTAAACCAGTGATATTAAATATGGAGCAGTATTTTTAAAATTCAGTTTCCCTAATCAATTATATTATTTAAGAACATCAGGAAGATGTGATACTTTGTAACACTTTATATAAGAATATATTATTATTGATGATGCCACTTATTTCAGCAATATGCAATAGCAATAACAGAGAAAATGAAAAATCATTCAAATACCTCTATGGAAATAGGTTGGCAAAAAATACAAAATACTGCATGACAGTTAAAAAAAATGGCATTCATTTAGCGATGTTCTCCCGAGGATTGGAAATGAAATCAAGATTCAAATATCCCTGAGAAAAGAAGTATTTATGGACTCTGAGCCACAGACTGTTTTCTCCAAGGTATCGTAATTCGGGTGGCTCAGCGTGTGGTACCTCTGTACACATTCCTTGGCAGTGCTGATACTCACAACTCCAGCAGAATAAAACCATCAGTGCACTTTGAAGAGTTTTCGGTGTCTGGAGAAACATCACCCTGGATCTATCACAAGCTGAAGGACCCCATTTAGTGATTTTTTTGAAAACACAGATCTAAGCGCCTTAACTGAGACAAGATGATGCTCCCAGCAGACCTGTCAGGCCTCTGTTTTTAAAGTGATGTTACCTCCCATTACCAGGAATATTAAAGACTTGAAAGACATGACAGAAGTAATAAAAACTAGCACAATTTAAGGATGTTGACTATGGCCTTTAGCAGAACAGAGCTGCAGGTACCCACCATGGGAGGTGTGACCCCAAAAACTGATCCCTTTCCCAGGTGGTCCCAAGGCTATCCCCAAATCACGTGAAAAAAATTCACTCTATTGCAGGACCCTTCTGCTGCCCTGTGGTGTGGATTCACCACCTCTGCACTGCTTCTGGCACTTGAAGCAGCAACCAGGAGGTAAGAGAGGCATGTTAATTCCCAGTCCCTCCTGAGCCGGGGGATCTTCCACAACCCAAGGGTTCACTGATGCTTCAGACACACCACGAGGTGACACTGAGGAGTCTTCCCAGGACTGCTGAGGATCAGCAGGCAAGTTCTGCATCTCTGCTTCCCCAGGAGTGCCCTTGGCAGTCACACCACCTCACAGCAGTGTCATGAACTTCCTCTCCGTGACTTAATGGGTTACTCTGGTGTTTTGAAACAGCTGACGACCCAGGGGACAAATTTAGCTGCGCTGAAGGGAGGGCCTTTTGCCCTTGATTTCCAGGGAAAGAGGAAGAACACACACATCTAAGAGTCCCAGGATGACTCTGCTGGGATGCTCAGTGAAACTCAGGCAGCAGCTCTGATGGTTCAGCGCCGCTGCACAGCCCCCTCGTGGAGCCTGCCCTGCACTGGCACAGCTGGGGCACAGCTGTTTAAGCCATATCAACCCGGTAAACAGACGTGGTAAAATGCATACAATCAGAATTAATTAATTGTTTTTATCTAGTCCCTTTTCTAACTGAGTCAGTGCCATGTGCAGTAGAACTTTCACAATATCCTGCATTTCTTTTGTGTGTCTAAGCAGTGCATTGGCTAATGCATCCTGAGCCAGAGCTATTTTCCGAGCCTAACCCAGTGCTCAGAAGTGAACAGCACACCTTGGCAGAGCACCTGACCACTGCATCCTATTTCAGACTTAGAAAAAGTACAGAGAGAAAAGACGAGAGTACTAGAAAAAGACTGAGTATAGCTCTGTGCGGAAGAGATGAAGAGTCCATTGGTTGGACTCAATGACTTTAGAGGTCTTTTCCAACCTTAACAATTGTATGATTCTATTCTATAAGAACAAGCATCTCTGGAGAACGATTTGTCATGAATAACAAATGTATTTACTGTATCCTGGAGAAAAGGTATTCTAGACAGCTACTCTTAAAGAGACCTGTGTTAAATTTGGGAAACAATTCATTACAATGGCCAGGCCTTTGCTGATTGTTTTATGATAAGCAAGAAGAAAACACTTTGTAAGTAACGTACCACTTGTGTTATAAGATTTTTGTAGAATCTGCTTCATCCAGCCATACAGAGCTCTCTGAGTATTTGAGGAGGTTTTGTCATAGAGGTCCTTGAATAATGATGATCTAAGTGATACAAGGGCATGTTAGTTCACTAATGAGTTAACCATCTATATTTAAAAAAAAAACACATGGACAAATTATTTTATAAAGAGCGACACATGAGCAGAAAGCCGTATCTGGAAAACAGACTGACATGATACGGCAACCTCTTCAAACAGTCAGCAAATAGGACACGGTATTAATTATGCCTGAAAAATCAATGGCTTACAGGTTTCGGAAAGCATCCTCCAGCAGAGCGTTTGGGAGCCTCCCAATGACATCAGGTTGGAGATAGTTCAGTGCTGACACACGTAAAACCTGGCCTAGGATATCCACACAGTCCAAAGCATTCAGAGCCAGGAAGCATTTATCCAGAGTTACAAGGAACAAGGTCCTGTTTACTCCTGGGCTTTGAAAAATTCTCTCTCTAGTCTCGTCCCAATCAAGAATAATATTCCCCATTTCCTGCAAGTAACAAAGTGTTAAAAGAACATCTCTTTGATTAATTCAATACCTTGGTAATTTTAGGGCCTGACAGAGAACACTCTACAAATAATATGGTGCTGTTCTCATGAAAAATTGCTGCAAAATACTGTCTGTTTGCATTACTTTAGGTAATTCCTTTCTGGCAGAGACCAGCTGGAGGTTTTTTTACAAAATCAAAATGAAAACCAGAAAAATAACCAAAATGGCTGAAATTATAGAGTGAAATGAAAAATGAAGGGATATGAAAATGAATATGAAATGAAAAATGAAGGAATATTGGAATTGAATAGGTATTATTTAATACATAATTTAATAGATAGACATTTCTAGATAGACATTTCCATGCAGTATTCCTTGCAGCTGTTACTACAAACAGCCCTTCCAGAAGATGGGGCAATATGAAATGATCTTCTGGGGGTTCCCTGGGCACATGTGCCAACTCCCAAGCCATGTCTGGGGCAGCCTGTTCAGAGCTGGCGATTTCCAGTTTACTGCCAGGGCAGGGTGCACACCTGATCCATGTGCTTTGGCAGCAGGAGCGGCACCTCCATTGTTTGAACAGGGGATTACACAGTGTTTGCTCTGGGCAGTCACCTCATGTGTCTGAGGACGTGCTTTCCCTTTCTCCCAGATCAGTGCCAACCCCTCGGCGATGCCATGCCAGAGGCCCTTCCTCCCAGCAGGGAGGATGCCAAGTGCTCTCACACTTCAGGCTGTGGTCCCATCTGCACTGGAGATCTCCTCTGCAGGGACAGTCCTCCCTAGGAGGCACCCACTGGCCCTGAACGAGCCTTTCAAGTTGTGTCACGCAGGGAACACACCACAGAGACCAACAAATGATGCTGTGCTGCCTCCCCTCCAAATCCTCCAACAGTTTGCTCACATGTTTCCATAACTAATTAACAAAATAACTAATTTCACCTTCATTAGTTATCTTGGCTCTCTTTCTAGCAAGATACTCACTGAGAATAACTGGTCCTGCCTACCTTAGAGATGACTGTAGGAAGGTGAATCATTCTCTGTAGATGGGTTTCTCTCTATGGATTACAGTGAAAATCCAAATGGCTGACTTGGATGCCAACTTTTAGACACTATGAATTAAATGAAGCCTAACCTAAGGGGAGGGGCTCCTGGAATCTGATCCCAGCCAAGTCAGTAACTGCAGGGTGTGCACTGAGAGAGCCTCCCAGACTGTCCCCCTCCCTTTTATCCAAACCACTGACTGCAGCTTTTCTTTTTTCCCAAGTGCAAAGGGACTTACAAGATGCTCCTTCCTGCTGTTGAAGAGATACTTCATTGCAGTTTGGAACTGCTGCTGATCAAGTTGTTGGAGTTCAGACAGCAGTTGCCTGGGCTGGTATAAAAGGTTCTTCAGGTAACTTTTTATGGACATCTGAAGTATAGAAAAATAAGTGTAATATACATAAACCTCATACTAGGGGCACCTTTTACTCCCTAAAAATCTGCACTGAAGGAGAACTAAGTGCTTATCTCCTGAATTGTCTGCACTGTCAATGACCAGAATCTATTCTCCACACAAACTGGAAACAAAAAGAATCTAAATGTATTCTGAAAGACAGTTATTTTCAAATCCTATTCTTGGCTTGATGAACAAGTCCTCTCCAAGGAGCCTTTTAACAAAGATGCCTCAGTTTGTCACTTCATAAAACAAGAATACTAAAGCTTTTTCTGCTTCACACAGCAGAGTTGTGAAAATTAAACTTTTGAAGAGCTAAGAAAAGAAAACTAAAAAAAAATCAGGTACCATGTGCATTTTATTATTACTTAAAAAAGGGAAGGAAATGTGCAATTAGACGGGAGGAAAAGTCTGTAGCAGGTCATAAGCCAAAAATATTCTCTCTCACATCAAACTGCATTACCAGTTAACAACATCATGTCTGTTTTGAAAAATCCAAGGGGAAACATAACACTGGAGCAGAAAGCACTGCAATGCTCATTAGCAGCAGACTGGAGTAAAATCCCTCCTAATTCCTGGCAGAATCATTTCAGAATTGGTGTGGAATTTCTGTTGCAGTTCTTTGCTGCCTTTGCTTAACTTGCACTGCCACCAACAAACACTAACAGAGGAAAAGCAAAAATATTATTATTATTACTATTATTATGACTACTCTTATAATTTCTGCCTTGCATAGTCCCACAGTCTTAGGGGAAAAAGATTCCTATTCTTATTTAGCTTCTGGACTCTAGATGTGTTAGTTACCTCTATTATTGACCACCTAGTATTGGCTACGGAGATAGGTTGCTTTTTTAATTAATTTTTAAATAAAAATTGTCATGCATTTAAATGCCACAAACCTGGAGGCTGCTAAGAGTAAACATAACTTCCTGGGCATGAAAATATGCCATGACTTTTGTAAGCATATCTGCTGTCCAGACATTAGAACTGTAACAGAAAACAGGACCAAAAATGCCAGTAAAATAATATAACATGTACATTAGCAGATTACAAGAATAAAAAAAGAAAAAGAAAGGCAAGCAATGCTACTAACAACATAATAACATAGGTATCCAGCTTTTTGGCCTAACCAGAGTAGTAGTTGTTCTATTTAATGCAATGAAAATACATGGTTCAATGAGGAATAGAGTTAATTAGTTATGTTTGGGTTTTTTTCATTTAATTCCCCAACCACTCACAATAATCCCAGTTTTCCAAGGTGTTGCCATTAGTACCATCTCCAGGATGTGCTTCCTGGCACCCCATTGTGCCTGTTCTCATCTGCTTGTAGAAAGCACTGGGAGGAAGGTCTGCTGCCTTTCCCTCAGCAGAGTCATTCATCCCTTCTCTACACAGCCACCGATTTTCTCAAAACACGTAGGAGTGGAATGGCCTTTGACGCTTATACAGCTCTTTCAAATTGAGACAAAATTAGCAAATAATTCAAAATTCAGCAGGAGCTGGTGAATGGGGATGGAGCGGGGCTGAAAGAGAGAGGTGGACAGAAAGCTGGAACTGCACCCAATTTCCTTAAGAAGCCATTCTGACACATATAAAAAAAATTAACTATCAAAACTTTGAAAACTGCAGAAGGTGTTTATTATCAGCCTCATTCTATGCATGTTTTTTTCCCCCTTTTTTGTGAAAAACAGCTTTTCCCTTGTTAGGAGGAAAAATATCCTCCCAGGAGATCTAAATCAAAGTAATCGTATGTACCAATTTCACTCTATCCATAATGTTCCAGTTTCTGTGGAAATGAAACAGATCATATCTGAAGTGCAAGATAATACTGAAAAATCAAGCCAGTAAGAGTAATACATTACCTTTGAAAATTAAGTATATCAAGGAGGGCTGCACATGAAAAATGGAACATAAAAAGTTATGGTGAGATACTGAGTTTTAGTTAATTTTAGAAGCATAAATGGGAACAACTTTGTACATTACCATTCAGATATTTCCCAGTTATTACTTCCTCCTAAGGAAAAAATTATAAATACATGTAATAAATTATTGGGTTTATATTATAAAATCTTAATAGAGAAATCAAATAAAAATACTAACCACAGCTTTGTGTAATAATGGAGGCAAATCTGTAAAAGATTATCCCATTATTAGAAATTAATGTTTTATCATTTGTGTTACACGAAATACATGTATTGTATGCAGTCATCAAAACTAATTTATTTGCAAGCATTTATTGCAGTTTTGATTGAATTTCTATACAGAAAACAGTGACAATAAAAGGCTATTAAATAATAATCAGTCTTGGTGAACTTCTTTGCTGGCATAGCTCCATGAAGTCAGGAGAGCAGAGATTATGGTCCTGGTTACTAAACAGCACTGCACCTAATTTATTACACACAGCTTTTCCCATCCACACAAAACACACTCCTCAGACAGGAGTTCTGCTCTTACCTTCAGAGCTCTGAGTGTGAGTAATCTCAGCATGATTCACTGCTACCAACAAGAGACATATCTTCAAAAGTCTGGACATTTCTTCTGGTGTTTACTAGAATCAAAAGATGTTTGGATTGAAAAGGAAAATACAAAGAATGGAGTCAAAAGGCGGTATTTACCCAAAACTTTCATCGCTATAAATCAGAGCAGCCCATGCTATGGAGTACAGACAGAGACCACAACAATCTACAACTATTTGCTCCCAAGTTTTTAATTTAGATCTTTTCCCAGGATAGAGCTATATTTTATGCAAACATATGCCAAGTGTGCATGTGCTGCCAGATTTATTTCCTTTTTACCAAGTCACTTGTTTAATTTTCTTCCTAGTAGCACCGTTTACTTACTAAGTCACATTCCAGCTAAATATGACTCCAGTGCAGCTTTGTTAAAGCAAGAGAACAAATCCTTTTAAAATCAGATAAAATAGAAGACATGGAGCTTTCCACTGGGCTGTCACTGATTCTCAGCAGAGAGGACTGACAAGTCTCACAGCTGTCCTAAACAAAATGAATGCGCTGCTTTCGGTCCAGGTCCTGCAGGGCAAGGCTGCACAGTGCAGTAATGCAAGGGGATGGAAAGGAAGCAGAGGCTGAGCAGCTCTCGCTCACAGAGGTTTCCGCACCCACGAGATGCTTTAATCCACGCTGAGTTACTGCAGAGAGGATTTTCTGGCCTTGCCCCCTCAGCCTGGCCCTCTGCTCAGCCCCCCGAGTCTCCATCCCTGCAGCTGCAACAATGGATTAATCTGATACTGGATGACGCCCTGCTCCACAGAGCACAGCTTCTGACACTGGCATTAGCCACTGACTTTAAAAAACGACACAGAGGGCCCCACTGGCCAGCTTGGCTCTGACCCTGAGATGACTTTGTTGGGTTTTCTCTCCCTTTCCTTCACTTCAAAGGTTTATCTGCAGCACACTGAATTTCTGCATTTCTTTTTGTTGCCGAGTTTGGATCCATTCTCGCTCTTTTTTCAAAGTTCTCTGCCACAGCTTGAGTTACAGATCTGAACATTTGATAAATAAGAACTCCTTTTTTGAATTGTTTAATCTCATGTATCAAGGTAATCTTTTATGAAAACCACTTTCAACAGCCTCCAGCAATACTTCAGTCTATTGCAAATACTTAACTCCAGTCTTACAACAGAAGTGACTCAAACTGACAGATGATGAAAAATTTAAACATTAGACTTTAAGAACTATCGCCTCTGTCCTGTTTTTACACACACTGAAACCCTTTTCAGCTATTCTTTTGGGAGCACCACAGTACATGTCTCTCATTCAGATGTATCTGGTTTCCTAGACAATGAACTTGTGTTTGTTTCTGCCTTTGCCCTATTAATTTTGCAGTAAGGTTTGATTATCCTTCGTAGTTTAAATCATGCTTCCAGTGTCAGTCCTGATTTGTTTATTCCAATTCATTCACTTTGATCAGGGAGAGCATTTTAATTAAAGCATGTAACTTAATATATACGATTAAATGCTAAGGAAAGCGCTTTTCCATCCTGACTCATTCAGGCGGACAATCAGCAGGTGCAGAAAAAGTCTGCTGTGAAATAGCCCTGTTGGCAAGACAATCTGTGGGATGAAACAGTCCCTTCTGTCAGCAAAACTTGTCTGGAGTTCACCGCACCTTTCAGACAATCCCAAATCTCTCTGTGGGGATCTCTTGGAGATCCTACCCAGCACTTCCTCAGAGATCCTTCCTTGCACATGCAGTGATCAGATCTCTGACATGTCCCCCTTACGGAGCTCCCAGACTACCTTCCCCTCTTGCTCCCTGAACAGCCGCTCTTCCATGCACAGAAATCCTAGACATGTTATCACCCACTCCAATGCACTTGCTGCCTTATCTGAGCTCTGATAGCCAGAAAGCCGACCCCATAATCACAAGTGTTGCTGATAAGCCCTTGCACTGCCAGCGCCCACCCTTGCACCCAGCTCTCAGCACCTCTGACAGGATGCCCCACACGCAGCGAGGCAACCCCCAAGGGGTCCCGGCTGGGAAGGCAGAGAGGGGAGAGCAGAAGAGGAGATTGTGGGTTCTCGGGGAGAGCCAGAACCCCAGAGCACTTTACCTGCCTCTGCTGTGTGCGCCTCCTTCCCTGCGCCCGGAGTGCCAAGAGCAGGGCGGCTGCAGGCAGGGACTCAAGAGCAGGGGCAGGGACAGGGGCCAGCATCGGCCAGCAGCCAGAGGGGAGGGGAAAACCTCCTCAGGGGGCCAGGGACTCCATCGGCAGGCAAAGGAGGATGTTTCCCCTCCTGAGATGCGAGACCTCATTGAGCTGTGTGGCGACACGCAGGGCGTGGGCAGACTGGGAACGGACCTGGCATCACCCAGCGAACAGGGGCTCTGGTTTTGTGAGATGAAGTTCTAACTTTGAATTGGAAGTTTCCAGCTAAATCATGTCCCTGCACAGCATCTTCTTCCTGTCACGCAACACATCCAGTGCCACCTTGGCAGAACAGTTTAGTTACTCTCCAGGGCAGAACACCACACATTAGTGAGACCACCACTGTGCAACTTGCACACTCTCTCCCACACCTCTCAGAGCTATTACAAACTGAAGTCCTGAGTGACAGGACTAGAAGATGAAAGACATGAAATGCAGCCTCCTGTGTAATTTTTAACCTGTGGGATTAAAACACTTAACTACCTTTCAAGAAGGTTGTCTTAATACATATTTGTCACTTTAAGCTAAATTCATTACACCTTAGAAAACACTTTCCCACTACTAGACGAGTACAAGATAAAGACAAAAGATAAATTAATGGATTTGCTCCAGAGCATACACAGCTCATTTTCCCAACACACAAATCTCATTGCACTATGTGCAAAAATTCAACAGCACATCCTGAAATAAGAATGAGTCTGAATTACTGTTGGAAAACCCCATGAAATTAAACCCCTCACCCTATACTACAGAATACTTACTATTCCACAAAGATGACTGAGAATAAAAGGCTCAAAAATTGGCAGGAGAAATCACTGCCCATCAGACCAAGCGAGTCCGAGGTAAACCTAAAATGACATATTAAGCATCCTGGCTGATATAAAATCACCAATAATTATAAACCCCACAAAAAACCACAACACACAACTTTTTTAGACTTCAAAAGCAATACAAATCAGTTCTTTACTTACCAGATGATATAAAAGCTGAGGTTTCTCTGCTCTCTCACACAGCCCAAGCACTCAAGAGGTACAGCTGCCAGTTCTGTACTGTTTTTGATGCCACTTGTTGTTTTAAAGGAAGGTTATATCCCAACTGCCAGAAATTATCCACTCCAAACAGGTTTTAAAACAAGACATGTTAAAGCAAAATACATTTATTTAGTGCTTCCAAAGAAAGTGTCTCAAGCTAGAAAAATCCTCACAATGAAGCCCCCACAGACTGATCCCCAGGGGCAGTTGACTCACAAAACTTTCAAGAAACTGCCTGCAAATGTTTTGAGCTGAAAATATTTGAGAACAACTTGCTCAGAGACCTTGTTATTAAACCCATAATTTTAAAGTGCAGTTTTGGCAAGTTCTACCATAACCATTTTAGCTGGAAAATGGCATATGCAAAAGCAATGAGGATTTATGAGGCTTTGAGAGGAACATGAAGGAAACCCAACCAAAAGTGATACATTTTTGTGGACTGTTATCCCTTTAAACAGTAATTAAATGCTGTTTAAATAAATGAGCGGTTGTGCTGCTGCGGAAAGCTTGATTCTCAACACAAAGAGCAGTTGCTGCAGGTAAGTGTGGCTATGGTTACAAAAATGAACACAAAAGTTAATGCAAAAGTCATCTCAAAAAAGTTTATTAGCATGATTAAAAAGGTGAAGAATGACAGTAAGAAAGTAACTTAGCATGGAAGAATATCCATTTCAACAGTTTTTATTCAACAAGGCTTGCACTGAATGGATAACTTTATTGCCAGATTTCGCTTGATTTCTTTCACAGTTCACACTGCATCAGTTTCACCATTATTAGGAATATTGCTTTTGTTTGGATCTGATCCCTGTTGCAGGTAAATATAAAAAAATATTCCCCCATTGCTGCTGGATTGCAGAATGCATTGTTGGTTTAAGAGCTGGTAAAAAAGAAATTCTCAATGGAGGAGTCTGTTTAAAAAAGAACCTTTTTTCCCCCCCTAAATCACACTACAAAGAAATACATTAGTAATTTGGCCTTTAAATTTCTTACATGGTATTTACTTAGAATGGCAATCCCAAAATTCCCTCCCTTTAAGTAACCATAAATCAAAACCCTCTTTCAGAGGTTGCTTCTTGGGTTAGATTCTGGAGATTTACTTCAGACACGCTTACACTGGCTTGAGGACGAAGACAGCATCATCCAGCACATAGTAGTCATTGTACATGTCACCTTCACAGAGGTATGGCAGTCTGGTGAAAGCCTCTATGGCAAAGCCAGCTTTACTGAAAACTTCTGGCAGGCTATTCACCTGCTCTTCCCAAGTCTGCCCCTTGATTTCCAAGACTTCTGAGGGCTTTTCCCACTTGCCACCTACTGAGAAAACAAAACAGTTTTGTTTCAACTATAAAGAACACTTCCTTGTGTGTTGTATTTTCTTACAGAAGGCATAATAACACTGATTATGTTCCATTCCACACCACACAGGAGGTTGACAAGCCACTTGTTGCAGGATCAGTTCAGGTTTTTTCCCTTGTGTTCAAAAGCAGCTTCTTCTTAAGGTTATCTTTTGTTACATTTTTAACTGGCATTTCCAAGAGTGGCTAAAAGGTACCTTCCTCTACTGAGACAGTTTAATAAAGCTGTTTTCCAAAGATGGCTGCAGGTAATTACAGTAAGTAGAGCCAGGAAGTTGAAAATTATGATTTGCTGTGAAGCTTCCTCCAGATTACAATGGATGGCTACAGAACCTTTGTGCCCCACCGTGGTCACCTACCAGCTGCCATGGTAAAGGCTGCTTAGGGTCATATGTAATAAAAAAGCCAAGCACCTTGCAGCATGCTGAAAAACATGACCTTCGTTATATCCGATGAAATAATCTGAAGGATTATAGGCACGACTCTCAGAAGCTCAAATTTTACAATTCTTCACTCATTTTCCAAGTAACGTCATCCACAAAAAACAGAAGCTTTCTGGTTTGGTCTGTACCTTTAACCAGTTTGCTAAATGCAGTAGTAAACAGTCTTCTAAACAGGAAGTTCTACATCTTGTGATTCAGACAGTTCTGCAACTCCAAACATTTCCTAAGTTCCTCTTCCTTCAAGCAGAATCATCTCCAGAGAGACACAAGAAATGGCACCTTTCAACAAATTAAAAAACGTGCTAGTGCTGGCCTTTGACTGGATTCTCTGCAGTGCTGGTAAGACTTTTTTAAAGTTTCTTACATTTTCTCATTAATAGCAGTTAAACAAGATTGAGAATTCTGTTGTTATGATTTGCAACATAGCTATAAAACAAGAGCAGGGAAAAGTTCTTCTGTGAATCAAAGTTATTTCTGCTATCTTCACACAACTTCCAAATTAAACAACTGCTAGCAAATTCTTTTTCTTCCAAGTGTCTGAAATGCTCATGTAACCTGTGATTTCTGGGTCAAGCCTGACTGCACTTCCCTGCTCCAATCACTCCAGCCTGGGCTCAGTGCAGCTGTGCTGGTTTGGGAGGAGGCTTTGAGAATTCAGCAGGCAGTACCTACATGAACTGAGGCCATGGAGTCCTGCTCTGCAAGGCCACCAGAGCCCGCAGATGAGGGGCAAAAAAGAAGAGGATCACCTGCAGAACCACAAGTAACTGCCTGTCACCACACAGGGAGCAAGTCCACCCCCAATTTATAATTATCACAATCTTCAGAGTGCTGTAGCTGCTGTAGAATGGCTCTGATAGTGATCTGACACAATCATTTTATTCCTGTAAAAGTCACAGATGCTGAATCTGCTTGGATTTGGAGAGCAAAATGATGAAGGGACAATGCTGACTGCTCACCACGGACAGGGTTGTAAATTGTGTATGAGAAGTACACTATGAGACTTCAGGTTATTTTTCTTCTAATTTGTTATTTTTTGGGAAGTAGAAAAGGATGCAGTTAAGCTACTGCCTTCATTTTCACTGCAATAATCTTAGTCCTATAGTTTGAACTACACCATTTATCTGAATAAAATTAAATATACTGAAACAGTATTTACACTACAAATTTCAATAAGGACTTAAATCTCCCAGACCAGTCATATTAAACCTTACATTTCAGTTCCTTAATTAGAATTCTCTTCTCTGATTAACCTTCTTGTTTCCTCTGCATACATTTTTAAATGTCAGAACTAACAAGTACTATTATTATCCTTAGAAACCAAGAGTCAATATATGTGATGAAGAGGAGGAATGTCTAGGAACTATTGTGAATTCTAATCAATTTGATGAAGTTGCTAAATTATAAATGCCTCAATTTATGACATTTCCACTGCCTGCCATCAGGTTGTCTGGCTTGACTCCGATCAGGAACAGTGGAAGAGAGAGAAAGCCCTGCAGAACTGCTCCACTGAGCCCCTACGGCGATGTCACACAACACCCACCCCCACTGCCCCCCAAACCACACAGGACTAAACCTGAGGCAGGGAACTGCACCAAGTATTCTTTTGGTCTTCTCCTGGGCCAAAGGAGACATTCACATTACTTCAGACACAATAATCTTCTGTGTATTTTGTCAGAAAACAGAAAGCCAAGCACATTACCATAGAGGTAAAAGTGTTAAATGAACATAGAGGCATGCGGTAGGAATTAACTAAAAGAAAAGTTGCTGGAAGCAACCTTAAAAATTTCGAGTTGGAAACAGGGTTGGTTTTCCTCCTTTGCTCCCACCTTTTCTCAAATGAACCAAAAGTAGGGGTTTTTTCCTTTGTAGATTGTCCCTTGCTTTGTAGCTCACATCACCCACTGTTCCTTCCCAACAGGTGTTGCAGACAACTGCAAAGTCACTGTAACACAACCCAGGTTTCAGGAGGCCAACTATTCCATGAACAGCGTGTTTCTAACATGTGCTTTCTCTGCCTCTGGATGTTCCTCGTCCTCACCTGAAGTTCTATGGTTTCGCTTTTTAAAAAACACACACGAGGATCTGTGTACTCCTGGATGCACAGATCATCAGAAGTACAAAGTACATATAGCAGGATGTAACACTTCACTGGAGATCAAAGATCTGACTGTAGATGACAACGCTGTCTATATTTGTGGAATTGCATTCTCAGATTCAAATTCATTCCGTTCTAAACAAACAGGAGATGGGACAGTACTAATGACAACAGGTCAGTTCTTCATTTCTCCATAATGAAGCACCTCAGAAAAAATAAATTGCCTTTTCTAAATATTCCACTTATACTTTCAAGAATGACATTTAAGATGGAAATAGCAACAAACCCGTTAGGGAGTAGTGACTATGTTCAAATGCTAATAGTAAAACCAGAGGCATTCTACAAACAAGCATCTCATCCTCTTTGCTAATTAGACTGTTTTGTCACATGATGCAAATGACGAGAATTCTACGAAAGAAAGAACTCCGTACTTCTGTTGTCTAACCATAGTCTACAGCCTCTTACAAAAAGGCTTTAATGGCTATCAGAAAGGAAGTATCAACAGAAAAATGAGAAGTAGAAAACCAGACATTTAGTAGAAATACATGCAACAGAATATATCGGGTCTGACCTGGGGATTCACTGTGCCAGCCTGAGAAAACAGGTTTAGTTCTAAACCTCTGTATCACTTCCCTTCTGGTTAAGAAAGTCATGAGACTTCAATAGCTACATTTCAGTTTTACATGCTAAAATATAGAAAGAAAAAATTTAACACCTAGCTGGATTACTACTTTCTCTATCTATCTAATTCCATTTCTGAACAAAAGTCTGTGAGCTTTACTCACACAAGAGCAGAAAACTGTATTCCATTCTCTCTGTCCCTAACGAAAAGGTTCATAATCAAAACTAACATGTTTCCATTGCCCTTGCAAACATTTGAGGGAAAAAAAAAGAAAATTGTATCACTGAGGAATTTAGACAGAAACTGAACCAGAAAAATATTGATGAGTCTAAGGTTTTTAAATTCCTCAGAAGGGAGGGGGGACTGCAGAAATCTTAAGAAAATTACGTGAATCAGAAGAACTGTTCTTTATTCTAACACTCACCTTTAATAATGGAGCAGGAAAGCAGCACAGTGGAAAACCTGCCTTCATCGTCATGACCATCATCTCATCCTTACTGTTTCTATACAGCTCTACTGTATTATGCTTTGTGGTATACAAGGTAGGCTCAAAGTCATATTTCTTATTTTGCTCATATGCAGTTCTAACATCTCCCTAAGGAGATTAAAAACACTTTCCTGGATCTCATAACTTTTACGGTTGTTTTAAAGAGGTGGTTGGTTGAAGTTCATGTGCTGCACACATTTGGGAACTCTTGTGTGGCACATACCTGGACACTCAACAGCAACCACATTTTCTTTTTTCAGTATAGTGTCTAAAAGAAAGGGTACTCTGAAGTTAGAATTATCCTGAGAGTTATTAATCAGATTATCAACACATACAAAGCAAAACTAGAAATTACCATCCTAAATCATCAACTCTCTGGATTAATTTCCAGCAAAAGTAAAATAATTTAAATTTCTTGTGGAAGTATCTGTGAGCTGCAGTAAGGTTACTGCAGACTGACTTTACTTGTCTAATCAATCTATTCATACACAATTCAGAAGAGAGACTTTGGTAAAATTTAAAAAATCTCAGAGGCTTGGAAGAAGTTTTACACTTGCCAATAATATAAACTGATCTAATAGAAATATTTACCTACAAACTGACACTGTAAAAGGAAAACACTTTTACCTATTCTGCTAGCTTCTCATCCTGTGTTTTAATTGTTTTTTACTTTATTTGCCCTCCAGTTAAAACCAAAGCTGCTAAAGAAAAGTGGGAAAGACCAAAGAACAGAGAACTGTGTATGTTACCACTTCATTTGCTTTGTCTGTCGTTCAAAGCTTCTTTTTTCTGTCTTTTCAAAGTATACTGGGCATAAAATTTGTGATTAATTTATGATTATGTTAAAGAGATATTCAAAGCTGTTAAAGATCTGTACAAGACTAGTTATGAATTTATATTTAACTAATTAGTTGATTTATTTTTAACATATTGGATACACGATGAAGTTACTCTGTGTAAAGGCCATCACTACTACATAGCTTCCTATAAATTTTAAGGAAATTTTGTTTAAACTTCTGAAAATAACAGGTTTTGCTATTAATTTTTTGTTTCTTTAAAATGGTCTATTCAAGTAAGCTAATGTATTCAAAAGTAGTTATTAATAATCTCTGTCACTGTGTATCCTTGAACAAAAATCTGAAGCCATACATTTAAATCTCCATTACAGAAGGTATGCTTTCTTGCATACCTTTCATTTCCTTACATATATTAAGTAATACAATAATAATGTAATTAAAAACCCTTCTGCCTGCCAAACCAGATGGTTTTAGAGTGTTATTTAGTAATGCTCCCAAAGATATAGTAGGGTAATGTTTCCCACAACTTAAAATGTAGCAATAATCTAAAATATTTTAAATAATTTGCAGAACATAAATAGTGGACGAAAAATTTTTCAAGCAATTGCCCAAGAACTTCAAAAGCAGAGGTTTGCTGAGCACTGCCAACAGCCTGTAAGTATCTGTCTACCAATACCACTATTTATAATATATGCATGGACATTTAAAAATGAAACTTCCATAGATTTCTATTGTGCCAAGATCGAGTTTGCCTCAAAAGAGAAATTCTGCCTTTATATTAAAAAAAATTTCATATCAGTCATGAAATAATTCTGCATTTTTCCCTCAGGATGACTTGGAAGATGACTCTGTTTATCAGAACAGATGAGCACATGCAGCAGCTCGGATTTGTCCAGTACTTCTCGTGAAAGCAAAGGGGCAGGTAAAGAAGTTAAGCTTCTTCACAGCCCTCCTTTGCTTCAAAGGGAGACAAGAAAACCTTGCAGGGCAGTGTTCTTCAAGAGGATTTTCTGAACAGATCACCAAAACTAAGGGCATTGTACATCACACCTGGGTTACATATTCCATTTTCCATCCTGCAAGAATGAGAACCTTGGGAAAAGATTTCATCTTTCATAAGATAACTGCTGATGCTTCACAGAAGTTTCCATTTTCAGTTTAAATTTAATTCTAAATTTTTTTCTTTTACATAAACTTACATGTATTTCTTTGACATGAATTGAACATTTGTGAAAGATGTATGATAATGGACAGCAACAGAAAATAAACTCATTTCATAGGTGAAATTCTGGGTTTAGTCATGTTAATGTGATAGTGATCGATGTAACATACACAGACCAGCAGTTACGGAGCCTTAACAACAGCTTGAACAGAGCAAACCCTCTGTATCAGACAGGCAAGCAGAAAAAATGACAATATGAACACATGTGCTATCATGGCAAAGCCCATTTGGGATGGCAACTTCTTCCTAGTCTATTTAGGAAAGGAAAGTAGTGTTGTTATGAAATATTCCTTTGCTTCTCCAGTATTAAAATTCACTTGCTAGACAAACGATCCCCCTTTTCCAGTCCCACCAACCAAAGCCAGGACTACCTGGAGCACCAATTTTGCCTTTATGTGCCTGTTCAACATGGATACAAGCACAAAACAGAACTGTACTACCCAGTCAAAGGCAGGATACTTTTTTCTCTTTTTAAAGTACCTTTCCTGTTTTATCAGTTACTACCCAGCCAATCTACAAAACCAGCACTTCTACAAGAGATCTGGTATTATCAGGCATTCTCCCTACTAAAGAACAGCTGCATTTTTTATCATAATTTAAATAAAGCAAGGCTCTGTTTCACAAATGAAGTGGCATTTCTCACTTCAGTGAGATGAGAACTGACAACTGAGACAAAGCAAGGGTCCATCTCACACAGTACTGTGTTTTTCCAGCTCAATTTAATAGCAAGTATTTCAGGAAGATGGAAAACACGCCTTTGCCTTCTCATCTCTGTCAATCAATCACCAGGACACTGATGTGTTCAACAAGAAAACTTCACACTCCCAAGCTGCGAGTGTTCACTACTTCTGAAGTGTGGGATCGCTGACATTTTTATTTTAGAGAAACTTCAACCAGCCTAGTCATGTATTATCTAGTAAAGACTTTGTATATAAATATTATGTCTGTATTAAGAAATACAAAGGATTCTTATATGACCCTATGAGATACCTATTAAAACTATAAAGTTGTAATACTTGTTCTTACATGACCAGTCCAACACCTTCTGATTCACCAGGCTTTCTTGCCAAATTTAGGTATGTGCAATAACTGTGTTACTGTTTTTCTGCATGTTGAAAATAAAACTGAAAAGCCTCATAAAGAATTGACAATGAGGCTCCTCTGGACTCTAGGTGTCACTGTAATTCCAGAAACAGCAAGCACAGAGCTGTATTTTACTTCCTCCTCCACCTCGCTTTGTTCTATTAAAGCAAGTTTTGCATTATTCACATAGACAGTTTCCACCATTACCATCCCATTACACTGCATGTAACAACCCAAATATCTCATTTGGAGTAAAATCATTTTTCCATTTCTAGAAACAGATTTATACACTGATCAAAAACCTTACCTGCCCAACTCTTCTCCACTTGTTCTCTCTCTACAAAATTCAAGGTTCTCTCTGTGGGTTCAAGCTGGTTTTAATCAGATGCTAAAAGAAGTTACTTGAGCCATGAAATGATCTCGTGTTTGTTTTTTCCAAGTATAATTTTGTTATATATAAAGTATATGTACATATCTATGTATTTTTAAAATGCATCATCTTGCAAAACAGCTGAAGGAAAATACTGAAATTCTACATCATTAAGATGGTTTGGCTGTTTCTTCAGACTACAGTTAATTAGGTCTTAAGTGGGAAAGCATGAGTGGAATGACAGTAACTTTTGTCTGTGCTAACTTGCACTGTGTACAATGTAAATTAATACAATAGTGGTTGATAGTTTGTATTAGTAGGGGTCTGTATTTTACTTTGAGAGCTCATGCTGGAAAGTGAACCTTATCTCCCATTTTCAGGTGGGATTTGCCCGGATCACTTGAAACATTTATGCTTCTGAACATGCCCTGTACAAGTTATTTGTAAAAAACTCAAACAGTTACATGTCATTTATTAAACATTTAATTTGGAATACTATATCCTACAGATGTTTTCTTTACCTGCCTAAATAACTCTTAATCTGTGTACTTACCATTTTCCACATAGGGGTGAAATGGCAGAACCAATGCTAGAATGACTCTGCCTCTAGTTGGCTCCAGGACACTTCTAATATCTTTCAATAGAGTCAGTGGCTGATCACAGCGATCCAGCAAATTCAAACAGCTGATAATATCATACTGAAATCCTGTGTTTTGCCATTCATTTACACCAAGCACCCTAAAAAAGGAAAGAGAAAGAGATACAGTCTGTTAAACAAAAAATGAGGTGAGTTCAGAGAGAATCAGTGAAGACAAAAGCTCCCTATGGATGTGCTGGTAGTGCAGGTAAGGTCAGCCACTTTGGCAATGAGAAGAGACAGACATGACCCCTTCTGTTTTTTTTTTAAAAGAAAACTACATCAATGATCAGGATGGCTATATATGCAGTCCTGTGAGCCTTAATATTGCCTTACAATCATTAAGCAATACAGGAGACAAAAACCACCATTGTTAAGAGGGAACACCAAGTGGGTTTGTTTTCCTGCTTTTGTACAGATTAACCTCTTCCACAGCAATCAAACAATAAAGGAATTGACTGAAAATACTGAACATTCATTAACTATTACAAGAAGATTACTTTGCTGTAATATAAAGGATGTAGGAAGTATTCAGTACAACACCTGTATTTCTTCTTCTGAAGCTGCCATATCATAGTTTCAGACAGTTCAGTGGCATAGATTTCTTCAAAGTGAGGACTCATGACTTTAGTGACTTCTCCATCCCCGGCCCCTAAATCAAGAAGTCTGTGGGATTTCCATTCAGGATTTATTTTAAGCAGTCTTTGAAATTGTTCTGGGGAGAACACAAACATTGAGCCCCTTCCCAGCAGCCTGAAATGTGAAAATGAGAAATGACCAATTTTGTAAAAACTTTAACAGGGCACACAATGAAGGAATTTACAATGTGCTTTGGCAGGAACCAGTCACACATAATAGCAGACAAGGTCACTGCTCAGATAAATTCTAAATCCAGTTCAACTTGCCTTGCACTTGTCAGAGATCAAACACACAGCCACATGCAGTTACAGTGGTTAAGACTTCAGGAGGAATTTGATTAAGCAAGGAAGAGCTCATGGGGTGCAGCTCAAGAAAATGATTGTATTAAAAAAAAAAAGAGAAGGAGGAGAGAAAGATAAAGGCTGAACCTTATTTATTACATTTGCAGATTTGAATCTCTGCCACCAACCTTAAAAAAAAAAAAGAAAAAAGAAGAAATAACAGAGGAAATAAAATGGCTGCAGACACAGAAGTATGCACAATGAATGAGGAATAGGATGTGGAACGAGGAGGGAAGCCAGGGAACAGACTTAAAAAAAGGATGGGGGTAACACTGCTGGAGGGGCAAAAGAGATTTTTTTAATTCTATGCTACAATGGCTTTTGCTGCTATCTGCAGATACTGCATTCAACATGAAACGCCATGGAATAGAAAATAGGCAACTCATTAAGGAATTGGGTAGAGGTGACAGTTGGATTCCTTATGGATCAAGTCAATGACAACCCCGCCCAGAACTGTTTGAAGACTACACAGTGACACGTTTCAGCTGTCATAGCAAAATTCAGATGATGAAACAGTTAGAAGAACAAGGAGAGGAAAAAGAACTGGTTGTAGTTCTGTCATAGACTGCAGGTAGATAAATACTATTCTTTAAACTACTTTTGGGTGGCAGGTTAAACTTAAAGACAATGAACAGAAAAAAACCAACCAAACAGAAAAAGGTAAACAAAGCTATAAAGAATCCAAGAATTAAAACTGCGAAAAGGAGGTGGCCTAGGAAAGACTGACTGTACTAAAAAACAAAGAAACTAACAACAAAAAAGATGAAGTATACAAAGTCATAGAGAAGAAACCAAAGCAGGATATCAAATGTATAAAAATAAACATCCAATTTAAGTAGAGCCCCCTTGCAGCACACTTGTGTCAGTCCACACCGTATAATTGACTCATAGCTATTATTCCAACCAGTGTTATGAGGCATTATTCAAAGCCCTGAAGAACCTTTGAAAAAAAATGGAAGAGACCAAAGGAACCTTTATATAAAGCTACATATAACTAAGAACACCACAGGGAAGCTATTAAAGTCATCTGGGTAGAAAATAAGGAAAAAGACTATTTTTCTAGCCTTAGTAGACAGCTCCTATCATATCAGACTGTGCAGAAGTATGCAGTAGGTGCAGAGCCATGGATAGTGGAGAAACTGGCTAAGTGTACCAAAATGCATTCTTCATAACAGATAAGCTGTGAAATGTATGTCTGAATGGGGTGATGTGAACAAAAAAAGGCACTGACTTCTTTGGAAAAAATCCTAAAGCACCCACGAACAGCTGAACTCCCCTACAGCCACAAAGGAGACTGATGCAGTAAGAACTGGAGAAAACTATTTTGTCAACTTATGTTTTCCTGCTTTTCTGATGTCTCTTTGGTCAAACGTGCTGTATCAGAAGTTACGTGTTCAAGTACAGCTTACACACAAACTGAGGTGGAATTATTTTACAGAACAGGAGGAAGGACAGAATTCCACATTAACTAGACACAACACTTGGCCAACTTTGCACTGTTCAGGAATCTGCCAGGATTTGCAGCAGACACAAACAATCTCTAGGGGAAGGAGTTTTAGGTGTAACACAGAACTGACCAGATACAGCCACCCCCAAGGACAATCTCAACAGGAACTGGTATAAACATGGCAGTAGGGAAGGGCACGGTGGGGAGAGAAGAAAGCAGAGGGAAGATACACAAAGAGAACACTCTTAGAAGGAAATGAATACAAGTAATTGTTATAAAATACAATTAGACTTCTCTGACTGTCTTCTACTAATTGCAATTACCTCCTCTGTCCCCTCCCACTGGAAATGGTGTTCATCAGTTAAGAGGGCTGGGCATGAAGAACACAGAGGGCATTTCACGTCTGACAGGCCAGCAAATGGAAAACTACACATTTTGAAAAACTGACAGATCAAGGGGTAGGGCTGAACACTTGAAAACTCTGAATCCAAGTTGTATTTAGTTTACCCAAGATTAACTTTTCACTTACCCATTGATAGATGTTCTGGACATAAAAAGGCTAAAACTAGAGGACACAATAGAGTGATAGAGCTGGATAAACAGCCAGCCTGACTTCTCAATGCTGTTGTTTAAGAAGATCTGTGTTCCTTGGTCAAGGTAACTCTGGACAAAAATGGGCTGAAGGGATTCAGACAACTGTTCTGTGTTGCAGACATACCACTAGAGAAAGACATAAAGGATCATTAGAAAGTTCAGCAATATAAAACCAGAAGTAGTTAAAATTAATACATGGAAAGCTATTATTAATTTCCAAAAATACAAAAATTTTGGTTTTGCTACAGATTTCTCAACAAACTTCAGGATTAAATTAATTTAGAACTGTAATGAAGCGAGGACCAATTACTTGCTAAGAAATAGTGTTTTTAATTTTTGTCTTAATCATTACCCTGTACTTTGAAGAAATCTACAAAGTAAATTCCCTAGAAAGCAAACACAGCTCCTCTAGGGAATGACATCACTCTAATAAAATAGTATGAAATGGGACTTTTCCCTAGGCATCCTCTGAAAAGAAATCAGCAAGTGCACTTCCAACATTTTTCAAGGAAAGGAGGTAAAGAACCAATATATACACTAGATCACAGCTTGTCTGTCCTATAGCTGAAGTATGAATTTTCACTTAGCCGTACCAACAAGCAGATCCACAAGATCAAACTATTTCATATATGAAACTCCTTCTTTAAAACCTTGCAAAACAAAGCAAACCTGCAAAAATTCTGACATTTTAGGACTCTCATGGTCACCTTCTGCACCTCCAGCAAATCCCCTCAGTGCTGCAACGTTCTGAAATATCAGCACCAATAATAAAATTCAAAAGGCTGCACATTGCTAGGTTGTAATGCCAAGCTAAAAGCCCCCTCAACTTGATATTCAAAAGCTATTAAAAAAAAGTTTCAAAAGCCATTTTAATTAAGAATATCACTATTATTTTTCAATCTCCTACACTTATGTGGAGTTATTGTCATCCTTCTCACAGAATGCCATTGTGTCTGTTTTCTTCTATCAAGAACTATTTCCTACAGCCAACACCATCTTATCTGCCCCTTAGATCTTGCAATAATGTTCCTTAATCCGGCTGCATGAGTTCATTGTGCAGATAGGGAGTTGCAAGTATCCTAAAGACAAATTGAGTTTTAATAGAACCTTGTAAACAATGCACATGGAAGGACAGGAACAATCACCTGGGGGAACTCTCCAACAATTTAACACCTAAGATTGTGTCTACAGCAATACTATAAAAGCATGTGCTCATATCCTGATCACATTTGTTTACCTTGTTGGGAGAGGAACAGTCACCCAGTGCAGGTTTACACAGCAGTCAGCACAATGGGCTTCCAGTCATTACTGTAATGTAAATAATAATGGGGCAGGATTCTTATTCCAGTGTCTGCTGCTTCACAGCAGCAGTTCCAGCAAGCAGAGGGGAGCAGAGCTGCACCAAGGTCACTGTGCTAGGTTCATGAACAGGGGCTCCACCAAACACTGGCCCAAAGCAGCAAGGGATGTTAAGACCCTTCAGCTGAAGAGCAAACATATGCCTGCTCAGGTTTGCTTTGAAAACCACGTGCAAACAGGTACAATTCTGGCAGAATCAGGCTCTCCTGTTCCTTCAAACACACTTGTAGGTAGACCAGCTGAGAGATCCTTTCCTCTAAAAAACAGATTTTGAGCAAGTCTGTACCACATGATGGAACCTGGCACAGGGATCCCCCCGCATGCTTACGTGGCAGTTGAGGTGTTTTCTCACTGCAGCACAGCACTACTTAAATGAATCAGCGTAGTCCAGTGGTTCCCAAAAGGAATCCTTAGTGGGTTATGAAAAACCACTAAAGCAGCAAGCCTGAGTACTTTGTCCATCCATCTATAGAAACCAATTTCAAGAGCCTGGCAGGAGTAAATGATCCCAAGGAGCTGCAGAGCAGGCTGGGTTATGTGTCAGGTGCATTCCTGAGGCTGCTGCCTCACCACACTGAACAGGTTTGGCGCAGCTCAGATGATTTGCTTTTGCAATGTGTTGCCATTTTCAATCCAGAAGAAAACATATTCAACTATGAAAGCTTTGGGAAACACAGGCTTTGTTCCATAAGCAACAGGACTTACACGTGTGCTGTACTGAGTTCATACAGCTTGGGGTTCTGCAACTGAACTGTCACCTGTAGTTCCACTGAAAAACAACACTCCTACGTTTCTTGTCTTTAAGACTTCTAAATATTGACATAACCATTGGCAGAAGGATGATGATGACAACTAACATAAACTCATTTCCAGAAATTAGGCTTTATTCACAGACCTCCTCTAATTTCTTCTTCACAATATGATTTAGTGGGCATTGGCTAAAGGTTGAACATGTTCTTGGAGGTCTTTTCCAACCCTAATGACTCAATGATTCTAAAATTCTTCATGGTTAATCTTGACAATAAGCTTACTGATAAATACCTATATAACACTAGCAAATACCAGAAATTATAGCAAACAATAAGAAGAAAACAAAGGTAAAACCAATACAAATTTCCAATGAAAGAACTGGTAAAAAACAGCTTAATTCTGAAGCTATCTCCTCAGAACAGAAACTGCTTTTTTCATCCATGTACAATATATGAAACGCCACTACTTTCATGACAGGAAGTGTATCAATCTCTCATATCTTTTCAGATTGTTAAACCATTGTTGTAATAAAAATTATAAACATCAAAACTCTTGTCTAATACTAGTAAAAGGATGAAAAAGTTCTTTTAGATAATTTGCATAAAACTTCTTAAGTCAGTAAAACTTCAAAGTACCAAGGGCCTCCAGCTGCAATCCTTACTTAGGAGTAACCCCACAACACAGTAATCATAAATCTTACTAAACGTACTAAAAAAAAATACTCTGCATTTAAAATTTAGAACCAATAAAACAGAAATGGAGATTACCCACTGCAGACCACCAACCTCTGAATTACACAATCACCTCCACAACACACTTCCCTGGTTGACTTGTCTTTCTAGTACAGTTTTTAACAATGCAAAAGACTTTCAGATTGTCTTTGCTCACCAGAAGGAAGTTTTTTCCATAAAGCTCAATTCTGCTTCTCTTTGTACTTATGTACTGAATGAACCAAACAGCAGACCACACGCACTAAACCCCAGTGATCCATCCACTCAGCAGCAAGATGCTGGATCGCAGTGCCTACCCAGAGCACGAAGAACCTCCAGTAATGGATCAGCTTGATGAATTAGGGTGCACAACTATGTGTTTATGATACAACAAGTGTTTATGCTATGCCTCCTTCGTTAGCTCAGCTTCGCATGTTTTACCTACATTAAGCCACTATCTTCCCTCCACAACAGTTTTTATCATTCCTTCTAACTCCTGTCAGATCTTCAGCTGCCTTTTGCTGAAATGTAGAGCAAGTCTGAACATATTCTAAAGGAAATCCATAACAACTGCATTGCAAGGGTACAGCCCCTGACCTCTCCACAGGGTACTGACCCACGTGCCCACACTGCCCAAACACAGCACTTAACCTTTTACCATGGTCGGATCACACTGCAATAACTCATTCCAAGTTTGCCACCTCCTACTGCTCTCCAAGGCCTTGGAGCTTCGCGGTTTCCTACCTTTTTGTGTGTTTTCCTCTGGATACACTGGTACTAATGCAAAACATCGCTGTGATTACAAACCCACACACCTCAACACCACCACCTGCGAACTCCAGAGAAGCCTCTCACAGGGCTCACCGGGATGTACGTCCACAAACCGGGGTTACATCCAAACACTGGGGTGCACATCTCCACACAGGGGGCGTACACGCACACACTGGGGATGTTCATCCCCACACAAGCGGGGTACATCCACAGCCTGGGGGTGTACACCATAAACCGGGGTGCACAACCGCACACTGGGGTGACATCCACACACCCGGGGCGTACACTCACAAACCAAGGGTGCACAACCGCACACCGGAGTGCCACCCACAAACTGGGGTGCACATCCCCACACTAGGGGGCACACAATAAACCGGGACCACATCCACACACCGGGGTGTACACCCACACACCGGGACGTTCATCCCCACACAGGCGGGTGCACCATAAACCGGGGTTACATCCCTGCACTGGGTGTTCCCCCTCACGGAGCAACCCCGGCCCGGACCCGCTGCGCTCCCGGTGCCGGGCCGGGGCTCTGCTGCCCCCTCCGGGCTCCGCTGCCCCCTCCGGGCTCTCCCGGCCCCTCCGCGGCCCTCCCGGCCCCTCAGCGCCGCTGCCGCCCCCGCCCGCCCGGGGGGCTCTCAGCAACTTTCTCACCGGGGCTCCGAGCGGGTCGCTCTCTTTGTCTGCGCTGCCCGGCCCGGTTTCCCCTCAGCCCGCGCCGGGCCCCGCTGCCCCGGCCCTGTCCCCGCAGCTCCCGGGGGTGGGGGGGCCGCACTGAGGGCAGGGAGGGGCGGCCCGGCCGTACCTGGTGGCACTCCCTGTCGCCCGGGGCTGGCTGGCGATGGCTGCCCATCATATTCACGTAGAGGGACCTGGATAAAGGGCTCCGCAGGTAGCGGGCAGGGCCAGCCCACATCGTCCTCCTGAGCGCCCAGAGGAGCAGGGTGCAGCAGCCCAGCCAGCACAGCCGCCGCCTCATGGGGAAGGGGCGCGCTCGGCGCCGCCGCCGCCCCCCCGCTCCATGGCAGAGGCGGCTCCGCTCGGGGCCCGCGCACACGCTGCGCGCGGAACGCGCCGCCGCGGCACCGGGGCCCGCACGGACGCCTTCGCTGTGACACGCCGGGGCCTGCCGCACACCCGCCTCCTCCCTCTCGCTTCCCTCGCCAGTGACAGGGCGGGGCAGGGCAAGGCAGGCCGGATCGGAGCAGGGCGGAGCAGGGCAGGGCAGGGCGGACTGGGCTCCTCCTCCCTCCCCGCCCCGGGCACCGCGGGCAGGAGGCGGCGGCGGCGCCTCGGAGGAGTTCGTGCACGTGCCCGGCGCGCCCCGTCACCTGCGCCTGCGCAGAGCGGCCCCGCCGGGTGGGCCCCGCCCCGGCGCTGAGTGGCTGAGGGACCGGGACCGGGACAGGGACGGGGACCGAGGGACGTACAGAAGCACCGGGCCCAACGGCGCCAAAAAGGCCTCGGAGACCACCGAGCTCAACCCGTGCCCCAACACCACCACGTCAAGCAGGCTGTGGTACTCAATGCCTCGTCCAGTCTTCCCTTGGACACCTCCAGGGACGGCGACTCCACCACCTCCTTGCGCAGCCCATTTCGATGTCTGATCACCCCTTCTGTGAAGAAATTCCTCCTGATGTCCAGCCTAAACGTCCCTTGCCACAGCTTAAGGCTATGCTCTGGTCCTGTCCCTTGTTCCCTGGGAGCAGAGCCCACCTGGGTCCCCCTCCTCTCTCTCGGGGGGCTGCAGAGCCAGAAGGTGCCCCCGGAGCCTCCCCCGCTCCAGGCTGAGCCCCCGCAGCTCCCTTGGCTGCTCCTCATCAAAGCAGTGCCCCAGACCCTTCCCCAGCTGCTCTGTGACCAGACATTGTGCTCCCAGTGGATACACCGAAAAACAAAACTGCTTCAGGTTAGTCACGAGTTGCTCCCAGGGAAACATACCTTAATTTTATCACATCGAAAATACAGATAATTGATTGCATACCAGATAAATTCAGAAATACACTTGCTTTCTAGCCTACAACCTAGGTGTGTTTTAATGAGATTTTCCAAAGCTCCTGCTCAGCGTTAAGTTTTTCATTAATATTCTGATGCAGTAGTTGTAGCATATTTTTCTCTTGACAGGCTATAAAGAACTCCCTATTCGTGCATATTTAGGTGATAATTTTGATGTATTGTCATTTGCATATACGCTGGTGGAGTTGTAACCAATTGGTGGACAACCTCAGGAAACTATTTGTTGTATTAGTGTATTGCTGTGTCATTCAGAGCAATAGTGTGCTGGGAGAGGATTTCCAGAAAAAAAGGGATCCCTTTTTTTCTGTTTTCTCTCCAGCAATTCGGATGGTGCTTTTTTTCTTTCTCTTGATGGAACACTTTTATCACCAATTGAATACCAAGAGTCCAGAAGATCCCAAATATCCCCAAAGGCTTTGACACGGTGGGTATTTCTTTGTGGTGATCCCAAGGAGCCTGGCTTCTAGAGCAGGACTGGTAGCAGGGCTGGCTGCAACAGCCTCATGGAGTCTAAAATGTACAGCTTCACCTTTTCTGATAGAATATTCTGATAAAACAACTTTCCTTTCTATTATTTAAACATTAGGAAGAAGTGATTACCACAAAGAGGTCCTTAAGGTAAACACAGATATCCATCTAAAATTCTCTCCCCCAAGGGTACCTCAGCAAGGCCAGTTCTTCAAGACAACTCCCATCAGACGCAGTTGTGTGTTCCTTTACAAAACCAGCTGGAATTTTTTTGCCTGCATGTACTACTGAGCTTTTTCTGCAAGAACTGTGGAGATGTGGCTTATCTTAACTGTTCCTTCCCCTTCCTGCTTGTCTCTCCTGACAGCACCCATAAAGCTGTAGAACCGTATTCAAATATAAACATCCTACCGGCCATGTCAACGTAGTATATTCATGAATTACTGAGCAGTTCCAAAATCAGTGCAGCAGATTTGAGACTGGGAACAGAGAACCGAGGTGGGTCTGTAAGTTCCACTAAACATTTTTTCCCACTTAAAATTAAATATGCTTTGTTGTCATTTAGTCAATATTTTCACTCTATCACTGACCATGTATTATATTACTACTATATTAGACTAACATTCTTAGTGTCTATTAGATAACATCCTTTTAAATCTAGCACTTTTACCTATTGATTTTCAATAAATAAAATTCATTCAGTCTATTAAGATCCATATTCTCAGAATTTATAGAGAAACTCTTAAGAATGGGATTCAAGCATCACATTTCTCATTCTCTGAACTTACCACAGCATTTCATGTTTTATATTATACACACACTTACATCCTTTTTATCAGTTATGAGAGTATTTTAGACACTCTTAAATTATCAAGATTAAATTGAGGCATTTTTCCAGCAGTGAGAGTTCAGCTCAGATAGCGTTTGCTAATAAGGAGAGAAAGCAGAGAAACCAGCTGTTGCAAGACACTGAACTTTTGCCTTTGATCATCCTTTCCTTGATTCACAGCCAAAACCAATGATGTAGGTTTAGCAGAGGATAACAAAGTTTAGTGGGTGACAGAGAAATGGAGAATAAGCCATGTCAGTCACAGCAGAATACTGACCTTCTACTCCTGTGGTAAGACTACCACCCCAATTTAAAGCACTGTTAAGTTCTCTTTTGGATTGACTTGGTGCAATGAAAGACACGTTTCCCCCTGCCCTTACAGCAAGAGAAATAGGACAGACAAATGGGAGAATACATAATAAATTTGGAAAATTATTAATATTTTACATATTAAATAATTTGTGTTTCTCAGATTAGTTTTCTAAATTGGTTTATTCTACACATTTAATGTTTCCTATCCTCACAGTCTTGCTTAGAAATCTTTATGTACTTTTTCTATCCTAATTCTAAAGATGCAGCAGTTTGAAGAGACTATTCAAGCTGTGCCTTCAGTCGTATCACTCCTTATTTCAGCAAATCAAATGGTATTGTTACAAACTTTTTCCACAAAAAAAAAAAATCATAATTTCGAAGAATTGTTGAAATAACTTTGACTCTTAAAACCACTGATTAGATTTCCTGTTGTATAGCACAGTACTCTTCCAGTGGTTCACTATGTTCTAATAACTTAATATTAGAAATAAGTAACAGTCACCTAAGAAATCCTATTTGTGGTACAATAACATTTGCACCCATCAAAATATATGCTACAAGGATAAGATGAACATTGCAATTATAAGAATACAGAGACAGTAAAGAAGTCTATTTTAAGTTACTACCATTTTAAAGGAACTGTCAGGGAGCAGATTTTCATATAATGTATCAAAGATTATATTAAATTTCTTCAGATTTTGTCCTTTGGCTTTTGATCCTGCCTTTCAGACACAAAATTAATACAAACAATGCAGGAAATAATTTAAAATTCAGAATCTAAACACACAGGCTGTATCTGCTCTGGTATTTGTATTTACATATCCAAGGAATATTTACAGAAGTGATGCTGGAATGTGTACATAAAGCCATTAGAATGTACAATGCAAATGAATTACAGCATCTCTGACAAGACAGATAAAAACCAGATAACACAACTTAAAACTTCACCACAGTTCTGGCTTCTTACATTTTAACATAAATCTTCATATTCTTATCAAAGGGCTCATTTGGATTCCTGAATATTTCACAGTGCTATCCCACTTTTTCACTCCTCGGCTTGAAAGCTGCACTTGAAAAAAAGGCAAGGAAATTATGTTACTTCTACCCTGCAAATGTAAGAACTGAAGAACAAAAGACTATTTTTTTTTCAACTATGGTATTTCAAATCTCAAACCTCTTCATCAAGTTATGCCAGTGTCCACCAAAATGCAGAGCTACTTCTCACACTCCTTTCTCTTCCAATGTCCAGCCTTGGAAATAAACTGGCTCAGCACTATAAAACTGGGATACACAATTTAATATTGGGATAGACTCTAAAATTGGGATCCACAGTGCATCTTCTTGTACTTTAAGAGACTGGCACTCCGTAAGAAAGGTGCTTCTAAAATTACATTTGCCCAGGCAAAAGAAAAAACAAAAATTAAATTATATTATGCTTAAACTACTGATCATTACACAATTACACACGGATATACTGAGGAAAAGTAGTATTTATTGAACAGGAATATTGTAAACATGCTAATGTGTCATCATTATAATGTGGGAAATAAAGACAGGACTCAGTGTTTCTGAGATTTTGTCAAAAACCCTTTATTTTATAAAAATCACATTTAAAAGCTTGACTAAAAAGATTTTGGTAAGAATTAATCAGAAATTAACTTCAGTTGTCACACACCAGATGAGTTTGCCGTGTAACCCTACTAACCAGGTAGTTTGTTTCAATAACTGTGCTTCAACTTGTCCAGCTAACTGAACACCACTACACCCATACAGCAATGTTCTTCTTGCCACAATGGCATTCTGTATGAAGTACTAACCATATGGTACCTTCAAAAGAATTTTCCCAGTTAAAGCCAGAAAACTGCTTCTACCTTCCACCAACCAGAGATACTCAGAAAGCCAGTGAGGACTCAGGGAGCTTTCTCCATATCCAGCAACACTGAGCAGCATTTTTATCTTTTTCTTTAGCCCTACAGAGACTTTCACAGGTTGTTAATTACTCTTTGCTGTTCTGTGGTAGCTGTCAGATTTGTGTACTGGCCAGCCAGACACCATCTAAATTTTTCTCTTCATCTCCCTGCCATCCATGAGGGATGTCCACCAGAATCTTCCAGATTAACTTCAGAGATCTGCCACTTTCTCAGTGTGGCAAAATTAATCCACCAGTAAGATCAAGAAAGAGTTCCCTTGAATTCCAGGTGCTGGGTTGGGATTCCTTTACCTGATCTGCTGTATCCATTCTTCAAATGAGTTAACAGCGATCAGTAAATACCAGCAATTACTTTAAAGAAACTTTAAGGATAACACCAATTAAAGGAAAATGACCAAACTAGAAAAAACTCCGTGTAGGCTCAGCATTAAGGCTGAATGCAACTTATAAACAGCTCAAACTGTGTTTTGTCTTGTACTTTTGCTTTTTCACATTAAAAATCTTGCAAACTCTTTTGTAGTTGAGGTCAGGAGAAGAGGTACTGACCAAGAGTTCTGTATTTAGTGCACAGCTGTCATGTGGCTGTTCTGGATGGAAAAGGGAGTCCATGTCAGGACCTGCATGACTGCAGTGCAAAGTGGAACCAGACAGATCAGGTTGAACATGACATCATGGAGATGTAAAAACAACCTGGGGAAGAAACGAGAACATGGTTTTCAGTATGGAGAGGATTAACTTCCATGGTCAATTCTCAACAAATTATTTTTAAAGCATGCCCATTCTAGACATCTGCATGTTACTGCACAGTCAATTCTAAATCAATGAAAAATATATCTCAGGTATCAAATGTATTTCAATTGCACTTTCTAATTCCACATACAAATACCTATTCTATGTTATTTTCTCCTTTCACAATTGCTGGGAGGAAATCAGACAACTAGCACACAAAGAGTTAATTTTAGTATACTGTAGGCAACCTAAGAAATCCTGTTCACTACTTCAATACTCATTTATATTACACAATATAGAAATCAATTTAAGCAATATAATCCAATTATAAAACAGTATCTGAAAAGCTTTAGTAAGACTGAAAAATCTGGAAGAGAAAGAAAAGCAGAAAACGGAAGCAAACATTTGAGTATGAAATTATTTAAGTTAAAATCTGGGCTATTCACATAGTGTGTTGTTTTAGTTGCTGAGTGCTAGATGGGAGTAATGATTAATGCACAAAATTCAAGTGTGGTCTAAAGGACTGTTTTAAAAGAAAGGATTACAAAATATTATGAACCATAAAGAAATACATGTGAAATTAACACTCATTTTCATTTATTCTAACGGATGCATGGTAATTCTCATCTAAATCCTCTCTAAATGAATAAGAAATAAAAGCATCAACAAATATGAATCAAAAAAGAAAACAGAGGAATTAAATTAGTTCCCTTTTATCAACAGTATGGTTTCTGACAGCTCAGAGCATGCATTTGGGCATTCATCTGGTAGCTGGAATCATTATCTACTAGCATTCTGTTAATTATTGGATTCTAATTACATAAATATCAGGAAAGTCAACTCAAGCTGAGAAACAGCCCCTAAATGAACTTTCTCTCCATCATGCAGTTTATGTTACTTTCTAATTTTTTTCCTTGGCATTCAGGGATGAGATAGGAGACTCACAGAACAGCTATGGACATGACCTAAAAAACCTGCAATCTGTGGAGAAAAAACCTCAAGCAGGTTTTTAAATAAAATCTAAGAGTTTCTCTGAATCATAAAAGAATCAGCTCATGTCTCACTCCATTTAACAGAAAAAATGCGTGCGACCTCCACCATAGCCCAGATGACTCCTTAGTACATTCACACGCTCCTAAACCAGCACAGTTTATCTCCAGTCATGTACATGCTGATGCTACCCACGAAACCCCAAAACCACAGGCTCACAAGTGAATCACTTCATCACTTGGGCAACTGCATTTCAGCCTGGAGTGTTCACCAGCAGGCCACTGGTGCATAGCCAAGGTTTATTGGCAGTGACGATGATTTACCACTAGATGTTGTTTTCTGGCCTGTTTTCAATTGCATTTCCAGTCCACCCACAAGGAAACAAGGGCCCATCTTTGCACACTAAAGAGGATTGCCGTTTTCAGTACTAAAATTATTCTGTCTTCATACATGGACTTCAAGATAGACAAAAAAAGAACATGTGCAAAGTCACTCACACTGGTGCAATTCCTGAATTGGTTTCACCAGAATGATACTGATTTAAGAAAACAGTATTACCTATTGTACTGTAAAACCTTAAGTTATTGCAGAAATTATGAAACATATCTATAGTACATGGAATAAGGAACAGGAAAATATTTCAGTAAGGAACTGGGATTAATCAAGAGCAGAGCTCAGATTTCATTGTAATTACAGGTGAACAAATAACTTCAGAAATTTCCATGTCTACCTTTGGTTGCACATGCAGGAATAAAACATACAATCTTTCACTAAACAGCCCTAACATCACTCTGAACGGAATGTCATGTAGACCAGTAATTCAGTATGAAAGCATTAACAGTTCAAAGTGCCTTTGATAAATAGTGAAGAGTTGCTGCCAAATAACTTCATTCTGAAGAATGAATTTGAAAAGCACTTCCATGAGAAGCTGGCAGTAGTTGCAGTGGCTCTCCAGAAGAGGGAGGTTTTAAACTAGGGATGTTTTCCACACCTAAAACCCCCTCCAAGCCAAACCGAAAAACAAGAACAAAAAATACTCCAAGCCATATAGGGCAGGTAACGCTTTGCAATGATGATGGAACAAAGGAAAAATCCACAAACCAGGACCACTCCATTCTGCAAGCTACTGCTCAAATTTTAAGGATATTAAAAAAGTACTTCTTGAACTACATCCCACTACAAAGCAGTGACAACATTTCCTAAGGATGTGGTATAATGTGTGAGTAGAGGGGAAGGATCACCTTCTTTGACCTCTGGGCAATACTTTGCCTAATGCAGCCTAAGATCCTGTTGCAGCCCATTTCTCCAGCCTGTCAGATCCCTCTGGATGGCAGCATCACCTTCTAATGTATCAGCCACATCTCCCACTTTTGTGTCATCACCAAAATTCCTGAGGATACATCCTGCCCATTAATGAAGGTGTTGAACAGGACTGGGCCCAGCACAGACCCACAGGGCTCACTGTTGGTTACTGGCCTCCAAGGAGACTTCCTAGCCCTAATCACCACCCTCTGGGCCTGACAGTTTTGAACCCATCCTACTGTCTGCTCATCCAACCCATATTTCAACAGCTTGTCTAGGAGGGAGGCAGTGCCAAAGGCCTCCCAGCAGCCCAGGCAGACAATACCCACTATCCTGGGGCAAGTGTATTTTAACTGCCTATGGCTGAAATATGAGATCAGCCAATAGGTTTTTAATATATATGTCATTTTAGCTCAGTCAATGTCTGAGTACATTGCCATGGGCAAACTGACTCCCCAGAAACAGCTTTGAGTAGTCTCATCTTTGTGGACTCTGTGTGCAGGCAGTGCTGCATTTGCCAGCAAAGAACATGCCTGTTCACACATATATGTACAGAAAACACAAGCAGACTGCTTCATATTTAAGAAATTATTTTTGAAGGAATAGGCAAGAGAAATGCATAATATAGTTCTGGTGCTCTGATTAACTCATCTCAGCTTTGTACCTTTATGCTGTTCCTCACCTGAGTGAAATAAATCACATTTCAGCATGACTCAAGTCAAAATACAGGTTTTAGAGATTGAGCGTTCAAAGTATTTCAACTCTTTATATAATAAATTTATTGTTGTTATAGTCCAGGGGCTACTTACTGGGGATAAAAAGATTTGTAACTACTGTGATTTAAAATCCATCCACAAAGGGATCATTTCTCTGATTGAAAGGGATCAGAACTGCAGTTTTTATGTTTCAAGTCCAAATTTCTCTGAATCATCAAGATGAATATATTCAGCCCTCTCATATCCACATCTAGTTCAAACTACTACTCTTCTGCAAAAATCATTCATCTTATTTGACATTATAATGAGGTTCATGTCCTCTTCACATCATCTCACTGGCTATCTGCAGACTGCATTAAAATGAAACTGCTCTCACACACAGCCTCAAACGCCACCCGCCTTTGCTTCTGTCTTGATGCATTTCTGAAGACCACCTGTTGTTCTTTTATGTCATGCTTGCCCTCATACATTGTTTTAGAAAATTCCTCAAATGGGAAACATTCTCCCAACACACAACCAGACCTTTCTCCTTCAAGAGCTACTTCCACAGAAGTTCATCTACAATTGTCTTTATGTATTTTTAAAGGTTTTTACTCAGAATTTAGGAGAGCTATGTAGTTCCCAGTATATTCATGTTGTTCTCTCAAGTAAATCCCAATCAGGAGTGATTTTTGCCTTTTAATCCTGACTTCAGTTATTCCTTATGTTGCCGTCTCCTCTTGGTGGTCATAAATGCAGCCTATGACCCTTTCAGTGTCGTGATTCCCTGTTAATTTGGTTTTCTAGAAGCCCGCACGTCCAACTAGCAACCACAGCTTTCTGCTGTGCATTAAGGTCTCCAGGGACTGCAATGAAATCATTAGCATTAGAATTTAAGCCAAAATTATGCACTCCTACTAGAGGCAAATTCCCTCCCTCTAGTTATTATACTGCTTCCTCTCAAACAAAAAATGTACCTGAAACGCAACCCTATTAGGATTATATATTTAAGGAAGTAAGTTTATGAGATAAACAAAAAGCAGAAGCCAACAACATGTATCTTAATAAGAGCAATTAGGCCTAAAACAGAGGATGGTCCACTGCTGAAATGTATCCTTTGCTTTTCAAAATTAGGTAGATATCCTCGTGTGTATTGCTTAATACATAATTTACTCTAAAAAACCATATTTCTACACAGATGAAAACAACTGAAAAATATTTTTAAAGCATTCATATTTTTGAAGGGCAGTTGATGCAAACTAACTGCTGATCAATTTGCTTTTTAGATTACAGAAGTATTTCATGTTCATTTCTAAGATTTAAAGTATCCCTTTTGAACTCACCTTGGATCAGGTTGACCAACTACATTATTCAGGTTCCTGTATCCAAATTGATTTAGTATTGTAACCACAAGCATTGGAGCCAAAGATTGGGCAGGCTTTGTAAATAAAGCATTGGTACCAAAAACCATAGAGGAAAGTGGTGATCTAAAATATTTAGGAGAAAGAAAAAACAAATTTATGCATGACACAAACTTATTAGAGTATTAAGTACAATAGGGATTTTAAAAATCCTGTTAACATGCAAATGCTAAATACCATGATCTTTAGCTTTGCCTAGTTCACACATTATAGCAAACAGATCTGCTGTCATAATGAAACTTAAATTTATTTGGAAATTAAAGGTAACGAGCCTCTGTGGACCCTCTCTCTCTATATATATACATAGCTTAGTCCCGATTATGAAATGATTTGCACTCAAGCTCAACTTTCTGCACTTTTAAATACTAAAGTTAGATTAGAGTGAACAGTGCATGGAGAATTAATTACAACTTCATATTTTACATGCATAAGGCCAGAAAAGCAGGCAGTTTTTTTCCTCATGCAAGCAATAGCTCTCACCTTTGAGCAGCAAGTTCCTTAACAGAGTGAGCAGGACTGAATCTGCACTTACAGAAACATTCATGGAACCAACAGAAAGTTATGTGCACTTTGATAAAAATCTGAAAGTTCCATGAGTTGCAATATGCTGTGCCACAGCAGGTTTTTATTACTTTTATTTCAACGAGATAATGGCAACCACTTAGACTTTGAAATTTGCACTTTAGGTGGCACAGGCAAAGCTTTCCAAATGCCTTCTCTAGCTTAAGAAGACCTTATTCAGAAAATGCCGTGACAATAGATGTATATAGTTACAAAATAATTCAGTTGAAGCTAACACAAATAAACCCACAAGAATCAGAAGGACGTGGCTTATACTGCAGTATAACAAAAACTAGAAATTACACAATAATCTGTTTAAATTGCTCTCCTGAAGTAACTGCAGGAAACTTTACTCAAGTTCTTATCTTTGCTTGAGTTGCTCTTACAAAAAGTACTTCCATACCAAGGATCCCAGATAATGTACTGTCTTTGACATAATTTAATTTACAAAAGAATAACAAGGCAAACAGTGTATTTAAAGAAAACCAGGAATGACTGACATACCTCCGCTTGTGCTTTATGAAATCTGCATCAACAATATCTGCCAAAGGCAAATTGAACAAGCTAAATGAAGCTTGTACAATTACCCTAAAGAAAAACAAAGTATTTGAGATGTTCACACTTTTATATTCCCTTCCATAATAAAACTGTAACTGACATTCTGACACATACACCGCAACACTGACATTTCCCCAAACACACAGAGCTGAGATGTTCTTCAAAACATGGTGATTTGTCTGTTTAAACAGGAGTTGTGAAAGCATTACTAGATCTGTTCTTAGTTGAGAATTAGAAATCAATATGCAGAACCTAAAAGGTGTGAGGAGGTGTTCACATTTTTTCCTGGACATTGGTGTAAAAGGTCACAAATACTTGGACAGTAAATGTCATTTAAAATGACCAGGAGAAAAGAAACACCTTAGAAAATGGGGAAATTGAAAATTTGCTCTTGAAATCTGAAAAAAAAAAAAAGAGTATTGCTGGAAAGACAGACTTCAAGGTGGGAGAATTAGAATACTAAGAATATTTTGTATACATTCCTATACATATTTACAGTGTATATATATATATATATACACATACATAGATATATGCATTTAAGCACACACACAAAGCTGATACTTAACAAATTGCTAAAGGAAACNGTATGAAGAAAAGGAGGGCAGGAAAGAATGTGTAGAAAGAGAGCAATAAAATAGAAAATTAAGAAATAAACTGCTGTAACAATATTCTGATATGAACAGCTCTTTATTTTTAAATAAGGTTTTCTATGTATCACATTTTTTTAAAGCAGAAATTAAAAGCTGAAGCAGAATAAAATGAAAGTTGAAAAAATTTGTCACTGGAGTTTCAACTTTTCTGACCAGTGGAAAAGAATGAAAATCACAAAAGACAAAATCTTCTTGGTACTAAAAGCAAGTGTCCCCTGTGTTAGAAGTATTTAAGCTGTGTCTATGAATGGGGGAGTATATTTACTTACATGTTTGTAGTGAGATAAAATGCCAACAGATAATAGTGTTCTTGCCCTAGAAAAAACATGACAGCAGCAGCCACTCCTTCATAGTAAAAAGAAAACAAGATGACTCTGTAATAACCAAACTTCTTCAACAAAGCATGACTGAGAAGAACAAGGCACTGAAAAAAGAATACACACACATATCGGATGAAAAGATACAGTAATGTCTCGGCATTAAGAGAGCTACAAAACACAGACCAGACCTACATTATTACATTATATACCCATTAAAAAAAATAAAATCTAACAACCCTTTCTAAGATGTTCAATCCAAATTAAAAAAACAGAAATCGAACACAGAGAACTGTCTACTTGTTCATTCTATGCCACCTCTACCAGGTACAAACAGTCTCCTTCCAATCAAAAATTAGCCAGCTGAGAACTGCTGTATCCTGAGGAAAATACTGGTTCTCACATTACCTAACTATTATTTAATAGTCATGATCTTGATTTTTGATATCCCTTAATTATTTAACTTTGCAGTATGTTAACTGTAAATCAGGCATCTCACCATTTGCACTTTAACTGCCGACAAGAAATATCTTCAATAATTGTTTTTGCATTAATATTACTATTTTCACTGACATTTATACAAATTAAACATGACCTTTTAGTTGAGAAACCAAGACAGGTTTATCTAATTAAGTTAGAGACTTCACAAGCAAGCAGAGAAAGGCAGATGCCAGTGGACAACGTGTATGGCTGAATTTGAATTTTGCCAATCTTAGCAAGCAGTACATTCTGAGAATGTAGTGACAGGCAAAGTCATGAAAATTGTATTAAGCGCTGAATACAATATGAACAAAATGTAAATTCTTCCTCATTGTTACTCATTTTCCACTTTAAGTGGGACATTTTGTAATGAATTATGTCCTTTTTATTATATGAGACAATGGCACCATCTTCACATAAGTGGTCCTCATCACTGTCACAAAATACAAACTCTGTAAAGACACACATTTTCTCCTTTCTTCTGCGCATAGATGGACTGTGTAATATTCAGATGAAGAACAGGAGAGAATTCTCTCTGTCCATTTGTTCCCACATTGAAATGCTTTACCATAACAAATAAGACGAGGATGCTACAGCCAGACAAAGATTACCGTGGCAAATGCTATTGTAAAACAGCTCAAGATTTCTACTTAAACCCATGATCAGGGAGGTAAAACAAATCTGGAAAGTTGGTATAAGAAAAAAAATCCCGTTATAAGAAACTTAAACATACTCTTCCCCCATGGCTGTTTTCAGGGATTTTGGAGAAAAGTGCCTCCAATAGCAATAGTAAGGGATCACGTAATTCCTGCTGTTGTAAACACTATGATCCTGGCTCCCTGTAATTGCCAAATAACCCTGTCTCAGGAAGTACTTATGACTTAGAAAATTCCTTATTCCTTGCATGTTTCTAAGAGTGTGTATTTCAAAGGAAAATAGTAACTTAATGATGCAAATTCAAATTGGTTTGCCTATGTTACAGCAACATTTTCCTTGATGACAGGTTGTATTCTTCACACACACTACAAAAAGGGACGTAAGGCAGAAGCTGAATTCTAGTTTAATAGAGGCCACTGAAGCAGAGTTCATACAAAAGAGCTTTATGTTACAAGGGTTGGGTGTTTTTCCAGTAAGTGAAGTTCAGGACGTTGCCATCAGAGTATTCTCTTATTATATCTTGAGCTCAAAGGGACAAAACCTGAGAAAAATAAGGTCACAGCAAACTCTCTATGGTTCAGTGACCTTCTAGACAAAGAGTCTCTGGGGAGCAGAGAGACGCATTTTCTGAAAGATCCTTCGTTTCACATTGTCACACTGATTTTATCAAAAAAAGTGATTGGTATATAAAGTGTAAAATTATTTAAGCTTTCCTAATTCTGTAGTTTCTGACTTACTTCCAAAGTTCATTATCTAATTGAGTTACAGGGGAAAAAAAACCAAAACTATTAAACCTGTGGTAAGATAAAAGCTGAAATTAGGAAAACAGAGAAGGTCTGTTCAAGATTTGTGTGTTATATATGCAAAAGCCAAAATGGTAACTGCAATTGAGCTGTGAATTCCAGTTGCACTTTCCTTTATCTTCTTATACATGCTTACCAAAACCATTACAATTTAGTGAATGTAACAGACTGATTTTGAGAAATTCTGAACACCATCAGCACCTATGATGAATGTCAGGATACTCAGATTTTGTGTATCATGACTTTCAACATCCAGCAAGTAAACAGTGAAAGTTTAAAAAGATCCAGAGAAAGAAGTTAGAAGGGAATGAACAGAAGAATTTTTTATTCGCTGTGGACAACTATGTTTACATTCTGTGGGATATATTTTTGCTGCTTTTCTTGTTCTCACACATTACTCTGTTGGGTTCTCTTTCTTTTCCAATTCATTACTCCTCCCCCCATCCCTGGCTGGGCTCTTAAAAGTATGTCTCTCTGTCCCCTATAAATGTAGCTGACCAAGAGAGCAAACAAAATAAGTGGGAATGTAATATTGTCCAAAAGCAGCTATTTAGAATTTTGTTTGGTTTCCATCACTGAGATACCACATAATTCAACAAGGCTTTTAATACCTAATAATTTTTCTTGTATTTTGTGTGGCTTATCTCAGAAACTTCCCGAAGAAGAAATCAGTCTTTCATTTGTAATACACAGTATTACAAAACAAAACCAAAGAAAAAAGAATTTAAGAATTCTGTAGATTTTAGAAACATTTTATCTTGGCCATGTTTTTCATTCCTTTATACTTAGGTATTCTAAACCCTGTAGGATACAAAGCATTCATTCCTTGCCTACTCATGGCTCACATTGTACTAAACAGATATTCTACCAGCCTGCCTGTCTGTTCTCACTACCCCTCACACTTGGTCAGTCTGTACAGAAGTTCTTTTCTCTTCCAGAGCACTCCTGAGCCAGATTTGTTTCTCATTTTAGCCAATGGCTTCTGCCAGATACAGCATTTTTTCAAGTGTTACATGGATACTGTAAACTAGTAAAACACTAGCTTTTCATATTTGAAAATAAGGATGTGTAACTGCCTACCTGAGGACAAATAAAACCTGCTCCATACATGATACTTCTCATTGAGGACGAAAGGACATCCTTAGGAATAAGATTATCCGCAAAGATCATCATAAAATTGTTGTAGAAGGCCAGGTGGAAGACTTGGAAGAAGTTCATCGTTACAAAAAACAAAAAGTTCTTCTCTGTCATAATCTGTTTGGTCAGTGAAACTACTGAGGCCAAGGAGAAAGCTCCATCACTGTTTTCCAGGTTAGCACTCTCCATATAAATTTCCCTCTGCTCATACTGACTAGTACTGTATTTACCCGTGCAACACATACAAGCTGTTGCTAACACTGCGATCAAAACAGTGAAAGCCTGAAAATAGGAGAAGTTCTCCATGTTATCTGATATGAGCCCACAGAAGAGAATGCTCGTGGATCCAATTAGTGTTGCTACTTGGTTGTACTTGATGAGCTGGAGCCTGCTCTCGTGCCTGGTCGAGGTCTCGGTGAAGAGTGCGCACTGCGCCAGGAGCACGAAGGTGAGCAAACCATCAAAGGCACACAAGGCTACGACAAGGTGGAGCCCAATCAGCCAGTCCCCCTCCTCATAGTGCTTCCAGGGAAACCACGGGAGCAAGAAGGCCAGCCCATATAAAGGAGCTCCATATAGAATGGAGAACTGGCGCCCTGCGCAGCACCGGAGTTTGGAGTTGTCTTGAATATACCCAAAAAGAGGATCATTGATGGCATTCCATATCATGAACACAACCTGCCACAAAAAAGTAAAACACAGGGGAAAAGAGTGTTAGTGTCATTTTTCTACAGAGGTTACACACACACAGGAGTAACACATAGCATATTTAATTAAATCTCCATTCATAGAATAAATAAAGATGGAAACTCTTCTGGTCAAAACAGACTAGACAAAATTCTTAAAGATATTTAAGGATTTACAGAAATCTTGAAAAAATAAGATGAATAAGTAGGCAGGTGTCCAACTACACTTGAAATACACTCCTTGTCTCTAAGACTTCACCCTTTCAAAACCTTTCATCCCGCAAAGCCCAGATATTACTCTCACAGAGAGTTAATTCAAAACATGAGCTGGTCCATTGCTTTCAGGAGACCATTTACAACAAGAGTTACTCACGTGGATAATGACTTGCTGAATAAATGCAGTGTTTAAGTACTTAAACAGTCCATAGGAAAGCACTAATGTCAAACTTATCTATGGAGCTGAGATGCAAGATCAGTTTAGAAAATTACTACAAGCTATCAAAGGTGAAAATCTCTTCAGCAATTAAAGTCTGGAAATTTTTACTCTAAAGGCTCTTAACAGTGTGCTTTATGTGTATGTTCAGTTGCTTATGGATTAACTAAATCCAAAGTTAATTTACTGTTAATTATTTGCAATGCATCTGAAATTAATTTGCCAGTAAAAAAACCTCACTTTGTTGTAATAACACAGATGCACAGCACAATATGGTAATCAAAATATTCCATTGTACAGTACCTGGGCTTGATGAAATGCTGCTTCTGAAATTTTGTATCTGTTCAGGAAAAGCTTAACGTAGTAGAAATTAAAGATACTGTTCATCATTCCAGCACCTAATGTAGTCATGGAATATGCCAGCGCATTAGGATGAATTCCCCAAATACACTTCATCTTCCTAGAATACCGCTCTCTTCCTCCTCAAGTTACAAAAGAGAATGACAACAGTTAGTAGAATAATTTTCCAAATTAAAATAACATGGGGTATTTGCTCGTTTCAGAGGTGCAGAAATGAATTTTTAGAAGAAAACTCCCCCATTTTTCCTTCCCTTTTTTTTTTAAACAAGAATCTCATTTTACTGAGATGTAAGACACTGAGCCTAAAACTGAACAGATGAAAAATAATAAGTTGGTGACATTTCTAAGTATAATCAGTGCTTAAAAATCAATGGAACAAGTAGAGAAAAATGTAAAAGAACTCCTTCCTAACTAGTGCACAGACTCCATTTAAAACCTGGTGTTGCAAACACTCATGTTTGTGAAAAGTTCAAAGTAATTGCATACATTTTTCATCTTTCTTGCTAGCTATGTATTCTTAAAATTATGGACTGTGTAGGAATGAAGTGACTCAACTCATGTCCTTATGTATTCCATTGCTATGAATGTCATACACAGCATGTACACAGGTGAGTATTCAGAGAAATATTTCTTTCAAAACAAATACCAAGTTTTACCCTTCTATTTTAAATATCAATTGTTAACAAACCATGGAAGCAATACTTTCACCTAATAAACCATTGAACAATCAAAACACCTTGTAATTAACATTTTCATTGTATAGAAGACTACATGTGAATAAAACCTAGCAAATAACAGCTACAGCATTTTAAGTATGTCCAAATAACAGAGATTCAGCCCGAGAATACAGATTCCTTTATCACATATCCAGCCAACAAATTTTTAAGATGCTGACTTTTTCCATCTCTCCAGCAATTGACTTAAGCATGTTTGGTATGAACTATGCCAGCTCCAGGGAACCTCTGCCTTTTAAAGCTGAGTAATGACTACCTAAATGTAGAGCCTGAGCGTATTTGATGCTGGAAGTCCAATACAAAGATACTCCCAGGTACCTGGTTTTAACTGAGGCTTTATTCATCCTTACATCGGTTAAAGGAAGCTGTCTGTCATTGTCTTCAAGTCCAAATTTCAGCCTTACTATGCACACTAACTCCAGAGCTTTACAACCTGCTTTTTGTGAATAATTCATACTTTGCCCCTCTGCATATTAAGTTTTATCCTAAATGCAATTTTCACATATCCATCAAAACAGCTAGTTTGAATATCTGCTTGATCAGCAGATCCATAAGCAGTTCCCTGAATTCCTCATAAAATTAACCACAAAAGAAACAGGAAATGAAAACCAAGACTGTTTCCAATCTTACTGTGGTTTACAAGACAGGCTGCTGTGCACAAAGGTGGGAACTTCCCGATCACCAGGCAAGGGTCAGGCAAAAGCCACAAATCAGGCAGGGACTGAAGATGGAACAGTTTTTCTACCCCCCCAAACCACAGAGAATGAACCTTCAAAGAGCAAATAAAGTGTGACTGCAGTTTTGCTTATATATATATAAGATGTTCTGATATGAAACAATTCAGAGTAGATAACTTCACTTTACAGCTAAGGAAAAAAATCAAGCTGACAAACAACTTGAAGCTAGGCTTTTTTTTATTAAAGCCTATTTATTTCTGAGAATATCACTGATTTTTTTAAATACTTAAGGATGATTGTGATGTATCTCTTCAAGTTTATTTTTTACAGACCTACAGCTGTAGAGACAATTCCACTTTCAGGGGATGAAATTTTTCATTTCTGTAGTGAGCCTGGTTTCACAATCTTTTACTGAGAAACCTATAATGAAGAATAAGGTTATTGAAAAGGTGCCCAATTGAAATGCTTGTTTTTAAAAATAAATTAGATTTTAATATGAAAGTCACTACAGTAAGTATTATCGACAAGTGTCACATTTGCTTTCTCAAGCCTCCACAAAAATACTTCATGAAGTGATTGATATAGTAGGTATTAGGACTTTTGGAAAGGTAGACATTTCATTTCTATTTCTACCTGGAGCCCCCTGCACAGGTCTTCAAACAAATTGGGTGATTCTCCTTTCCCTCAAATTCCATGGGCACCAAGAATAAATGTGCTTCACGCTAACATCACCAGCAAATTTCTCAAATCACCTTTGACTCAATTCCTTCCTATGCACAAATAAAATAAAAGGGGCCTCAGCTTCAGAAAATAAGAAAGAAATTTGAAATTTCTTCAACAAAAACCTTCCAACAATGCACAAACAGGCCTCTAGTGCCATGACTAATTATAATATGCAGGATCTGACACAATTCTTTACACTAATTGGTACATCTGGCCCTGCCCCCTATTTATGAAATAGGTTCAATTAGAAGTTGAGGTACCACACTTCCTTTCCCAGATGTTCTCTTTAATAGTATTATAATGAAATCATGCATGAGCATCCCCTCCCTCTTCTTAAGTGTCAGCCCTTGTATTGAGCAGGCTCAAGCAAAGGTGTCGACACTTTGTGACTCACAGACGGCAGAAATTTCGAGTGGTCACAACTGGGTTAATACACAGGAGCCAAAAGCACAGGCTGTTCAGTGAGACGCGGTGTGGCGTTACCTGCCAGAGCTGGATGACAACTGCTGGGAGAAACTGGAGCACGAGTCTACAGGGCAAGAGTGGATTCCAAGAGCTAATAACACATGCGGAGCGAGGCGCCCCAGCTGACACCCTGCCCTGCCGCCCGGCTCCCAAACCGCTCTGCAGGGCTCACAGTCCTGACACACTGGGCACGGGCGTCCTCCTCACCCTTCTGATGTGACTTGCACCACACTAGAATCAGAACCAGCAATAAACGCGTCCCCAGCCCCGAGGGGTAACGGAGGGCAGCGCTGCAGGGGCGCTCACAGCAGCCCCCGGCACGGCCGAGCCCGTCCGAGCCCGGGCAACTCGCTTGGAGCTGTTCCTCTGCTGAAACCAGGCAGGTCAGGCCCGGGGCAGCTCCGCGGGCAGAGGACACGGCTCCTTCCTCCTCCGGAGGAAAATAGGCGAGAGCGGGCGCGGCTCGGACCGACCCTGCCCGCTGTGCCCTGCCCTGCTCGCCCCTGGCCCCTCCGCACGGGCTCTTCCCTCAACGCTCCCGACACGGGGCGACCACGAGCCCCGCCGGGCCCCCCTCGGCAGCCGTTCCCCACCACGAGCCANNNACTCCGAGCGCGGCGACCACCGCCCCTCGCACCAGCACCAGCACCAGCACCAGCACCAGCACCAGCACCAGCACCAGCACCAGCACCAGCACCAGCACCAGCACCAGCACCAGCACCGACCCACCTCCTCTGGCAGGAGGCGGCGGCGGCGCCAGGCCAGCCCCCTCTCCGCTCTCATTGGTGGCTCTGCACGGGCTCGCCCTGTGATTGGAGCGCTCCGCTGTCGATCTGGACGGCAGGCCGCTCCCTATTGGCCGCCCGCCGCGGGGGCGAGGGTGCCGCGTTTGAATCGCGGCAGGCGGGGGGCGGGCGGTCGCGGCTGCCACGTTGCCGCCGGCGCAGCCCGGCCAGAAGGGGGAGAGGTTCGGCAAAGTCCGGAACCGCTCGGCAATGGCCGGAGGCGGCTGCTGAGGCGGGGAGNAGGCGTAACTCATGCTTAT